>OY282512.1:117460022-118060022 GCA_958296145.1 Hydrotaea cyrtoneurina
AATAGGTTAATACACATACTTTGGATATACGAAATGTGTCATATTTTATGTGAAAATTTAATAACTAAACAAATTTCGTTTGGTTCCTATTCAATTTATTTGGACTACATCAATGCCACATCAATTAAATGGGCGCCTTGATTGGCCACGACAAACTCTGCCCTTTGTGATGGAGCTTCTACAACTTTTTGGAGCTGCTCGGGCAAAATAGGTATGATTTTGTACCAAATGTTTACCTTGGCGCATCAAAAAGTTCAGTCAATGTCGCTTTTTTTGAATTTGAGAGCCCCAACACAGGGTTCGGACGATATGGACTAATAAGCCGTTCGTCTTAAATTACAATTACAGTAGTTTCAGTTTAGCTGTCACTCACTTATATGTCAATTTAAGATAACTGCAAAAACTCATGGTTTTTGATATTTTTAGATGAAGATTCTATGAAAATAACTTTTTTAAGATACACTGTTGCATATGTGCCAATTTTAGATAAATGACATCAATTTTTGGAATGTTCACATACTTTTCACAGTAAATCTTACACTTAACAATCATGCGATTATTTAATCAAACATTATTTAATTTAAACATCAATCATGTAAAATTACATGTTACATGAATTTAAGTAAAGTGTTATTTGTACTTACGTGCGATTAAAGTCCGAAAAAGTTGATACTTATGTCAACTATGCCAAAACTACTGTATTGAAATCACAACAAGAAAATTACCCTATTTTGCCTGGAGGAGTAAAAGGAACACACACATATCTGTATACAGGAGTTTCCAACAAGCGGTGTTATTTTGGTAGTAAAAGAAAAATGAAATTTTTTTCATAATAAAGAGGAAGGTGTGCCGTTAATAATAAAAAAACAACATCAGCCAAATGGCCACCACGACCACACTTACAGGACAATATCCTTTTCATGAAATTGTCCATAACCACATCGCAAAGTGGCTGCTCTATGTCCTAGATAGCCTCACGAATTCTATCTTTGAGGTCTTGAATCGACGCTGGGCTGTTGGCGTAGACCTTATGTTTCACGTGGCACTGTGGGATTTTGGTGTCAATAAATCAATTTTTCAACTACTGAATTTCAAAAATTTAAAGATGCAGTTTTGTAGAGAACTGTTTAAATACGAAATGTGCATTTATGGTTTTTTCGAAAAATTTTATTCTATTTGTGAAAAATTGAGGGAAAGTCCCTGCAAGGGTGCTAAGCAAGAAATGACTTATATTTTCATGCAATGCAGTGGTCCATATATGTAAAATTTTCTTGATAATACCATTTGACTTTAATATATTTTAAAAATATAGTATTTCTCTATAAATTAAAAAAAAAATCATGGGGATATCATAAACCGTTAGAAAGATATGTCCAAATCTGTAAGCCGCTAAAAAATTTTTTTTTTTGGATTTTCAATGGACACAAAAAAATGTAGCTCCACTCTCCTCCAAACCGTTCTTTTAATAAAATGAAAGGTGGGAATGTCTTCTTTCGATTAAACCAAAAAATATTTTTAGGAAACTTCCGGAAGTGGAAGAAAACTAGAAATTTCTGGTAAAAGTCATGAGAATTTTCATTAAATTTTTGCAAAAAAAAGTATTGCATAATTTTAGGCCAGCTATTTATTGAATATTGAATATAACAACAACAATTAACAATTCGGGCGAAACAGTGCATAGAGATAAATAAAAACAAAACCATATGATTTTTAGAATTAGCACATGATTATTTTATCATTTTGTAGTAAGAAGCAAGAAATAAGGACTACAGGAAGTATAGGTTAATGTTTTCTAGGAAATGCAGTAGAGTTGCGACAAACACTGATATTTTTCATCGCTTACTTGTTTCATCAGACCCTTTTATAACCAGCCTAAGACATAAGCCATCCAAACAGGATTTGGAATGTGATGATGTAGTCAAAGAAATGATAGATGAAGAATAAATAAAGTTTTTTGTGGAATAATAAACAAAATATTAAAAAAAATTCTTATCTATAATCTGTATGGGCGGTGGGCGTGTCCGATTTTGATGAAACTTGGCACGCATCTTTTCTTAATTCTAGAAACTGTATGTACCAAATTTGAACACTTTTGACCGGATAGGAAAAATTTTATGCGAAAAATTCATTTGGATTGTATGGGCGATGGGCGGTGGGCGTGACCGATTTTGATGAAACTTGGCACGCATCTTTTCTTATTTCTAGAAACTGTATGTACCAAATTTGAACACTTTTGACCGGATAGGAAAAATTTTATGCGAAAAATTCATTTGGATTGTATGGGCGGTGGGCGGTGGGCGTGGCCGATTTTGATGAAATTCCATTTTTTTCTTAATTTAGTCAATATAATGCTCAGTGCCAACTTTCAATGATATTTGTACAATGAACGAAATATTTTGTTTTATTACGAATATGTGTCTATTCTCGGATAATATTCCTTTTTGAGGTAAGACAATCAAAGCTTGAAGGTAATAGTACCTGCCTAAAATGAAGTGCATATCTTATCGAATAATAGATAAGTATTTGCAAGAGTATTGGAATGATTTTTGAAATGTTTTTTATAGCACTAATCGATGAAACCCTTTGACCACAATTATTGTATGTGGAAGTAAAGCCACTACTACTTTTGTATGCATTAGCCTGAAATGCTTTGGGAAAATGTTTCATTAGGCAAAAATATTTGACACATAAAGTAATTTATTTTTTCTGACTTAATTTGTATTGTTTTCATTTAAAATACACCTTTTCACATTGAAAGCCACTGAAACTGAAGAAAACAAACTTAATTTTTTTGATTTATCTCTAGCTAGGCTGACCATACATTTTTTGCCATAGAGAGAAAAATTCAAATTGGATCAAATCAGAGTATGGCCAATCTAAGTATGAGACCGAGAGAGTATGTGTTTAACTATGAGATTAACTCTCTATTAATAATTCTCAAAATTATACAAAAAAATTTCAAAATTATCCTGCGAATACGAAAATTTTGTAATATTCACAAAAGTTTTGTACAAACAAAATTTTACGCATGAAAACTTTTCATTGTGGTTTTAATTATTCCGATTATCATTATCTGCACAAGGAGGATCATATACAGCTATGCTTGCATAACCGAGAGGGTAGTGCTGGATAGGCGGCCCATATGGTATTATGGTGCGACAACGACGTACTTCAAACTTAGTAACCTTTTTGCAGTGACCGTTTCAGCACGACAAAGGTTCAATTTACACTACTCGAGTGGTCGTGGTTTCTGGATAAAAATGTCAAGGTTCTTGATTGGCTTCCCGATTACCCGCACGTGAATGTGATGTACAATATTTAAGGCTGACTTTCCGGAAAGCAGTATAGTAACAAATAACAAATTTAGGACGTTTTTGTGTTAAAGAAATTTATCTTAAAAAAATAGCATGGTGGTCCTATTCATGTGGCGGACAGTGTATATATAATATACTATACAATCAAATCCAGCAACAGCATATAAAACAATCCAAACATATTCCAGTTTATGCAACATTAATATGGACGTCTTCCAAACACATGTACCAGTGCGGCAATGACGCATTGGCGTATGAATGATGGTAAGTGAACAAATAAGTGAGGGTGTAAGAATATACAAGTTGTGATTTATAAAAGAAATGTGCACTTTCGTCGTCAAAAGCAACATAGTGGCCATATGTTCAAAAGTACTTAATAAAAACGCAAAACCATATTTTATGACTTTACAGGAGGAATTAAAATATTTATCATGTGTACTTCGTCTTTAAAATTATATAGAACATTTAAATTATTGAATACGGTAATACAAACTTTATTCCTAAAAACGTATGCTATGAAATACCCAATGTCACAATTTTGCTTATTGTTGCGCCATTGTGTCCATAGTTTTGGTATATGGGTCAATTTCAATCAAAATGTACACGGAGAGTTTTTGTTGTTTTGTTTTAAAAGTTTATTAAATTTTCCCGGTAGAGTAGTAGATTTACGACAAGTTTGATTAAGAATATAAAGGCGTTTTTAGGCTCTTCGAAAAATTAATATAATTATGTTTTTTCTTATGTTTTGGTAAGAAATACCTGGATTTCTGTCTTGAACGTCACATAGAAAGAATGTGTAAAAAATCAGTTAAAATGTAAGGATAGTTGATGTAAAACATTTTTGTGAAGTTTAAGAACTTGTTATTTAATTATTTAGACGAACGTTTTCAAAAAGCACCATTTAAATCACAAAAATAAAATAACAGTGTGTTTTAAGGTTTAATATTTTTACAAAAGCATTCTGTTATGTTTACATTTTTACGTCAAAAATTAATAAATGTTTAAACCAAAGCACATAAAATTATGAATTTTTTGTAAGATAATGGACTTGCTGCAATTAAAAAAAAGTATTGTTGAAACTATAAATTTGAGAAAGAAAAACTAACATGTGACGTTCAAGACATTTTGTAGCGTTCAAGACATCTTGTAGCGCTCAATGAAGGTTCATGTGTTTAACTAAAAAATATAAACCAAGTTACGAGTAAACATTAAACGGATATAGGTTTATTCTTTTATAAAGAGATAATTAAAAATAAGTACATTATTCTAGTAAGTAGTATTATTAATAGTAGTAGTAACAGGTATGGGTATATTTCATTCGACAAATTTTTTAATCAGAATCAGTGTATACGTCGGAATACATCATTTTACAAGACATCCTTTCTTTGCAGCCTATTTTCGCGACTTTTGGATAAAGTTTATGGCAATAACATAGTTTCTCTGTCAACCAGTTGTTTGTATTGCAGAAGCAAGAGAGATTTCTGTGTATTATTTCACCTATGGATCTTGTAATTATTTGGTGAATATCTCTCGTGCCATGAACGGTTTTCAAATTTTTGGGCAATATTTTGTTGTTATTGAAAATTTCTTTTGGAGTTACGTAAAACAATTGCACATTAGTTTTGCCTAAAAGCGACTGATACAATTTCTCTGCGTCTGCTATGTCTACGTCTGCTGTTCTACGTCTGCTGTTCGCTTAATGACAGCACCCACACCGTCGGCTGCACCCTTTCCATGCGACTTTTCAAAGAATGACCACGTCGCGCATTTAAAATTTTTTTCGAAAATTCGATTACAAAAAAAGAAAAAATTATTTTTTTGTTTGTGTTGAGAAGATGGGCCATCCGAAAAAAAGTGCACCGTCGTTGTTTCCGGAGAACAGTCTTTTATATAATTCAATATTGGATTTAAATGAGCCCAAATAGCACCAGGTCCATGGTTTAAGCTTTCTGAAATTGTGCAAAAGCTTATAGGCTTCTCAAACTTTTTAAAATAAAGTAAGCCCGTATGGAGAGATGCTTGGTTACGCGAAGCGCCAAAGTGAAAAGTTTGGACTTCTTCTGAAAGCTTACATAAATAGTTTATAAAAAGCTTTCATAGAAGTTAGAAGATAAATACAAAATTAATATTTTTAATATTGGTGCGACACATCTTAAAAGTGACGTTCAAGACATTTACCACTTTTTTGTATTTTTTTACGAAATGAATATCGCAAATGTACTAAAACTCAGAATAAATGAATCAATACTTATAAAACAATGATTTTAAACTTAAATTTTGTATATTTATAGTTTTGCTGTCCCGATATTTTGCATGACGTTCACGACATTTTTACACTTACTTACCATTATGTACTAATAAAGACGTAGAACAACACTTCACTATAATGTCTTTTTTTTAAATTCTTTTTATTTCGTATTGTGTAAAGCAAGCACTTTCTTAGCCTAATTCACTTCAGTTCAAAACGATGACTATATTGGTAAATCTGAAAAAAAGAAAATAGCGTGACGTTCACGACAATGTGCGGAGACAAAATGTTTTTAAAAATTATAATCTGCGTTTGTAATGTTTGGTGGAAAAAATAGAATAAAGTGCAAGAAATAATTCCAATATTTTGAAAACAGTTATTGTATGTTTTCAGGTTACTTCGTTTTGTATTTTTTTTTCAAATTTTGTATCAAAAACTGTAGCTGGAGACAAGTGGTTTTGTATGGAACGAATATGAGGGAGCATCAAATACTGTTCTCAATTAATATAAAAAAAAAAAAAATTAATTCTGAGAAATGTGTTTCTTGTGATATATTCTTCAACGACTATTTTCTCATTTTTATTTTATTTTTTTTTTTTGTGGTTTTACCTCAAAAGTGAGTTTAAACAGCGGGGACAAATAAATAGCAATATGTTTGCAATTGACCCATATACATATTTCAATATAGATCTTCACAAGTAAATTGGCAAATATCTACACGTTAGTATATACACACATACGTTTCTTATATACATAAGTATATACAAGTGCAAGTGAGGTATATATAGACATCCTTGGGTAAATGACGAATTATTTGTTAATGAGAAGAAAGGACGATTAATTGCTATGCAGCAAATGTTAACTCTTTTCTTGCTTGCATTTCAAAAGAGCTTATATCTGTACCTGTAAGATTTTTCTATATTCGCAAGAATATTTTTTAGGTCGTAAGTTTGAATATTTCGGAGGAATCGTCTCGAAAACGGTTCTAAAACATTTAGCATCTAGCGCTACCATATAGTAAATATCGGAGGCTATGCGAGTAGAAGAAAAACATATCCAGAAAAAGCAATCCCATTTCGCAGCAGTACGTCTCACGTAGTGAGAATACACATGACATAGTGTATTACATAGTATACAAATTACAGAGCGAGCTGATCTGAGAAAAGTTCGCCGCTTATTCATTTACGTTGGCTAAATGCAGATTTTGACCATATGACGGGACTGGGTGGTAAAATGTAACAACTCATTGAAATTTAGAAAGTGACTGACTGGTAGCTTCGGAACCTCTTAAAACAAATCTGTAGTTAGAACACAAAAATTCATGATGACGAAAGTAACATGGACGATTTCCGTCTTAGGGCCTTCAAAAGAATACAAAAGATTTACTTTTAACTTCATAGCAAACGATTTCAAAATGACTGGAAGTTGGAACATCAGACTAACTCTTTACTATTTTTAAGTCAAATTACTGATATTCAAAATGATAAGCGGAAAATATAAAAAAATTTAAAGATAAGCAAATGCATTGTCATGCCCAAAGGTATGCTAATATTTTCTTTATCGTACGAATAATTTTTAAAAATATGATGTCAATGATCTGTATTTTCTGTCGACATTCCAGCCATGAAGACATACCCATTCCCTATATCACGAACTACATACAGCAGGCCAATACAAATTAAAAATTGTAGAGTCAACATAGGTAAGTAATGAAAATCACTATTTACAAAGCCTGCTAAGTGATCGTCCCGAATTTTACCATTCTTCAATTATGGTTACTCCCAATATTATGATTTACTTTTACTATATCTTATGCTGTCTCGCAGATGAATCATCGGCGAATCGTCAGTCGCGGCGTTCATCATCCGCGATTAATGAAAGTCTTATATCGATGTCCCGTGAAAATCGATTCTCCTAAATGATTCGATAGAGAATCGCGCAGACAAGTAATTGGCGAATTGGATATTCGTGAAAAATGTTTAGGCGGTTGGTATAGTTTTTAATTTATTAAACTTACAAAGATAAACTATACGAACCGTCTTATACAACCTTCGAAAACAAAACTCTTAACATAATGCTTTTCGGCTTGTTTGTTCCTGTTATTTTTTAAAATATTCCCGTTATTATTAACCTTTATGGCTGGAGCATTCAACCGACATTGCATGGGATATAGCTTATATAGGTTAGTGCTCGTTCGTCTTCTGTACTCCCCATGAAAACTGATAAAGTATTTTTGGTATATACTTAGTATAACTGTTTACTGAGACCGAGCACTCGGTTTATTTTGATGCTATGTCTAGCGGTTGCAAGCGGCAATTTTGTCTTGTCCTCGTCATATTCCTTTACGAGTCTCACATTTATTCTTTGGCGACTTTTTGTAAGGGAGTCCTGTATCGGTGATATCATCGGTGATATCATGCAATGACAGACTAAACTGAACATAAAAATCAGAATACCTTACGCAGAAAGCGGTCTTAGGTTCGAATTAAGTAACAGTGTTCCTTCTCATATCATCATACCTACATTTATATTAAGTTTAACTTTTCACAGAAATAGTAAATCTACTTTATATTTAACCTTAGTTTAAATCACTAATCGAAATATTCATCCACTGATTTATCGGTCCTCATATGCACATACATTCATACCTCCACTGCTAACTAATGTTGCATAAATCTGTATAACTGTCAACTTCTGCTTCGAGGTTTTGAACATTTGCTCGAGATTTTGTTGCTGGTTGTGACAAACGTGACGAGGACTGAGACGGTTACGATGGCGGTGAAGAATGGGAATGCGAATGTTCACTTCTGTGTTTTTTTTCGTTACCCCTATGTGGATGTGAACCCATCAACTCGGTGAAACACTTTATGCAAAACTGTGATACGTTTGTTCACGCAAAATCTATGTACGGCACATTACGTTTGTTTTCTGACAGAGAAAAGAAATGCAGTAGCGACAACGACAAATCCGCGAGTTGCTGTGACATATTCTACGGGTAGAAAGTACAATCGAAATATGCAACTTTTTTGTTTTTTAAATGAAAGTGGGAATAGAAACTTAAATGCAATCGACAATTTGGGGGAATTTTTAGTTGCTTACTGTAATACATTGACCAGTCGTTATTTATTATTTATATCAGTTGAAAGTGAGAGAAATCATAAGGAACATAGATCGATTTAAAGTTGCAAGTGGGAAAGTTAAACTACGAGGACGGAACAATAAATCCGTATCTTTTTCTTCTGATTTCATCTCACTGCTACTAAACTGTACACCAACTTGTTTTCATCCCTTTAAATGGGTATAAGATTGGTCCATGACTTTCTTTTCACTGAGCCATATCTTCAGGATAGGAGCGGTATCCTATATTTACAACATAATGATGCCACCGCAGTTAGTACTCTTTAATCATTAGAGCATATTCAAATTATTTATCTGTACCTACATAAAACACTGCGGACTTAATGCCTAGGCTTTTCAAAAATAATCACTAAGACCAAAAATAATTCTGTTTTATTTGTGGCGTAAGGCCGTACCAATCGACTTTCGGTCTAATTTGCACCATTAATAGAAAGGATGATGTCAGTATCGAAATAAAGCCAGGCTCATAGTGGAAAATAGATTCAACTTCGGTCTATGTACAAAATTTAAGCACAGGGACCTCTTTTGGCGAACTAAAATAACATTGTAGAGCTCTGAGCTATTTCCCGACTTGAACATAGTGAAGGTCATCCAAATATAGAGATTGTTTTGCATGAACAATGTCGGTTCAATGATTCAAAATGATCTACCAAGATTAGATGAACACTAACGCCGAAGCCGCTGACGGGGAAGCCTGAGACTCAGGTGCAATGAACAAGTGGAAGCAAATCTAGTTTAAATCTAGAGACGAATCTTGGACGGAAAATGGTGTTCTATATTTAAGCTGAATATTCTCATTTTTTATTAAAGTCGTACTTCGTTATTCCTAATGAATTACTCAATGAATCAAGAGTGAAAATTATTATAATACGAATAAAATAATTGTTTTTTATAAACAAAGATTTTTCAAGAATGCTTTTGTTTGATTTACTGCTTGCCGTTTTTTGGGAATATGCGCTACTAAACAGTAGTTGTCGTTTAATTATGGAGGACAATAATTGAAGCAAAAATCATTCGAAATGGAAACGGTTCCGTATTTTATTTATTTGTATTTAAGTGAAGTAAAAATTTAGTAAATAAAAAAGTAAGTCCAATTTGACTTGAAGTAAAAAAACAAATTCGTATAACTGTCTTTGAGTGAGAGAAAAATGCGAGCGAATAAAAATGTACTCTCGTGAAATCCATTTCGAACTCATTTGAATTCGATTATTAAGTTAATCCTATAATAATTGTTCTAAAATAGTATTCGTTCCGGCTTAAAATCAAGCCCCATTCGAGCTCAACTATGGATAAAATTTAGAATTCCGTTCTAAAAAATCCGTATCTAAAACAACTTTTTTCAACTTGGTAATATTCGGTCAATGACACTCCGATACAAAATGACATTGCGGGGTATGAATTATTCCGTTCGGTGAAACCAATGCCATTTCTCATCACAATTGTGCACTTGGTCTAAATTTATTTTCTATTGCCATATTAAATTACACGCACAATTTCAATAATCATAGTTTGAATTCTACAAACATCAATGGGGCCTTGTTGGGGAATCATGCGAAAAGGTCTGAATGAAATGTTTCGTATTCAATAGAAAAATCGAAAATACTACTAATACTGAAAATGTTACAAATTCTATGCCAGATACGTACGTACAGAAAACAAACCAATTAAAGTTCCAGTTAATGAAAATTCAATTTGCCCACTTCAGTTCTCGTAACATTTCAAATTAGCATTTGGTGTTGTTGTTGCTGCTATTGGGTGAGATTTCATCGAAAGCTAGTAGTTTGTTTATTTGTATAAATTAACAGTTTGCTTTTAGTTAAATTCTATTTGAGAATGTTTTAAAAAATCAGGTCAATAACAGATTATTTCAATTTCAAAATAAACGCGAAAGCATACAAAACAAAAAAGAGAAAAGTGCTACACAATTGTAAACACCGAGTGTTTAAAAAACAATTACCACCTTAAATATTTGATATGTTTGTATTAAATTTAATGTTTAAATAAATGCTACAGTCAGAGAGAGAGAGAGTGAGAGGGAGACAGACAGAGCGAACAGTTGACATATTAATTTATGACCTTGTGTCAATTAAGTCCGTTCACAATTATTCTCGTGCTTCAAAAAAGGGGGAGTTGCAAACTGACATCAATTAATTGAACCCACCACATTCTAATTACAACAAAATTACATACATATATGTATAAGGGAAAATGTTCACAGAAAAAGAGTTTTCGGTTTGACATTTTGATGCATTAAATACGTACCTCATACTCATACATAATTATGTTTTATAAACTACTCCTTACGTCATGTTTACATAGGAGGGCTGGTTATTAAGTTAAAGTGTACTTGGGCTGAACTGTGATACACGGGTGGTAAGTTTATTTATATTCAGTTGATTTTAATAAATTGAAGGCGAGTGTGATGAGAATTTGAAGAACTATTTGTTCAGACTGTTAGTGGCCGAGTAATAGAGTAAAGACGAAGTTACCCCTAAGCCAGATAAAACACACACAATTCCATCTGAAATAACCTGCGAAGGTTTGAAGTCTAAATTCAATTCACTGATTCAGCGCTATCGGTGCGACTTCAGATCGATTAAATCAATTCGTTCAAATCTTCACGATAAATCGTAGAACGGCTCATGAGGAAGAATCCTTCAAGATTGCGTGGACGATGAACGTGGACAAGACAAAACGTAAGTCAGCAGACAAAAAACATTGAATAGTTCTTAATTTGACAAACGTTTCCCATATACAGTCTAACCTCGATATAACGAATCTCAAGGGGATTGGAAAAAAAACGCTATATCGAATAATTCGTTAAAATGAGGTTCGTTATATCGAGGTGAAGTTGCACTTCTATTCGTTATAACGAGGTAAATAAACCTGTTTATTAACCATCATCTACTTACCGTGTTATAACCAACGATTTCCGCTAATAAATTAAAGCAAATTTGAAGGAAAACATTGGATTTTTTATTATTAAAATTCAAAGACACAATGATTTCGTTTGCAACAACAACTGCTGTGTCGAATACATACAATTTCACCGTTACTTTAATTCATGTTGCTGTCGTTGCAAACACAATAATTTTGATGTGTGCTTGTTACACAAGCTCTTTGCAACAATTGATTTTTCTTCAAATATTTTAGCCGTTAGTCTAATTCATGTTGCTGTTGACGTTGCAAACACAATAATTTTGTGTGTCTGTTTCACTGCAATGGATGAAAATTCGTTATAACGAGGTTTTTGAAAAAGTATTCGTAATAGAGAGGTTTATTTTGTATTAGATCTTATGGAACGTTGTAGGGGATTTCAAAAAATTCGTTAAATCGAGGAAATCGTTATATTGAGGTTCGTTATATCGAGGTTAGACTGTATAAGGTATTTTAGAAGAAAGAAAATATGTTCAACTTTTCAGCTGCGTACATAATTGTTCAAGGTTAAAGAGAATAAACTAATTAAAATACGGGCGGGTAAAGGTCAACCACAAAAAATCTCTTAACTGTAACAAGTTGCGGTGGTCCAAAAATATTACTTTTTCAAAATAGTTGCTACAACCAAAGTGTATTTGGTTCAAATAAAATGTTGATAATAGAAATAGCTTTCAAAATATTTAATATACAGTTCGCCAAAGTCGAAATTCACATTAAATTTTTTTCATTTTAAAAGTCTGAAAAAGCGGAAAGCCACTAACGAGAAAGTGACTGCTCTTGAAGTGAACACTTAATATGTTAATGTGTTTTCCTTATTACTCCAGATCGCAACATTTCTTTGGTCCATTGTTTAAATGTTTCGTGTTTGCCCATAAATCGATGATCCAATCTCTACAGTCTCTTTCTGGGTGTTAACACATGAAATAATTTGTACTGTACAGTGTGTTCCGACCCGCTGCCGCTAAATAATATTTGCACGTAAAATATGCAGAATCTGCAACTACGGTAAAGTGGTATATCGACGACTCCTACAACAGTCTTTTTAATTAAGCGAATAAGACATTAATAGAGAAGCATTATAAAACATACATCGTTGCATAATATGATATTTTCGTTTATTTCTAAAATCAACCTCGTTTACGCAACTGAAGCATATTTGTGCCTATGAAAACTCTTCTAATTATAACGAAGGTAATTTCCACTTTTTTGTTCAAGGACAAATGACTATTGAAGTACTCGTCTAATTTCTGATATGACTAATTTTTGTAGAATACTTGAAAGTTAATGTCGACAACAGCATACAATACACCAAAGTTGATACAGTGTTTTGCACTTAGTTCGTTCTGGGATTTGTGAACAAAAGATGGAGTCATATGAAATGATTTCTACATCAGTAAATTTCAATACTGACTCGAATCGATGTTATGTCAGAAACACTTTAACGTCAAACTGACACAGTTTCGTTCTCCTCTTATAATCTGCTGAGCACTTAAATTATGGTACAGTCTTACTATGCGAATAGGAAGATTACATTTAGACACAAATGAATATAAGTAATCCAAACCATAGAGGATATTATTAGCAATAGAGTCAATGACATTTAGCAGGAAGGAAACAAAGAACACGAGTTGAAACCGGTGCAGCATGTTGAAACCTGTACAGCAATTTGTTTGATATTCTGTGGATTATTCTTTTACATTTCTATAGACAATATCGTACTACTCACTCGATTCTGCAATGATTAGTTTCGATTCTCTTTTTACAAAGCCATAGTATTTTTTTTAATATTTTATCGCATTGCATCAATATCACCGTGTTACAAAAAATTGATTTTTTTCTGTCCTATGAACCAAATGCACATATTCGGAAAGAGGGGAAAAAATAAAATACACGTGTATCGGCGATTTTCATGTACACGTCAGAATTTTTTTTTTAAGTTTTAAGTATAGAGCTCGTAGTGGCCTGTATGAAAGCCTTTCGACCGATTTTTAACCCTTTTTCAGTGATCCAACCGAGCTGATTTTTTGCAGGCAGACTCGTGGAAATGTCTGTATCACGTCAAATTTTTTAAAAACAATTTTTATCAATTCTCTGATTTTCCCCAATTTTTATTATTTTTGAAAAAAAAATATTTTTTCACTTTTCTTAGCATAACTTGAAGAGACTCCAAATTTTTAAACTGAAGCGATACAATAGATTTGGATACTTTACTATACCCTATGCTGCTAAAATTACTATGGATGGACAGACTCATTTTTCTGGTATTCATTTCGAAAAAACTGGCCATTGGAAATTTTCTGCTCTTGAAGAATCCGTTAAACATCCCAAATATTTTAATATACTAATATTTGCCACTATACCACTACATTTCTATGCAAGTAATACCCACAGTAGTGGGTATTTTCTTACATTTCCCAAAGCCGTAGATGTACATGTATAAAATCGTGGCAGTGTTGATGGACCAATGCCGCAGTTGTTTGTTGGATGATATCTATCATTCAACCATTTCATAGGTGCACTGAACTACTGATGAAAGTGTATAGAAATATTGTAATAATATAAAACTGTGTGATTCCAATTTATATGTAAATATTGAGTAAGCGTGGCGTGCCCTACACAAAATATGTAATTCATTGTATTGTATGGTTCTTGTTATGATAAGTAATTTTCATCTAGGATGCAAGTGTACGATCTAGTTAATTGCGCACAATACAGTGACTTTGATTGGATGTGCTGTTCGTGAATGATATCAGTACCCTATCTTCATATCATTCGCAACACATCAACATTTCAGTGGTGTTTTTTATATGTAAAATATGAAAGTCTATGTACATAAATGTGTCAGAGGATCGCATATTCTGAACTTTCAGGAAAACATAATTCGAACTCAAACAATGAGAAGACAAACACGCAACTAGAGCACCATAAGACAGCGCCTAAAATGTTTCACTTTTTAAAATGAATTTTATAATAAAAAAAAACAAAAAAAAAATGTAGCGACTTTACGACTAAGAGATTAATCTCTACGCCATGTAAAACTTCTAAAAATAATATTATTCAGAGATACTGTTTACGAGATCAGATTGCCCTTTCACATTTTATTATCATTAAAGCCAAAGATTGCAATTTTTATGTAGATTATGGACGTATGATTCTAATTACAATCCTTCGCGGAAAAAGTACATTTTTTTCGGTGTTGATCGATAATGAATTTTTTGACTTCACACTCCAGTACATACAAAAATAAATACGTATATATATGTATATATATAACTGTAATAATGCCCAAGTTCAGGGTTATTGCCAGTACACGAGCCACAACTAAAATGGCATGCTATTGTCCATAGTGTGGAATCTCGACATCAGCCACCACAGCAACATAATGATGTTTATGATGATGACGATGTCGAATCATAATCATCGCAGTCAAATTTGAAAATTATGTGTTGGTTACGCTTCTGTTCACAATAACGTAAAGTACTTATTTGTAGAGTAGCGGATGTAAAATAAATCAAAGAACTCTATCAATATGTATTGCCATGTTCTGTGAAAACTTATAAACTAACACACACGCACAGCCACAGTTATACAAATTGCTTATTTGTTTCCAAAATATCAATTGTGGACTTTTGAATAAAAACACATCCCCCTCTGACCTTAAAAAAATATAACTAAATATTTCACATGTTTTAAAGTAATGACACTTTATTACTTTATTTCGTCGTCATATAGTTTTTTTTTGTTATTCATTTTACAGGTGATTAGCACCCCCTCACCACATTACGATAACTTTTAATTGTTGATGTCTGTATTACAATTTATTTTTAATGTATCGGTCATATATGGCAGACAATGTGTGGAGAACTATCAAACAGTTTGATGGGAGTCAAGTTGACCTCAAGGCCTTGACCATTTAAATAAAACGAAGTCATGTTGTTTAATAACATCCATTTTCACAACGTCCGGTTAAGAGATAATCGGCTGTTTTAGATGGCATTTGCCGTATAAACGGAAATATGTAACTGCTGATTAGATCCAAGGCGGAGATTTTGAAAACGACTTCAAATATTTGTTTGAATACATTTATTTGTGGTACAAATTTTGAAATACCTGCAAAATCTCGTGAGAAAAATCATATATGGCATACACAAAGACTTTGAAGTTAGATTTTCGCTTTTCACATTGAAAATTGTCGTGCGAGGCTTCAATTGTTTCTGGTTTATATGTCAAAAGGCTTCTGGCCGATAGGGATTTTTGTCTTTAATTTTTTGTTGGGACAGTGGTTTTTTAAAAATCAGACATTTTCTTATTTAATTTTTTTAAAAATCTGTTACCAGAAACAAAAGAATCTGTCAGAATAGAAGTAAAACCCTTCTGAAAAATAAACTGTGTTTTTCTCAATTATATAACCGACTAATAAAAGCATCCCGATTTCCGAGAACGCATATAGAACGTACAGCCGAATAAGTTCCTTATCCATCGAAAATATGATTCTATTGAGAATATACCTAATCCTGTTTTTCAACGATACATACGGTCCAGATTATATTGTGTAAAAAATCAGTTTTGTTTTCAGTAGAGTAGAGTAAAAAAAGTATGAGTTTATTTCTGTCGATTGTGTTATTTCAAGACAGTCCAGACTATGTTCATTTTTATCAGTGTGACTTCAGACCGAAAAAATCAACTATCGACCAAATCTTCACTCTCCGTCGAAATCTGGAAACGTGGAGCTGAAATATGGGTACTAGCGGTGTTTTTGGGAGACGACAATCGTAGATGCAACGGCATCTGACATTCTACTGGGTTTTCCATTAAGGACATGTTATATATTCATAAAACACAGAATATTAAAGATATAGGGTTCAAATTTATTTCAGGTGTAGTAAAAATGTTACATTAAAAGATTATAATTCGATTTCGGTCATATGACACCCACGAGCCCGCCTACATTTTTGCCTCATTTGAAATATAAATTTCAATAATATTTTAGTGGCATTTTCTAATAAATGAATGGTCATACAATTCCGTCAGCGTGTTTAAGCTACTGCGCACAAACCAAATACAAATTGTAATAATAGAGTGTTAATGATCTCTGACCCAATCTCTACAAACTCTCCATTCCACAAATTGAAATATTAATTCTGTATTTACCTAGAAACATATACCGACAGACTCACATGCACACATACCTCTGTTATTTTTTTTTTTGGTTTAGAATAAAGAATTTAATTTTTCAACTGTCAACTGAGTGGAACAGTATAAATAAACACATTTCCAACGCTGATGGTAACAGTATCAATTTAGAGTTTTTTGCGCAAATATCAACTACCATTAACCGTCCAACCGACCGACCGAACGACAGTCTAATACCTGCAAATCTGTTATTCATTCTCGGCATTTCGATAGTTTCAGTTTTATTGGAATAACGTTTATATTTCGACATCAGTCCTGAACAAAAGAGGAGGAAAGAGTTGAAAAAATGAATAAAATATCATCTGGTGTTGTCTTCGTGTGCATTTTCGCTTTAACACATCATTCAGCAATCACTGCAAGTGCCAGTGATTTATCGTCAGCCAAAATGGCAGTCGCCGTCGCTGACACGGCAACCACAATGTCTGGTGATGGTGCTGCTGCCGCCGCTATACACAGCAAAGCCACCGATTTATATGCCATTGAAAATGAGGATGCCAGCAACGGCAACGACTCCTTCATGCCCGCCCTGGGAGCCGACGGGCAGCGGACAAAAGGGGCAAAGCGTCGCCAGACACGTTCATTTTTTTTCAAGTATCCTTATGATGGCCTATATAATAGTAATTTATACGGCAATTATGGTGGTTACTATTATCCCTACTATTCTGCATATTATCCCACTGTCTACAAATTCTGGAGTGGCGTTTATAATCCCTATTACTATGGTTATCCACCTGTCGTCTCGGGCTGACAACGATGGCTACGTGTCGATTGAATTTGAAACTAGGGCATAGAGAGAACAGGATACCGAAGACTCTTAAGAAGCTGCTTAAACGGATTATTGTTGAATGTTGTTATTTTTCTTTCCAAGTAAATGAGATTATTTGTGTTGATTATTGTTTTTTTATATGACTTCTACGACTGCATACTGAAATAAAAAATTACGTGTGTCAAATAAAGATTATAAAATAGTGCAATATTACCTGGAATTATGTTGGAAACAAAAATTCAATCGAAACTGGCCAATAATAACCATCGAAGCCAGCAACATCAATCATTTGCCCATTGATTGTTGGCCCGTTGCAAAAAGAACATGTACGTTTTCATTGGAATAAATCTCGGGACAATTTTAACACCTTAATTGAAATTCGGGGAAATGAAAAAACACATGTTCCCCTGGGTGCGTTGGGTGAAAAAAAAGTCAGACAACGAGTATTTTCTACATAATATATTGTCCAAAAAGCCTGTTAGTTACTGCAAACAGTTCAGCATATGCATACAGTAAATACACATATACGTATATAAAGGGTGTTTTTTATTGAGGTATAGAACTTCGAATTGAAATAAAACACAAGAAAATCGTTTTAATGTCCATCAATTTGGCTTTATTGGAAGGATAATTTTATGCCATTAATGTTTAAATATGATTTCGGGCATGTGGCCGCCGCGGCTGGCTCGAATAAAGCCAATTCTACAGGTCCAATTTTCAACCACTTGTTGGAACCACAAATCATCCACATTCATGCCATCCAATTCGGGAACAAAATAGTCGGTTATCATGGCTCTATACCGGTCTCCATTAACGGTAACTCTCCAGCATTATTTCGGAAGAAGTATGGCCCAATGACTCCACCAGCCCATAGAGCACACCAAACAGTCAGTTTTTGTGGATGTAATAGCATAAAATGGACGGAGCTTGCGGTGAACTTCGTGAACTGAACCATTACTTTCGAAATAAATTTGCACGATTTGCAAGCGTTGTTCTTTTGTCAACCTGTTCATGATGAAATGGCAAACCAAACTAAATATTAATCACTTGACAGCTGACAAAATGGCCGCCAGTTAAAAAAGTGATGCCAACTTAAAGTTCTATACCCCAATAAAAAACACCCTTTATGAAGGTTGTGCCTCATATTTTTGTTTTATGGATGCCAATGTACAGTGGGAAACAAACTTGACCATTTGCTTTCGTTTCGGCGACGCAGTTGAATTGATTTTAGTCCACGTATATAACTACCCCTTTTGCTGATGGTTGTGGATTAGCACACATGGAACCCTGTTTAAAATACTGCCAAAAACATAATAGAGTTTTTCCGATTTCATCTAAGCTTGAGGGAAATACGTACCGAGGTTGGATTTGAAAAAAGTTTGAGTTAATTCTGACACCTCTCCTTATAGATTACCACTAAATTATACGATCTAAAATTAGGTTGGCGTTTTACTTATACAAATATTGGTAAAATAATACGATATGTGTACGAAATTTCTCCGAAGTTATTTTCAGGAATTCATTTCCGTACGACTGTGCACCTGGTGTTTTTGGTTTTTGTGTGTTTTAACTACATGATATAAAAATGAGTATGGTTATGGTTGGGATATGAAACCCAGCATCGACAACTGGCATTCCGGGTTTAGTTGCTATATTCAGATAATGAAGTAAATGTAGTCCTTACAGGCTATTGCATTCTGGCGGAATAATAGGTTGATGTTACGACTGGTTTTTTCGCCTATATCTATCAAGTATTATATGAAGAGCTCAGAGCTGGTGTATCCTTACCGACACTCGGATTTTTATTCCTATGGAAATGTAAATAGCACTGATGAACACCAAAATTACATCAGGGAAATTTGTTAAACGACTCTTACAGAGTCTTATGAAATCTTGAAGATGCACGGATGAGAGTCTGTGGAGAGTCCTGGCAGAGTGTCTTAACGTCTGGAACTAGACGACGACGGATATCGTTAAAATATGTACAGAACAGCGACATACAACCATCCCTTTTAAGCAGAGTAACGACCTTACCAAGGCGGTGAGTGGCTGAATTCCACAGTTCCGAAAGGAACAGCATTAGATATCCAGTAGATCTTATTCTACGAAACCTGCGATATATGTTACCAATTCTGATAGCCGATACGAGAGAACACATACCTAAGAAATGCCTCATGCTGAAATTAATTTTTTTTTTTGAAAGCTGTATGGAATATGACGCGATATCGAGCACGGTAACGCACTGTATGGCCATTTTTTTTGGGATCAAATGAAGTGTGTTCGAATTGTCTTCGGCCATTATTATAAGATGATGATGATGAGTAAGCTGTTAACAGTTTTTTTTTTTGGTAAGCAACACTTTATCATACAAAGGAAGGCACATTTAAAGCTTGCTTCCATTTTGGGAAACGCTTTAGAAGAAAATTCAATATTAACCGTTGTTAAGTTAAGTAGTCAATGAAAATATGTTTGATGTCTATAGGGTGAAAATCGACCACTCTAGACATCTTTGTTCGTGTGAAGAAGCTACAGAGTCGAAAAAGTCCTGTATCTTGAAAATGAACCCAAAAGGTAATCAACAATGGCGAAGCTCACTTAAATGACCATTAAACAACTTGAACCGTTTAACCATTAAAATTTGGTTTGTTTTTTATGGGGAGCAATCTTTTTCGACATTTTTGCAGATTTGTATGAGAAAAAAAAAAAAAAAAAAATTGGGAAAATCCTTGCATGTTATTAATCATTGCTCTATTCTTACTTACTTACTTAAGTTGGCTCTACAACCTGTTGTTGGTCTTGCTCTATTCCAGTGATAAAAATACAAAACTGCTACAATTCCAGTATTGTCAATTGAGCATATGTTTTAAACCAGAAATGGTATCCAAACTCTATTGGTTGGTACCGATCTTATGATCAAACAACTCTATAGGATCATGTAAACGATGCTTTAGCAAATTATTTACTGAAACTTGTATTGGGTATCGCGGAATATTGTGCATTTATATCCATTGTTTATGAGTTAATGGCGTGAAACCTACATTCACACGTTTGTTGTAGCCATGCCAATTACGAAAATTCGAATATGAAGTCACAAAAAAAAAAACATTTATGCTGTTTGTTAAAATCCCAGTTCAATATTCATTCGAAATTGTATCTTTTGTTTGCGTATTGTACTGAGTTCTTTTTCCCGTGCATGAATTCAAATAACTTATGCTTTATTGGAAAGTAAAACCTGTGTTCAAATTTTTTTGTTTTGTATTTTGTTGTCGTTGTTGTTGGGGGATTCTTATTTATGGAGATTTTTGTACACGGAGTACCGAATAATGGCAACAAATTGAGCACGTGTGGATAAATCCCTACAGTTTACCAGTCAGTAAATATTTAACCAATATGTGTAGTGTTCATATTCATTATGATCGGTATAAATAACCAGTGATTTGAAATTGATGCGGTGCAGATTGCAAAGTACTGCAACATAATTTTGTAACAATTTACTATAAAATGTTATAGATTTTGAATAGTTTTAATTAATACAGTGTGCTCTTCTTCAACTATGACAAACCAAAAATGTGTTTCTCCAAAATATTCAACTCACTCGAAATCCAAACGGATATGGTTTTTAAGCTATAAGTTTTGCATGATTTGGAAAATAGCACGAGACAAATAGTGTAAGCATTATATCAACAGCTGGAATACTATGTATAAATATATGCGACTGGCCGCTTTTCTACACTAGATTGTGCATACTAGTCGGTTAATATTCATTTCAATAATTTTCTGCTTACCAGTGAACAAAGATTGTGGAAGTCATTTTTTTTAACTGGATTTGAAATTACTTAGCTGTAATACTGGAAAGGAACCTGAAAATTCTGCATCTACGAATTCGTATATTCTGGTAGAATGCAGTACCAAATAAATATCCTACCTACTTGGCTGTTTTTAGCTCATAAAATACGCAATTAAAGCGACTCCCTTGTAAAGGTATTGGATAGATATTGGGGTGTCCAACATTTTTGGCTCAACCTGATTTTGAATGCTTATGTGAAGTATTTTTGAGATTTTTTAAAAGGCAAGTGACAAGTTTATTCTGATTATTAAAAACATGTTACAAATTAGTTATGCTGAGACCAAAGAATTATCATTCAAGAAAGTGCACCTAAACAATTTTTATCGGTTATGGACAGTAAGACTCGTGTGCCTTAACCGTACTCGAAAATATCAATTCGGCATCCTTCTCAACATCTTCAAATTTCCCGAAGCACTTTATTTGTACAAAATTCAGCTTAATCAGGGGGTAGATATTGAAAGATATTGGAAATTTGTCCTATTGGTAATGGAGCAAAGTGAAGTCAATACTAATTTTTCCCAAAAAAAAAGTCATCTGTTACGATGAAGCGTATTTCCATCTGAATGGCTTCATGAATACACAAAATTTTCGTCTGTGGGGCTCGGAAAATCTTCAAACAATCCATGGGAAACAAATGTTTAGATTGTTGAAGAAGAGGCCGAAATTGCAGCGATTGTGAACGGCATTCGTTTCAGGAATATGGTAACGGAGATCGTGCGGGCTCAACTGGACGGTGTAGACGACATGTGGTTTCAGAAGACGGTGCCACATTTCACACCGCGCATGAAACAATCGATTCATTGCAGCAACGATTTGCAGAACAAATTATTCAAGAAATTCTGATATCAACTAAACACCAAAATTCGATTTCATTCTTTGGGGTTTTGTGAAATCTCGGTTTTATGAGAATAAACAGGATCCACTTCCGGAGTTTAAATCCGAGATCAAACGCTTCATCGGTGAGATACAACCACATCTCTTTGAAAATGTCAAGGAAGAGTAATATACTGTCTTCAGAGCCATGGGGTATTTTACGGTTATTTTATTCAATACTTAATCGGAACATGTGTTCTTTATAACTATATCAACATACATCAAACAAATCGTGTTTTTATTTTGAACTAAAAAAGTGTTTTTGTACTGAGACACTCTTTATATAAAGTTTTTAAATTTTTTGGTCGTTTAGCTGCCATAAAAAATTTTTTTTTTGGAATTTAAATTTAACTTTAAAAAATTTCATAAAAGTGTACAAAACTGACAAAAAAAAAAAAAAACTTATGATTTCTATACATCTATCTTCTATCTATCTATCTATATATATAAAAATGGATGTGTGTATGTATGTAACGTAGGGACTCGAAAACGGCTAGACCGATTTTGATAAAATTTTCAGGGAAACTTCCGAATAACCCCGCGAGTAACATAGGCTACACATTGTTTGGATTTATCTACATTTAGGGGGTGAAAATGGCAAAAGGGATAAAAACTCCCCTTTTCTATATAAATATGTGTAATACAACACTAATGTTTGCTTAGGGTCAGCAACGCGGACCGGGTCAGCTAGTACATTATAAAGCTCGAACAGTTTTCTTCTGAAATGATGACTCAAAGATTAAAAAATACTTCTTTTTGACAATCTTGTGATGAAATTTAAAAACTAAATGTTTTCGAGCAAATCTTTTCCAAAAAATCTGAAAAACACAAAGTCACTTTACACCGTTAGCCCTAAATAAAACGGTGGGGAAAAAGGTTTGGACTACGTAACGTTGATATCGTATGATTTGAGTGCGGCGTATTTGACCAATGACCTGTAAATGGCGTTTCCTAAAATTAAATGCGATGGACAACACTATCTTTACGCAATTCAGGACATCAGCGTAAATTATTTTCTTTTCGATTCTTATAAATCGATATTATATTCTCCAATGACCACTAAACGTAATGCCTTCTTAATTGCAACCATTCGACCTGCATTTAATGTGAATCCTGTTGAACTTTCATCTTTGCACCATGATGAAATATCAAAGACCAACAAGAATCAAAACGCCACCAAGAGACAGCAGCAGAAGTTACGACAACAACAACAACAAAAAAACACATTTTACCCGCCAAGGTTCAAGTCACGGATCAACTTAATTGGTTTTTGTCAGTATGCATTGTGGATTCTGGGGAATTGCATAAAAAATCATTTGTCACAATGATTGGGACGTGGAAATTTGGTACCAAAAGTACACACGATGTTGTATACATACGGAGACTGTATTAGAGTGGCAACCAATTTGGTCCAAGGATGTTGTTGTTTATATACATACTATATGGTATTGTTTGTATCCGGGAACAATAAAAGTATTCTAAGTTTGCATAGGTAATGGTGGCATAATGGGAAAGTGTTAAGGAAGTGTATTTTTCTGGCTTGTGTTTTTGGTCCGTTTACGGGAATCTTTATTTACTTCTCTGCATCGATGTCATCGATTTACTACAGGGGTACCCAACAATGTCTATCGCATTCACAATTAGTTCGTCAAAGCTTCTATTGGAAGACAAATTTTATTTCACATAATATTGCTAAAATTCGGTTTTTATTGGAATTCCTATGCTATTTTTCCATAAATCATTTTGTATAATATTTAACATGATTTAAAAAGATTACCATTTCCATTTAATTTCTTTTTGGTAATGATCATTTTTTCTGAACTGAATAATCAGTGTATGTAACTATAAAGAGGCATACTCCTTTATTATGCAAGCTTTATTTCAAAAGTAACTTACAAAAAAACTCAACAGTAGTTGTAGTTTATTGTTTCTCTTTGCAGGGTAGCGTTATGGGCAGCATTCGTGGTTTACGAATCATCGCCTGCTTAAAAATCACATAAGACTCAAGAGACTATTCTATCAGGTCATATCAGAGTCAGCTTAAAGATGCCAGTGGGGGTCGGGGGCCATTGTGATGTTTACGATAGACTGAGCAATTGGAAGGGGGTCTTATTGATGTTTACGGTTGCAGTGGTTTCACATCCAACTAATAGAGAAAGCTTTGACTCCTCGTCACATTAACCATTCAACGTCATTTTGCGATAACTCATCATAGTCAAATCTTGTGATCGAATCTACTGGTCGGTGTGTGGTGCTAAAAACGACTACATTTTCTGTTCGAATGTGCGGTCAGTGGCCGATAATGGGTTAAGAAACCGAATGGCAGTTAATGAGGTATTAGTTAGATACGCTCAGGTTGACCAAATAATGAATTATACAGTTTTTGGTTCGACAGATACTGCGATTTTTTCTACAAGAGTTCGGCAAGGCATAACATTTTCATAAAATCGTGATACAACATCATAATTTGTATGTTGTGATTATGATCGCAACAACATTTAACGCGACCCGCTTTAATGTGCTTACATACGTCCCTAATGAAGAGCACACATATGACTGTGAACAATGCCAGTTCTAGCAGGGTAATTGTACGGATGTACTTGTTGTTCTTGTTGACATCGCAGTCGTTGTTATTTCGTGTACAAGAATGTCCTTCATTCCGACAACAACAAAAAACAAAGCTGGATGTAATCGCTTCATTTCGTGTGCTTGTCTTCTCATATACGCATTTATTCCTTCATTCATATTGTCGTCATCCTTTTTTTCATTCATTTATTTATGCTGCCCACACTAACACGCGCACACGTGTGTTGGTTTGTCATTTGCTGTAGACACGACGTTGAGTGAAAATTCCCGGTTATCCGTGCAATGTGTGTTGTGGTGGTGGGGGTTGTGAGCAGGGTGAAAGTGAAAGAATGCATGAATGAAGGCTGAGTAAGTCTGTCAACGAGTGGTGTTGGGACGACAACTTATTAAGTCGTCTTAAGAGTTTCATATTACGCTGGAGCAGAACAGACCAGACCAGTCACGACCGGCTCACTGACACTTCGTCCTTACTTGCGATTCATTCATTTATTCCTTCAGACATTTCACATGCATTCGTGGAAACATAACGAAGACGGCCAATAATACACGTAGTAATGTAAAAACAAAAGATAATATGCGATACGTAAAGTCTGTATGGAGGACGCAAATAAGTACTTTCGGTACGTACAAGTTTAACAACAATATCAGCAGCAACAACAACATTTATAATAACAACAAAATACTGAAAGAAATTTTACGGGATAATGGTGTCTTATGGCGTTTTTAAGTCGTGTCAAGATACAAATACTTGGGCGCAATTACAAACGCGTGTACAACATCACCGGCGCAGGACAAACACACGTACAGTATTTTACAGTGTCACAGGATTTAGAAAAACCCCAAGGCACAGTGATTACCAGGTGGTTTACTGTGCGGTTTGTGGAAATGTGTGTTTTGATAACTGTTGTTTAGAAGCAATACGTACACGAATTAAAAAATGTGTAAGATTTTTGCACTTATTTTTAATATCAGGCAATAAATCGGTCTGGGGCAAAAGATGGATCGGTGTTCAACTGAAACTGTAGTTAGTTCACATCGAAATGATGAATAGTGAAATGGTCGAAACATTGTTTTTATATGGCTAGGGTTTTTTTTTTAATGAATTTTTCAAGATATAGATTGAGATAATCGGAAAACGACTTGTCCGATTTTGTTTAAATACATTTTTGAGTTATAACATTTCTAGAGTTATAAACAAAATTAGTCTTACAATTAGACTATTAAAATCGATAGAGTGTTTTCGCATTTATTCTCAATTTATCTCATTTTAATTGTAAGACATGGGAGTTTATGAAAAACTGTTGGAAAAGGACACTATTTGTCTTTTTAAATTTTTTACGAATTGGTAAGTCGCATATCACAAGAAATACAACTATGGTCCATATAGCGCAATGTCGGTCGTTTGAATCCAAATGCTCAAGTCGGAAAGACGTTGGGCGTTAAATACCACGGAAATGGCCGACTGGGATGACCGAAACTCCGCTGGAATGAAGAAACATATAAAGGTATCCTCTTAACAATATGAAATGGGAAAATCTGATCACAATACTACGCCAATTTTAATAAAATTAGTACTTTGTATTTTCTCAGACCGAAAGCAATCACATTTTAAATTGGTGTATTTCTGCACACGCTGAAAAACACACAAGTAAAACGCGTGTTTGGACTTAAAGCAAGTAAAGCGTATTTCCTTCTACACAAAGCTTATTTAGATGTAAATTTAACTTATTTGCTATTTTGTATTTGTGTATAAGCAATAGTGTGTTTGGGAAAAACAGAAATGAAACTTATTAAATTCAACAATGTACAACATTTGAGTACGGCTGTTTTCGTAATTATTTTTTGCCTCTACGCTCTTTAAAATAAAATTAATAACCGAGATAATATTTCATTCTACACAAAGCTTATTTGGATGTAAATATAACGCATTTGCAATTAATATTACATATTTGTGTGTAAGCAATAGCGTGTTTGGGGAAAACTGACAACGAACTTATTAAATTCAACAAAGCACAAGATTTAAGTGCGAATAAGTGTGTATTTGTGGCCGTTTTCGAAAAAAAAACCGAGAGAATAAGATGTTTGTTATATTGCAATTCACAAATTGTAAAACAAAAAAAATAAAAATAACACAATAATGTATACATATATATTTGATATTTATCACCTACAAACAAGTTAATGTTTGTGGTGTGGAAAAATATATATGTGTTTGATGAGAATTAGTTTGCTGAAATTTGTTATCCCCCAGTTCGTGCGTTAATTGCGCGAAAACAATATTGACATTATATTTATAATTTTTTAATGAAATGTTATTGAATAGTTAGTATTTGTGGCTTTTATTCTAATAAACCGAACGTACGTTTGAAGTGGAAAGTGGAACGGATCTTTGGTCAAGAAATGATCCTGACAATCTTTGAAATATTTCTAATATCTACCTCATGTTCTTGTGGATATGAAAATATTTCCTAACCACTGTACATTCGTATTTCCATTTTTCATAATAAAAGTAGGGGAAGAGAAAAACCTCCAGAAACTCCACTCCAATGAAGGTCCATGTTAACAGCAAACAGGGACTTAAACACGTTGACACGACACTTCTTCACACGGCGGCTACTTGCGTCCTTGCGCCTCCGGCCGCTGCCGTTGACACTCTTTGTTGTTACTGTCACTGTTGTCTCAGTGCCATCCAGTCACTATAAGAAATAAGTAATATCACCCCACAGATAACCTTAATCATGAATATTGCATGTTTGGCTCCAGCATGCCAACGTTATCAAATGCTTTGCGTGTGAGCGTGGGCGTGAGTGTGGAGGTTTTCGACCAACTCCTAGATGAATGGCAGACAATGAATACAGGAAGCGATGGCAAAGCGCATATAAAACCTTAATGTTACAGACAATAAGCACTGTGTCAATTTTGTTTGGCTCTTTATTACAATAGTTGTTGCCCGAGATGCTACTCCATAAGATTTGCAAGCCAGTACAGGCTAGTGGTATGGTACTGTCTTTTGTCTGAAGTGATATTTGCGAAGAAATGCTGTTGCGTTCTCACAAGTTGGACTGTTTGTGTCGGCTTGTGTGTACAGCAAATGTTTGTTGCGTTCTCCATCGTCGGGAGTTTTTAGCAGCAGCAGCGTTGTAGTACTTAAAATGATTAAAAGAAATTAAAAATGTTACTTGAAGACATTGCCATGACCCACTAACTGGCCCGCATTTATTGTATGGCAACATAACAGGCAGGGGATATGCTTATTTAAAAGTAGTCGTAATGCTGACATTTCTTAGTGCTCGGCAACGTTGGCTAATAACATGCAAAGTAATTACGCAGAAAGGGATTGTTGCAATTTATGGACAGATGATAAGTTCAAGCGCTGCGATCATAGTTTTCACTAAGTTATAGATGGGTCTATTATATTTAATGTAAGGTTGGTGAATTTAAGACATGTATCTATTATTAATCACATGATAAAAAGGGGGCAATATATCTCTCTATTGATGGATAGAGTCGAAACAAGAGAGATAACAGTTTCCACCACGAATGGCATAAGGGTCTTATATGATTATATGGGAATGTACATATTTTCGCCTATTTCCAAACAAATTATTGTTATATATTGTTGAAATGTAGATATTTGTTTTAATAATTTTGGTTCTAGTGTTGTTGTTTTTGTGTTTTATTATTATTTTTTCCTAATATGTCGGTTGTCATCAGGGGGGATATAATATAGAGCTGCAGTATCTGAATTACTTTGAAACTCGACATGAGTTAATATTTTCCCAAAGCTGCATGCTGAAAATTAATATTAATAATACCTATTTGTGTATGAGCAATAAGCAATAACCGGGAGAAAAAGATGAATGGATGTATAGAGATTTACAAATTGAAAACAAATAAAAAGTAACACAAACATGTATATTTGATATTAATCACCTTGTGATATGGAAAAATATATGTATATGTTTGATGAAATTTGTTAAAATTATCATTTTTTCAGCGTGTACGTATGCAATTCCATATGATTTAGAAAAATCTCGGGAAATAAAAAAAAAATTGTAAGATGGCCCACCTGCCTTATCTATTCCCACATTTGTAATTAATGAACTCAATATGTTTATTTTTAGTCCCACTTCGGGCATTTATTTATCGAATGTTGTCGAAAGTTACACTATCAGTGTTGCGCAAATAGATTAGAGATGAGTGAATGGAGATATCTTAATATATATTTACCCTCGACACTGATTCACTGATACACTGATTCCCTGATTCACTGATACACTGATTCCCTGATTCCCTGATTCACTGACTCTGTCACGCAGTACGTAGGAATTTAAATAGGCATTCTATAATTTTCTATAAATAATAATAATAAAAAAAATAATATTTTTTTTTGTACAGAAATTGTGTTTTCCCCAAATTTTTTTTTACCAAAATTTTTTTTTTTCAAAATTTTTTTTTTACAAATTTTTTTTTAGAAAAAATTTTTTTTTTACAAATTTTTTTTTCAACAAAAATTTTTTTTTTACAAAATTTTTTTTTTCAAATTTTTTTTTCAACAAAAACTTTTTTTTTTTAAAAAAATTTTTTTTTCCACAAAATTTTTTTTTTCAACAAAATTTTTTTTTCCACTAAGTTTTTTTTTTCAACGAAAATTTTTTTTTCGACAAAATTTTTTTTTTCAACAAAAATTATTTTTTTTCAACAAAAATTATTTTTTTTCCAGAAAAATTTTTTTTTTTCAACAATATTTTCTTAAAATTTTAAAACTGACGCAACTTCGAAATCACTAAATCGGCATATTGGAGTACTATAACGAAATGCCAAAATAAGAAAAAAATTATTGTCGGCCAAAACACTTAAAAAATTTGGGATTTTTGAAAAAAAAAAAATTTTGTCTGCCAGAGGATATAAATTCACATAAGAATTTTCGGATTATATAATTTGGTCTTGTCTTTTTATGGGCCTATTTCAGAAACCAGATAAGGTATCAATGCTGAATAATGAAAAATTATTTTTTTCGGATTTTCGTTTTTTAATCATTGATTTTTATAAAATCAAAAATCGCTTTGGACTAATTGACTAAATTTCTAATTTGATTTCCAGAGGGTAGGGTATATGTAAGTCAGTTTACCCTACTAAGACTTTCTCTGTTGTTTCCTTAAAGTCTATATAAAAAAGGAAGAATCTTACCCATTGTGTCCATCTTCAAGTAACCAAATCGGTCTAAAAAAGGAAGAACATTGTAATATTTAACTGAGCCGAATCATACCCATTTTGTCCATCTTCTTGTAACTAAAGCGGTCTAAAAATTTTCTCTAACTGATAATTTCGCAAAACTGCAATTATATAATATGTGAGAGTGATATTGCACATTAAACTTTAGTCACATTTTTGTTTATACCGGACGCAACTATGCTAAATCTGTGAATATGGTCGTTCTTAGTAGAGTTGCAGGGGTGGCACCACGTCCATTTCTTCATTCGTGACCTTATGTAGTATACTATATTTTCCCAAATGACAATTCAATTCTGTAAAAATTGTATGACTATTGTTAATATTTGATTGTTTTATAATGGATCGAGACATCGCCTATTTATTCAACATTAGATGAATGAACAGACAGAGGTACTTCTCCTCAAGCGGTAAGATGTGAACCATGTAGTTTTAAAGCCACTGTTCGAGAACTGCTCGTTTAACAAAATAAGTAATACGTTTTTTCTTACGGTGTTTCTGTTATTCTTCCAAAGCAAAAAGTAAACTTTGAGTTTTTGTTTCAATGGAGATTTCAAATTTGCTTGGTTTTATCCAAATCATGAAAATAAATGCATATTTGCATAAAGGCAAATCATGAAAATAAAGGCATATTTGGGTTCGTGAGTAAATTTCGTTGCACTTCGATACCCATATGCGCATGTTTATCACGGGCCCTTTTTTGGGCCCCAAGGGTCCACGGAACCCATGAGCACGCCCATTTTTGGGATTTTTTTCCCCATCTATAAATTATATAAACTTAGAACTTAGATGTAGTGAAAAAAAATATTTGAAAAATTTGATTATGGCCGGAATATATTTCCCCTTTGGTCCGATATGGCCCATTCTCGAACTTAACCTGCTTATGGGCAAAAAACATCTTCCTACAAAATTTCAGCTTTTTAGCGTTGGTCGTTCGCACTCTATCGTGATTTCAACAGTCAACAGACGGACGGACAGACGGACATCGCTAGAATATCTTAGAATGTTGCACTGACCGATAATATATATACTTAGAATGTTACACTGACCGATAATATATATACTTTATAGGGTCGCAGATCACTCTTTCGAGGTGTTGCAAACGGAATGACAAACTTAGTATATACTCCATCCTATGATGGAGTGTATAAAAATTAGTTCGATTGTGTTTGTTTTAATTTTATCGAGGAAATCGAAGTTGTTAGACACACTTTTCATGTAATAAATAAAGACGGAACATATGAATCAATTTGTACGAAATTAAATTATCCAATTTAGGATTTCAGATTGGTTCATATATCGGTGTGTATATAATGAAATAAAAAGTCTATAGAAACGCTTAGTTAAAATTTCTTAAAGTCTCAGTTGGAAATTAAAAGGTGTTATGATTGTTCTGATATAATTATTGTAAAAGCTATTCTATACCAGAGACAATAAACAAACCTCAACTAACGCCCTCCATGTCATTATTGTGATTACTTAAATATCCATGGTGGAAAAAACTTGACTCACAATGCTGCTTTAACAGTGGCGTTCCGTATAAAGTCATCAGCTCAATGGCATTGGGCGTTACAACAAATGCACAAAATAATTTTTAAGAATGAAAAAAACTTCTCCGACCTGGAGACAAAAAGAGAAAAAGGCCAAAAAAAACCAAGAATATTTCTTGGTTTTTGTCCTTGCGTTTAATGATGCACGAAAATAATGAATATCCCCTCCACGCTTCACGGCAACAGCGACAGTGACTGCTCGCTGAACCTTAAGCCAAACTAAGGCAAACAAGCAACTATCCGCAACATTAACATCCCACCAAACCAACCATTTCACCTCCCCGCCGTTACTTTGGCGGTGTTAGTCCTGTTTGTTGTCCTGTTGTTGTACAGGATGTTCATTTGTACGCCCACCCCTTAGTGGGGAATGACTGAGCGAATGACAGGACGAAATGCATTGCGTAATATACTACGGTTAAGTTGAGTGAAAAATTAAATTTCAAATTTATTTCATTTCAAATTAAAAGTTTACGTTGGCTTTGTTGTTGCTGTAGCTGGAACTGTTGCCTTTGTAGACGTTGTCATTGCTCTTTTGCTTTGGTTTCGGTAGTTATTTTTCCTTTTGCTGTAGTTTATCTATTTTGCTATTTTTTTCGTTTCGTTTTAGTTTTATGTGCGTGTTTTCATTAGCATAAAAGCCTGAATAGATAATTTTAGACTTAATTTTAATTCTTTTTAAAGAAAATATGGTAATTACCTGAACGGTGAATACGATTTAGTCGGACTCCACTAAATTGTTATAGTATTTATTGTCCATTTAAATGTAGGATTGCCAAATGCATTTGAAACGTAATAGTGGAGAGGATAGCCAACATAACTAGCCAACATATTTTTGGTGGAGAATTGATGTACGAAAGTGTTCAACAAGTTCAAGTCTTCACAGGATTAACTAACATCAGTGTGTCTAATTTTTTTTTTGTCGAATTCCATAATGTACGACTTTTAGAGGCTTTTTTTGAACATTTTTTGGATATTGTTTAGAGGCGGCACAAGTTGAGGTTTTTTGTATTTTAAGCACAAGTCTTTTAATCATCATTTCTATAGAATACCTTTCCAAGTTTGTTTAATTGCAAAAAAAAAAAAAAACATTTTAAAAATTGTATGAAAGAGTAAAAAATCAATGGTCAAATTCTAAGTAATTTTAAAATAATTACTTTTGGCGTCAGCCGATGCATAGCTCATTTTTATGTGAGTATTATATTCTGATTTTCTTATCTCATATTACTGGAAGTAAGTTAAAACTGGTAAAAACGTCTATAATTTCGACCGTTCTAAATCTTGTTTACGTTATTTTATAGATTATAAAAGATAGGCACACCTCTATTATTTTGGTCAAAAACTTCTCCATGAAAATTTTCTGATCGATAATTTATAGTAAAAGATTAAACTTTGCGATGATCGTTCCAATATTAGGGTTCATAAAACGTTCTTATAAAAGTAATTTCATAGGTAGTCACTACTTTTTTTTCAACTTTCATATTTGTGATATCGATCAGAACAAGGTATCGCAAGGATCGATGTCTGATGAATAAAGGTCTTCATGCGGAAGAATAATTTTGTAGTGCCGGTCGTTGTAATTTACGCTTTTCCTTTAGTGTTCGACTCAATTTCATTTAATGTGTTCGGTTAATATCTCTAATATTTTTAGGGCACATTGTTAGTATACCAGTGAACGTAATCCTAATCATACAGAATATTAGTTGGTTTAATAAATATTGGGTACTTGAATTAAGCCGTAGTGGCGTCAAAAGTGTTTTTAGTACGGATTTACTTCAACCACATTTTTTTAATACAATTATAGTAAAAATTAAAAATATTTGGATTAAATTTAAAAAGTGTAAAATGTCTACAATTTTAACATAATCTTAAAAAGAATGGATTGATAAAATAAAGTAGAGTTCACGGGATCGTCGAAAATATTTAATTTATTTCAAAATTCCACGTTCGTCATAATGTCATTTACCATTTCACAGACGAATGGACAGGCGTAGATCATATTAGAATTTTACAGTGATCATTAAAATATTCTTATGTCGCTACCTTAGAGTCCATTTAAACCGATACCATTTTTAAACCGATTTTTTTTTCAATTAGAATAGAAATATAATACGTTCAATAGAATTTATTATGAGTCCATCACAATAAATAAATGAACCAAATGACTATTTTCATCCAAGCTCATTAATATGAAATTTAAATTTTATTTTAATAGTTGTGCCACCAGCTTCTTTATACGTTTCATAGAGAATTTCAAAATTACATACTCAGATCGTTTAAATGAATGAAGGTTCTATTATTCGAGGTATTTTTACTAAAAATCGCAGCTGTACCACACAAAAAAAATATAACCCAATTGTTTTATCTTTGAATACAAAATAATTTGGCAGATTGGCCAACTCGACATTCGCTTTTCCCTAATGCACTGAAAAATACACGTGTTGTAGATTTGGCAACTCAGTAATATGAATTCAGGCAGCAAATGTGACGGCAGTTACTCTGCTCATCCGCTTCTGCGTTTACGAAACTAGTTCTGTTAGTTCTGTCACATGGCAACTCTATTGTCACCCTCTTGTAATATCAAATTAAGCTTCTTCTTAAGTCTATTTCATGGTAAATTTGTATTTTAGATTAAAACAGTATACCGTTAAAGCAATTTCACCCAAAAGAAATGTGTAGCTAAATTTAAATAAACGCGGTTTCTTTTTCATCTTTGAATGCGGGTTTCCATATAAAAATTCTTTAGAAAAATCACAATTTTAAAACAAAACTTTTGGAAACAATTTATTATTATTCAGTTTTAAACGCAAAAATGACAGAACATTCATTGTACTTTTTTTGTTAATGGTCAAAAAGTTCAACATGAACTGTTTTTAAGTATTTCAATTGTACGAAATGATGGGAAATGTTTGGTTTTTTTATTTTCATATACGATGTGTACATGCATATATGGTATGTGAAAAATATATGTGTAGGTTGAATGGGAACAACATTTTTTTTTTACACTTCAACAATGAATGGCGACATACCCAGTCTGTTGTTGCCTTTGCAACATGACCAAATTTCACTGAGATAAATGTATGTATTCGGGATTGTGATAAAATTCTTATAATAGCCACAAATGATTATTAGGACCCTTAGAAGGTCTGTTGGAAACATCGGACCAAAAGGTACTTCCGAACTTTGTCAATTAATAGCGATCTTATTGTCCAAGCTACACACATCTTTAGGATTGACTGTCATGAATTCAGTCGACTTAGCCAGATATATAGTGCAACACTGAAATGTGGCTTGAGACAAACATTTGGATCAGAAATGGGAAAACATTTCGATTTAAGCAAAAAAGTCTCTAGGGTTCCTAAAAACGCCCTCTCATAAACATTAAAGAATCCATCGAGTTGTTTTAAAGATATGGCTAATCTTCAGGTTATGAAACAAAACAGCGAATACTACTCTAACTTACTTCTCACCACTGTAAATGTTATTTAGGGTATGTGAGTGTCCGTCTTTATTGTTTTATTTTATTCTTATATACATAAAAGAAACAAAATTTAGAAAAATTCATATTTCATAAAACTTTAACAATCCCATTTGTGTGATTTATGTTAGAAATATTTAAATACTCTCTCGTAGTTTGTCAGAGTGGTATGGGGCGAAATGTCGAGGTCGAACCTTTGAAGTGTACAACAAATCCCATTGAATTTCTATGGAAATATTTGTGATGGGAGTGTAAGTTATGTATATATATTTATACATTATGCCATCTATACCTTTTATCACCATCACCATCATCATAGTCATCATGATTATCTACATCGACAATTTTAAGTTTATTTTTGAAAATATAAAATATTCCTAGTCTCATACTTTAGCCGAAGACAATATTTAATGCTATAAATGTCTGGCACGTGTGTTGCGGTCGCTGGGGAAAAGGTCATTAATCCAAGGGAAAATCTTAATATGTCTATAAGTACAAAAAACTCATAAAATGTCTACGGGTATAATTAGAGTTCTTACTGTGCCCATTGACGGTGAGATGAAGTGTTTGATTTTGTTATCATAGCAAAATGGTGTAATATCTGCCAACGTCTTGTTTCTTTCGCTCTCCCTCAACAGAACAGATTGGTTTTAATTACATTCGAGGAATAGTGTAACACAATTCAAATGCAATCCTTCCCGTCATGTACCTGAGAAAATCTTGACAAATTAAATGTAGCGGATTAGAAGTGGATAAGCAAAGCAAGCTCATGGTTTAAACCAGTGGTCACCGCAAAAAGAGAATAAACAAAATGTTGCTCTCTTTTAAATATTTAAAACATAAAATCTTTTTTAAGAAACTAAATGAAATTTGTGTATCACACACATTGTTTTTATGCAATTAGGCAAGTCGTTTGACACGATGAAAATAAAGTAAAAGCATTGATTAAACATTAAATTGATTACAATTTCTTGAGTTTTTGACAGGAATATAAAACAAAAAAAGCTTTTTGGAATACAAATTTCAAACAGTATTGATAATTCACTCCGGCAAATATCTTGATAAATAAATAGATACATTTAACATCCCCTGAATATAATTGTTGATTCATCATTTTTATATTTGAGTTATCGAATTTATAAAATATAGTGGGTTCGGGATTCTTTGATCGACATTCTGGATGATCTGATCGATATCCCTAATGCAATGCCAATAAACCAAAATTGTAAGTCAAACCTCTGTCACAAATAATGTAGTTTTGCTATAAGATAAAACTTCTCCTAATCTACACAATCCGAACCTCTGCTGTTGCATTTGGTTTAAAGATAGGTTCTGTGGTTTAAATACAGAACAAAGTGCGCACGCAGACATTAATCCACTCCTTAGACCGGGTCAACCATATACTAAGGCACAGATAGATTAATTGTGGATCCCAAGGCATAAACATAAGAGAGAGAGAGAGAGAGAGAGAGAGAGAGAGAGAGAGAGAGAGAGAGAGAGAGAGAGAGAGAGAGAGAGCGAGTAGATTCAGGGACACCACAGCGAGGTATATTATAACCACTCCTGTGGGTGACTACAATAAACAATCTTCTAAGGATGCTGACTGATGAAGGATTCAAGCTAATATCTTATGCAGACGACGTTACGATACTTCTGAAGAGGAAAGATCCGACAAATTATGAAGATAAGCCGAAAGAGTGCTGTGGCATACACGTGGGCGGACCCGGACAAAACAGAACTATGTCTGTTCACAAGGAAGACCAAAATAATACACAGTACGTCAATCCGTGCTTCAGAAACAAGAACATATAAATAAGCACGAACGTTAAATATATGGGAGTAATTCTGGATAGGAAGATAAACTGGAAAGATCACATCAATAGCAGAGCCGAAAAGGCCCTCAGGTGCTGACGCCGTAGAGCAATTGGCTCCACAGGCTGTCAATAGTATGGTGGACGGCAATGGTAAAGAAATGTAACGTGGAAAAACTAAAAGGGATTTCAAGAATTTGTTGCGTAGGAATATGCGCAGCAATGAGGATAGCGCCGACGAGCGCTCTCGAAATATTGCTATATATCCACCCAATAGATATCCCAATTAAATCTGAGGCAGCGATCTCAAAAAGGAGACTGAGGAAACTGAATGAGTGGATTAAGTATGAACCACAAACACAACATTGGAGAATAAAGGCCGGTTATAACTTTTTCGTCAATGTATGGTGGACGGCAATGACAAAGCGGACACGACACATACACCCATGATGGGCTAAATGGGAAGGGAATCCGACCAAAATACTCTGCAATTGTCTAAACCTTTTTTGGAGACAAAAAAGGAGTTGAGGCAATAGATGAATACGACCCATGCCTCCAGATGGCAAGAGGAACAGGCGGGAAGAACCACAAAGGAAACCTGGGGAAATCGCGATTACCAGAAAACAAGGAGAATACTGGTGTTTAAAAAAAAATGATCTGAGGAAGCTACTTGGGGTCATCGCAGGACACTCTAGCCATTTAGGATAGGATGTTCCGAGAATGACGAATGTAGAGCATGAGAAGAGGAACACTTCCTGTGACAGTGCCCCGCTTTCTTGCAGATTAGGAAAATCCAATTGGGAGAGGATACATAAGGAATTTAAGAAACTTTATAGAGGGGACCGAATTCCTAAAGTAAAAAAAAGCAAGGAATCAGGAGCGCACAACGGGCCGAATTGCTGGCCCAGGTGTATGTCAACAACTTAAGACGTTCATTCGTACATGGCCGATGCTCTGTCTCAGCCTCAACCTAACCTAATTATTTTCTGAGGTGCTATTTGAGTGTAGAAATTATACCGCGCACTGCTCAATGATATGATAGAAAAATTCCGGTCAGCTTACTATTACAACTAATATAATTAAATTTCAACTTTGTAAATATATCTTTAAAAAAAACATTTAGGCATATTGCCTGGTCCCTCGATCTCATAATTGCAAACCAGGGTATTGTATCAAATGCCACACACTCTACATGAGTGTTGGACGCGTCTGTACGACGTTCTTGTCGCTACAACAATTTCCTTTGTTTTGGCCCCGTCCCATATTGACGGATCCATGCTTGATGTTATTAGTATGCAAAGAGAGTACTATAATATGTTCTTAGTGGGCTTATATCATTACCTGAAAACCCCGAAAAATATCATCATTTTACATGAGGATACAAAACAAAAATAAACGCGATTTTTTAACATCTTGTCCTAATATGGATACAACAGGAGAACAAGTAGGAGCATGTTGTTACGCCTTGTCCATTAGATTCAAACTTTATAGATTTTTTTATGGATTACGTATTTGGGCATTTCAAAAATATACAATTCCGACATTGTTTTTTTTTCTAAAATTCTGTGCAGCAGAATGGTTTAAAGTGTTCCTTTTAGTTCCTTTTTTAATAAAGCGTATAGAAGGTAATGGGGAAAAAGGTAAAGGTCCTAAAAAAAAAACTTTTAATTTTTTAACTCTCATCAGATACATTTTTCAAAATATACACGAGTAAATTTACAATTTCCGTTACCTCTTCCATTCAGCTATTGCGTTGTGGGCAGAATTCTTCGCTTTCGTTGTACAAAGAATTTGCATGGCTGGAACAGTTTGGAGTCGCAGTCGCCGGATTTTGAAGCGCTTATCTAAGCTAACAATTCGTACGACGCCAATACCTCTCCTTAACACAAGTGTTGCTAAAGATATTGCTAATTATTATTATATTCAAACAGTGCTACGCATCTCTAAATTTTTTTGCATTTTGTAAGGCACAAAAGTCTCCGAAAATACAGCGGCCAATTCAGTTTACGTTAAGTGCTCAAAATCCTATTTCGTTGCAAAAGATTATTGAAATAAAAACTAAAATATTAATAATAGCCTTTTTATTTTATCATATTCCAGGATTACGTCAATTTTTTGTTAGCCATATCTCAATAGTAACTTAAACTGAACTGGATTGTTTGTGTTTGTACTTGGGTGGCGCTTAAAATCATCCAAACAAAAAGTAACAACACTTGCCCGTGTCACATGCACTGAATTGCAGAGTATTCTTTTTTATTTCTATCAACTGATTTTTTAACCATTTACTTTTTTTTTATTTTGTTGTTTTTGCTGAGCTTCATACTGCCAGGGCGAGTATTTATTAGCGGGAATGGGCGGACAATATAAATAGAAAGCCCTGTGCAAATATGTACATGTCTGATATGTAAATGAAGGTAGACAGACGGACAGACAGCCAGTCCAGTCGGGCAGTTATGCATATGCATAAATGAACGCATACCAACCGGCATTTGCACTTCGACAGATGGACTGATGCACGTGTCTGTTTAGGTTCATATGTACATATGTATATTGGGTTGACCCATGTTTGATTCAAAGCGATGAGAACCCGATACGATACGATTTTTTATTTTATTTGAGCAATTTTATTATTATTGAAAAAATTGAGAAAACATATTTAGAACAAAAATATGGGGAATTCAATTTATGTCTCTCCGCTAAATGTGTTTAGCGGAAATTAATAAAACAATTTTTACACAACCTTGTTGACAAAATTGGAATATCGTTGCCGATTTGGTAGACTTTCGTGACCGTATGTTGTCAGTTCATGCCCTTTTGGTCATACTTTTACTATGAGTGTATATACGCAAAAAATTTTTTTATGGCTGCACGCTGAAAAAAATGTCCATTTTAACAAATTTCAGCAAACAAATTCGCATCAAACATATATATATTTTTCCATACCACAAACATTAACTTGTTTGTAGGCGGACCCCCGACAAGTCTTTTGATGGATCTTATCTAATTTCCTGCGGTATGTGGACTTCTGAAACCCCCTCCACCAGAGGATATATCCATTAAAGATTATCGGCCTTTCTACTACAGTATGCACCAGTTAATAATGCCTCCGAAGGAGATCGGTTCCACGGATGAAAAAATCCACAACGAATCCAGTTTCATATTCTGGTAACAACATCAAACATTTTCAGAGGCCGTCTTCAGCCGGCTGAATTACAAAAAAGAAAACAGTAGAAAATAATAATTTCGATGATATACATTTAACATTCCGTTATTTTCTTCTTGGGAATAGTGAATGAGTGAATGAAATTTTATTTGTTGTTTCCTGTATATTCATTTTGGAATTCTCTTGTCAAAAACACACTATTATTGTAGCTCTGAAATGGCTGGTGTGAAAAATGTTGGAAATTAGCTCCTCACACATGGGTCCATAATAAAATAAAATAAATTTAATAGCAATGTAAAAATATGAATGTGGCTATCGCTATGGACTTCAAAATCAAAATTGACTAGTATAATTATTCAATAACTTTTTTCGATGAACATGCGGGTCTCCCTAATTTATTTATCCATACATGAATGTACTTCTACTCCTACAAAATATTAATATTTTTATTTTCTATTTTTGGTGAATGTGAATGCGTACATAAACAACTGCTTGGCAGTGGGCTATAAAAGTTAAGAAACACAGTAAATTTAATTGCTTGCAGATGGGAACATTGTTCACCTTTTTGCTTCAATAATTTTAGACCTTCCAATTTTAACTGTTAACTTTGTAAATTTACAAAATATACATTATTTTGTACAATTACTTGTCTGACACACTGTACTACTGTACTAGCAAGCGCATGCTTTGTTCCTGATTGACTTGATTTTGATAGATTTTTTGTGAGCCAACAAAAGTCCGTTTATCTTTTATCAGTAAAAAGTATGTTGTGTGCATGTGTGTGTGCTCGTTTTTTGATCTGTGGACATTTGGAGATTGACATTTCTATGTAAATTCATATTGACAAAATATTTTCGGTTCGTTTTGAAATAGCCATATTTCTGGTCAGTTTTCAATTTTTAACTGAAGTGGATTTTTATGCTGACAGCTGCAAATCGCCCAAAATAAAAAAAATGGATTTGGTGTGTGTCTCCATTAAAAAACTCAACCTACTACTCCCCCGATTGCTTCGCAATGTTGCCGTCTCAGCGTAACAAGTGATACTTTGCACATATGAAGCTCGTTTAACAGTCCGGACATTCGTCTATAGCAGTGACTTTGTTCTTTTTTTGTTGCCAATAAATATTAAATATTTACCAGTGAACGAAATTCACATTTAATCTATTTATAAAAGATGTGATTTGTTAACGATTTTTACAGACTGTGTATACCCGTTAATGAGACATATGTATGCTTTATTTTCAATTTACAGATCACTCTTGGAAGTGTTGTAAAGAAATCGCAAGTACATGCAGATGTATATGGCTGAACTAGATGATGAAGCATAACTCGTAACCAGAGGATCACTGGGCCCCGCCTGATTAAGGATGTTACATGCCGGCCAATAATAATAATGACTTAAGCTAATCTTTTTATTACACAAATGGGACCATAGCTTTATAAAGAATTATTGGGAAATTGTTCACATCGTCCCTTTAGTGATCTATCTTCTTTCACTGAAGACAGTGGTCAACCAATTATGAAATATTGTACATAAGATCAAACCTCGTGAAATGTACACTTACACGGTGAAAAATACGCCTTTTTTAAATGTTTACACACAAGTAAAACGCGTGTTTGGCATTTGTAGCAAGTAAAGCTTATTTCCTTCTACGCAAAGCTTGTTTGGATGTAAATATAACTCATTTGCAAAAAATATTTTAACTATTTGTGTATAAGTAATAACGTGTTTGGGAAAAAGAGACAACGAACTTACTAAATTCAACAAAGTACAATATTTGAGTGAGAATAAGTGTGTATTTGCAGCTGTTTTCATATTTTTTTTTTGCATCTACGATCTTTAAAATAGATGCAATAACCGAGACAATAAGATGAATTGTTATATAGAAAATCACAAATTGAAAAAAAATAAAAGGTAAGACAAAAATGCATACATATAAATTTGATATTTATCACCTACAAACAAGTAAATGTTTGTGGTATGGAAAAATATATATATGTTTGATGCGAATTTGTTTGCTGAAATTTGTTAAAATTACCATTTTTTTCAGCGTGTAGTAGCCAAAATTTGCGTACAAGCTGCTGAAAACTTTAAATCCAAAAATAGAACAAAAGTAATAACACAAACTAAAATCTGTACTCTCGAATGATATTTAGGGGGAAATGCAAATATTCCGGCAAAAGAAAAATTAAATGGGGTCGCTTAAAGTTCTAACTCAGACAGATTGCCTTGCAATGGTATAAACTGCGTTCAAGGTGGAGACATGTCGATGGACCTGTGTCAATAGTAATGAAAATATAACGATATAATTTGTACAATCTATAGACGGCCGTGGTGTGATAGGTAATTTGTGCGACTATCACACAGTAGATCAACGTTTTGGGATCAGTTCCGTATGTTCTTTCATTGAATGTTAAGGGAAATAATTGGGCAAGTATTGACGCCAGAAGACAACCAACCAACAACAACCAATTATAAATTCCTGCAGATAACGTCAATTGCCCTAAAAGAGTTGGCCTAAGTGAATTTGTAGGAGTAGTAGTACGTTCACATTATTTTTGGCCAAAGTCCAGACTACATTTTCCCAATCTTATAAATAAAACGGGAGGAAGTGCAGGTAGTCTATGGATGTTTAAAACACGAGGCGATGAGTTGGTTGCCTTCCAAGTCAATTGGTTGGAGAAAATATTTCTGATAATTGGAATTTTAGTGCATCCGAGTTACGATTTTCTCCAACTTGGTGTTAACTTACTCAAAATGTCCTTCGAGTTTGTTTAAAGATCATTATATCAACAAACGGCGTGGCTTAAGGTCTCGAAAATCTTTTGTCAAGATCATAACTGTGCTTGAAATCCCGGTAACGACCGGATGACATTTTTTTTGCTAACAAGATTGACTGTTGCAAAAAAAAAACTAATCATAATAACTCGTTGCATTTTATTCATATATAAAGTTAATTGTTAACTGGCTTTCTCTCGAACACTAGTACCTTATTATTTTTGAAATATTCAAAGCATCAACTAAGGCTCCTCTGCAAATTATTCCAACTAAAGGAAAAACGAAATTTTGCTCAAACGAAACGAAAATTAACTTCAACTTTTCTCACAGAGAATGAGAAAAATAATGCAATTAGTAGTTGCACATTTTACAATGATTGTACTAGAAATTTCGCTGTAATTTTCTTTTGATTCGCTTTAGTAATTTTTTTTCGCTATAAGTTTGTTACTTTTCATGTTATTAGAAGTTCGCTTCCTATGATTTTCTGTTTTGTTTGTGCACTTGTAGCTGTTGTTCGTCACACAGTGCACTTTTTATGATCTCCCCTATCGGATGGAGTTTGCTTTAAGTTTGACAATGTATTTGTAACTCACTGATGTAATTCTGACTGAATTCTAAATATTAAGTTTTGTTTTATTGTTGTGTAGGGTAGAAAATGACAAGTCAGTGGACATACATAGATTGAAAATGAAAATCGATTTTTGTAGCTGGACATGGACTTGGACGACATTTTGTGTTAGCAAGTGAATCTCACAATCAATGTAGATAAACAACTTTGTTAATCGTGTTATTCGCCGTCTCATCGATGTCTCTGTGCTGCAATTAGTTTTAAGTACCATGAAGAATCGGTTTTAAGCGAACAGTCAATTGACGTTTCGGTCCCATAAGACGAATATCGAGCAAGTCATTCGTGAGATAGAGCTAGAAATATTCGCGTGTACCTGCCTAGGCCTGCACATGAATGAAATCGTGTGAATAAAACAAAAATATGTAAAAAACAAAAAGATTTTCGACCAACATTTGCCCAATGTCTACGATGTTTTTGTTTTCTTATTAAGAACTTATTGCAGGGCTCATTTGTTTCGGCCCAGCCGAATTTAATTCATAAGAATTATGTTTTGCACTATTTTTCCCGTACGCAAAACTATTTCAATTTATTAGTTTGCTCTCATTTACCGACAAAAGTTTTCCTCCATCGGCTTAGTTACGTTTTTCTGACTATGTTTCAGTTGTTTGGAAATAGTTCGCTGAAATGTTCGTATCTGTAAAATCGTTTTGCGAAAATGAATATAATTCCATCGCTTAAATTCAAATACCGTACACGTGAAGATGGATTCGATATTTGTATGTATTTGTGCATTGCATATGACTATGTTCACGTCACATCTATGCTCTATACAAATAAACAAAATAGAGATTGCATCCACAGACATTGATTGAATAAGCAATGGTAAATGGGAATTCCTATTCCAATTTCCAGGGCATTAATCTGTTATTTCGAGAAATGTTTTGAGATTTGCCGTTATTATAAACTAAATAAGAAGTACACATATTCGATTAGATTTTCTACTGTAACATCTTTATGACAGTAATTCGCTTCTCGAGTGAGTTGTCTTAGAGTCGAGTAAAATTTACTCGAAATTACTTTTCCAAAAAATGTGTACAAAAAGAGACAAATTATTTAAAACAATAACCTGCTAATGTCAGGCGGAAAGAGTTGTCGAGCTATAGATCCTTAAAAGAGAGAAAATCAGATAGACTTTAAAAGGTTTGGTAATAGTTCATAGAAACTCTAACTACACTTCATTGAAATAATTTATATGGTTATGCTCAACCTCAACATATATTACAACTATTTCAATGTAGCATTCCGCCGTGATTTGATTTTCATCTTCAGTGGTTTAAATAATGATTCATCACATTTTCAAGGATTGGTCTTTTCACCGGAGTAAGTTTCGTTAAGATCGCCTGCTGTTTCTTACATTTTGAGTGTTTCGTATCAAACGGCACGATGCAGAACAGGGTGTGAACTGATATCGGATGGTGGGAAAGGGGTTTTCCGATAACTGTTGGTACATCCAGTATATCTGTGTTATAGACAGAATTCTTCAAATCTGTGGTTTTTTTATACTCGTCGTTCCATGGTATCTTAGACTTTATTTAACTGCTATTGACATTGAGTGGGATTTTGTTTACACTGTGGAAAACTGGTTGTGTACACGGTCTCCCCAAGTCAAGATTTGTTTTGTACTTTTCAGCTTTTTCTATATTTTTTTTTCGCAGCCACGAATCCCACAATTTTCTCACAAACACTGCCCATTATCATCCCTGGTAAAAAAAAAACATACAGATATCATATGTACGAGGATATGCCAAACACGAGAATTGCACATGTTTTTATGTTCATCTTTTTCTAAAGTCATAGTTGTTAATCAGGTTCAATAAAAAGTTTGCTACAGTTGTTTGTTACTTTCTCAATTTGAATGAAAATGAAGTTGATTTCAGGTATAAAAACCAAAACGTGAAAGTTATCGCAAAGTGTATTTGAGGTTTGACGTAACGTTATTCTGTCTCAAACGGATGTGTATACTGAGAGAAAATGATTGGCTTTATTCAGTGAAACCATGAAATCGTCCATTATGTCCAATATGAGTATGCTTTTTACGATCTAGTTTACTGGAAAGAATGATAGTGTACAATATATATAACTGACGTTTTTCATCTTTCATAGTTAATTTTCTCGGATCCATCCTAAAGTTCTGTTGATGAAAGCCAAATGTCTCAGATGGAAATCGAAATCTTAAAACCTGTGTTTAAAGTATTTTGAAATGCATTGCACCGTTTTTAATAAAATATTGCATATTGTTTATGAATATGTCTAAAAAATGTGTTTAGATTGAATATTCATATTATTATTTATTTGGGTAGTAAAAGAAACTTAAATTCTAGAATAGTAGTAATGAAGTAATTGCTACTTCAACATATACTTAAACACTTAAAATTTCAAAAAACCCTATTCCCAAAGAACGATTTGCGTGTACTGTAGAACAATTCAGACCAATGGCAACACTACCTTTGATTTATAAAATTTATGAAAAAAATTGCATAGACAAGGTAGAACGTGAGTTTATAAAAGGCAGTGGCTCTCAGGAAGCAGTTGTAAATGTTGTAAATCTTATATGTGATGGTTTGGAGAATGGGTACGAAGGAGTTACGTGGTTTTTCTTTATGATTTTTCAAAGACTTAAGTTTGGTGGACCAACATAAACTGCTCTTTAACTGATGGAAAGCTCCATTCGAAACAGAATGAAATATATGGAAATAGATAACTGTAGAAGTGTGATGGGAAATGTTCAATATGGTGTTCCTCAAGGAAGTGTAATGGGCTGTTCGTTGTTCACAATCTATTTAAATGATATTGCAAATCTAAAACTACATGGGAAATTGATAATGTATGCGGATGATATCAGTCCTTTTTTATCATGATATTATTTAAAAGCTCAAATTGAAAACGACGAGCAGATTGTTTTGGAATAGCCAGATAAACAAGTTGGTTTTAAATGCTGAACAAACAAAACCATTGAGATTTCGACCACATTATAATATGTAGCAGTTATCAGGTTTTTAATGTTCCTGTTTGGGGGATATACTTACAGAACAATTATGGAACAGTGTATAAAATTAAAATAACTCCACCAATTGCGATACTACACAAATTTAGAAATAAACAACATATTACGTTAAGAAGTTTAATTTTTTAAATATCTTTATTTCAATCACTTTAGGCAATTTGTATAAAATTAATGCACCTGTTTTACAAAACCTGTTTACCCAAATATTTGTAATTTTACTCTTGACTGACTTTACTTTCAAAGTTACAGCAGCCAAATTAATAGAAACTCTTAATAAGTATTAAAAAAAATGTTAATGTTAAAAATGTTAAAATTCCATGATCATTACATTATTACGGCAGATATATTGATACGGTCGTTCAAAATTATGAGTTGTATGGGCCCATATTTCCATTTTTCACCCCGAACCAAACCATTTTTTAAATGTAGCACAGATCGAACTTTCCGTGTTATTCAAAAAACTAATTCTATTTTAATGAAGAGATATTTTTTTATCAGAAGTTGATAATATTTGTTATTCGTTCATATGATCTTTAAAATGTTCTTGATAAATATGCGAAAAACACCTTTTTCCATACTTATTTGAATCGAAACACTTTTGCTATGACACTAAAATATGTAGGGATGTAACGAATGTGTGTTTAGCGAAAGCGAATAGTAAAAATTTTTTTTAGCGAATGCGGATGCGAAAGGTAAAAATTTTTTTTAGCGAATGCGGATGCGAAAGCGAATGCGAAAGCTAGACTTTGGCTTCATCATAAATATTTTATATTTTTATAATTTAGAATTTGAAACGTAGTTTTTCAGAAAAGCGAATTGGAGATTGGAAAACTAATAGTTTAAATGACTTGGCCTAAATGTTTCCGCGAATGCGAATGTGGAAATAGTTTTTTTGCGAATGCGAGAGCGAATAATAAAATAATGTTTTTTGCGAGTGCGAATGTCCAAATGTTCGCATATGCGAATGCGAATTTCGTTACAACCCTAAAAATATGTCATAGCCACTTTCAGCAATTGACTGTGGCCCAGTCTAATAACTTGTCTTAACGACTTTATGATTCATTGTAATTACTGCAGTAATCGCATGCATTATGGTTTGGTCCCTGCGCGAGACATATTCAACACCTTTTTGAAGGCATGTGCAAAGTTGCCTTTTCGATTTGTCTACATGAACATTATTATTGTTGTTTCTAATAATTGTAATCTTTTGGCAGACAAAAAAAATACACATGGGCACAATGAGAACCGCTATACAAAATAGCTTCAATGTCGTGCGTTTCACACTACCACCAGTTCTTCCTAGACACATCCTGGTACAACTACATACAACTGCCAGCGACCAAAACAATGCAGCAGATGGCTAGCGATGAGTCGCTTTGTGTTTCTTGCCATAACGCTCTACTATGGGTCTCGTGTTTTCACCTGGCCAAGGCGTCATTACAAATATAAATCTTTTTGTGTTGCCTTTGTCTGTATGTTTCTTATCTATAAAATGGTTACTGATATAAACATAATTTATGAATGCAGACACTGCCGTATGCAACACGAATACCCCGGAGAGGGCGAGCTTGTGAATGTGAGTGGAAATCGGAAAGCAGTAAAGGCATAATTTCATATTTTTGTTGATACTCTGGCTTTTATTTTAATCGTACTTAAAAGTAAATGTGAGCAGAATGAATTGTTAGGGGCGATGAAACCAAATCGGTAGAAGTAGGCAAATTGTTCTAGAAGAGCAGCACACTGATTTGAAAGAAGTTTTCCCGCTGATCCGTAATGGAAGGTTGAGGAAAATTCCTACGTACAAAAGCGATAAATTCTCTAATGTAGACAATTCTTGTAAGAATTTTGGCCCGCCTGGATCATATAGAACTTCTCTAAGTTCCTATAGGGCATTTTTAAATAAAGTTGGTATGTGGTTGCGCGTGGGGTGTGGCATGAATTCAAACCATATAAACAATTCAATTGGTTACCAAAACATTCAATCTCTTCGGCCTTATGCGTGATCTTCTCAGTTCATAATGTCAAGGACATTCTGTCATTCTCCACTTGGTTTTCCAACCATACTTTTGGTTTTTCTGTCTGCGTTTTCCGTGATAGTGGTCTTCCTCCGATATTCCTGATGGAGAGTTCTGGTCCCTTAGACCGATATTTCGTATCTGTAATTCAGTGCATTCATACATCTCACGATTTGCTCAACTCCTAAAAGGAACTAAAGCTGCTTGTCAACCATTGGTCTTTCGGTGACAACTCATGGTGAGATGGAATCTGTCATTTCTTTTGTTAATTAAAACATACTGAAAGAGTTGTAGATTAATTCAATTTACAACACCTCATTTAAAATAAACCTACGTAATTATTAATACAATTTCCCGGAAAAAGAACAAAAAGTACAAAAATTTATCAGTCGATTCCATCAAGAAAAAAAAAAGACTTCGTTTTTGTGCTACAAATCACGTTGTGCTACAATATCGGACAACTGCAATTTTGTTAGTACTCCAAGATTAAGTGGCACGAAAAATATTGAACGAGTGCGACACAATTAATTATCCGCTTCTCGCAAACTCTCAAACTACTATGAGGTAAGTTGAACACCATGTTCTTACTCGGAAATATCAAATTCGTATGAAAATAGAAAAATGTCAATCGAAGAATATTTTTCACTCAAATCGTTTATATTTCAGTTATCCAAATTACGCTTTAGAGAAATCCAGGAAATCAGAGTGGCCCAGATGAAACCAACTTCTCTGTTGGCCACACTGTATGAAATCCATTTGTTTTAGAAATGGCTAAGCTTTCACACACCAGTGGTACTGCTATCAAAAATCACTGTTTATATTTTCTCATAACCGTTCATTTTACTTTCATTGGTTAAACTATTATTTATTTTTCGATTTCACAAGCCTGACATGACAACATAGCGTTTTTGTTCAGCTGATTAGAATAATATCCCAGCGGTGGATATGAAAATTGGTTCAAGCTCATGTTGCTGATTTTCTGCATTCACCCGTCTTTTGTTGTCCTCCACCGAAATAACACAGACAAATCTTAAAAGATTCTGTAGTATTGGTAAGATAAATATACTATGGGGCGAACCATATGAAAGACGCAGGCTTGTCTTATCATAAACGCACGACTTTTTTTCTTCCATTTGATGGCTATTATGGTCGACAAACTTTTTATTGAATTTAGAATTAGTATGTGATGGAAAACTCTGTATTGCGAGTTTTGCAATGCAAAATAAATACACGAAAATAATGATAAACAATGTGTACAACTATCACACAGCAAAACCAGGTACATATCCAGGTACAGATTTGTTATTTTGCAAAAAAAAGAAATACAAAAATGTTGGGGTTATTTAAGAATCTTCTTATGTTTTTCGTGTTTTATTTGCATTAAAAAATTGCATTTCAATAACCAAATTTTTTATTAATTATTGATAATTAACTGACTAACGTTTCGAGGTTTCGAAAACAGAAGCCTCACAGCTGCAGTTTTCAGCATCAGTATTTCGACCCATTATTTCGGTGTGAAGCACTTCACAATCACAGTCTTACTGAAATGGTTTACTCAAATCAAACGTTTAAGAAATCTCAAAGTACAAAATTTGTTCTGTGTATATTTTCTTTGAATCAACGCATATATGGCTGGAAAATAAATAGAGACAAATAATTCCAGTCGTAAACCTGATTTGTCAACGGAACGACCCATGTAGCTTGATTTGAAAATTCTTCACCTTTATTTGACAAAATTAATGTCGTCGTTATTGGATATTCCATGGCTGATTACAATCAATTTTACACAATGTCCTCTTCGTTATTGTGTCCCTTATTTGCTATTCCGTTGTTATTTCGAGAGGACAATTACGCTGTCGTAGCCGTACCTGTTAGTGTTTTTGTTTCATTCCTACATTCTCAATATAAATATAGACTGAATTAACTTTGCCACTTAATTCTAAATAAATTTTTCCGACGAAATAGAGTAAGCAAAATGGTTGTTCAACAATGCGGAACATTTGATGAAAGCGAATATCAAACATCCTTTATGAATACCAGGAAATGCAATGGTAATCAAAAATAAATAGGACTTTAGTAATGTCTAAGGAACCAAGACGTGCAATGACAAAGCAAAGCTGTTTGTACTTTTAATCGTATGCTTTTTTACTTTAGTCACAGATTTGCTGGTGAACTTATTATACCTGCCCATGAGATTTTTGTATTTAATCGAAAAACATACAAATAACTGGTAATGGTCGGTTTCTCTGTTTTCGAACAGAGCAAAACCTTAATACACTGAAAATATTGAAAGAAAGGAATGACATGATAATAAATTTTAAAAAAGTTTACAAATCTTTTGACCACTGGACATTCGGTAGCCATTTTATTTTATTCAATGGATCACTTTGTTTTGATTTAATTTTTGTCCATATCCTTGCAATATTTTTCTATGTATTTGTTATTATTTCATTATTACATTTTTTTTTTATTTCTTGTTTAGCCAAGTGATCAGAGTGAGAGGTTGGTGGCCATGGAGGCGAATGATTGATTGCTGTTCGTGGAGGTTATGGTGGTTGTTTAACTTGAAACCATGCCGGGTGATGGGCACCAGGAACAAGAAATGTAAAAATTACATTGCCAACAATCAAATTGTTTGTGATGTAAATAATTTATATATTTTTTTATTTTGTTTACTATAAACTCATCTCAAATGAGTTTAAATGAAATCCTTTTGCCATCTCTTGCCTTTGTTTTGTAGATAAAAAGGTCACTGGGAATACATAGTATAGAATGCTGTCCCTTTGGTAAGAATTTAATATGGACAATTTAATTAAATTCAAGTGTTCATACAGTTTTGTTTATTAAGGGTAAATTATGCATTGCAAATGACAGAGATACGGGTAGAACGCACGAGAGAGATAGGGAGAGAGAGAGCAAAAGCGAATAATTTTTCTTATACAAGAATAAAACAAAACTAAAACAAGATTTTGAGATGCATTGCGACTGCTACTTCGAGACAGTGGCGTTCTCAAAGAGGGCTAGGTATTGTTTGACTTTCTTCCCGCACTGTTTAGATTGTATAAGTATTTGAGTTAAAAACGTCAAGATTTATCGGATCTTTTCAGTTGGTCTGGGTCGTCCTCGTCGCTTTCACTTGTCCAAGCAAATCAGACCCACCGTAAGAGATTCTTAGAACCGTATATAATTTTAGGAGTTCAACTATGTCTATGTCGGCGTACAGGTCAAGGTTTATTCGTAGTTGATCTTTGACATTGGTGCTTATGTGTCCAACGTTATTTCAAAAAGTCTACTTCTACAAAAGGACTTTAATTACTTACGCATGTATCCATGTTTCAGCGTCAAATATAAATAAGCACAGGCATTACTAACCGATACTTTTACAACTTCTACTCATAGTCCAAGTGTAAGCTATACATGATTGGTTACTATCGTAACGTCGTTCGTGTAGTCGTCGTTTTGTCCTCGTTCACCACCAATGTCACTTTAGCCGTGATGTTTATTTCCTCAGCTTATGCAAGGGTCATGCTATGTAGTGTTATATTTAATTGGATGACATATTTATCGATGACATTTTATCAAAATGTTCGGAGAAACTGATGTTGGATCAGCGGAACGTTTGTCTGACAACAAACAGCCTCCTACCCGTAGGGTGAGGGTATACTAAAAACAAAAACGCCACTGTCTTCAGCTGAACAGTCGGACTGGTGGGAGAGTACAATGAAGTTTTATGAAAAACGCTGATAGCTACCAGCTAGGTGGTGTTAGCTGAATGTTTCTTGTATAATAGCTAACCACTCGACCACCGAAATGCATTAAAACTTTTCCATTTGAATCCACAATATGGTTGTGCGTACATATTTACGTACCCGTATCCGTAGAATCAGCTAACAAGCGCCAAACCGAAAGTTGTATTCACTACTTCTTCCTTGTTTTGTGTACACTCCAACATACTATAGAGTATATAATAAATGGGTCAAAGCGTGTGTAACAGTAAAATAATATCCATTGGAGATATTGGAATTACAAATTGGGGAGCTTTAGAAAATCCTTTTAGAGGATTCGTCAACCAGTTAAGTTATCGCTACCAAGCCTCAGTACTATGGTTCAAATGGTTCGAAATTAGCTACAGCCCGATAATGTGAACTGGTCTGTAATAATTGTGGTTTTTATTTATTATTGACAAAATCTCTATAGATCACTCTAGTCCAATTGCAAGATAACTGGTTAGAGCACATACATTTAAACACTTTAACAAGCCAAGGGGTGGGTCATGTTCATGGCCTCTATCCCTGGAGAACAATTTCGGAAAACCAATTTTTAAGAAATGTAAAAAAGAAAAGTATTTTTTTTGGAAAATGCGATCAATAGCAAATTATGGAGAAACAATAACTTTTGTGGCTTACTGTCCGCGACAATCCTCGTTGCGGCCACAATTGTGATCACATCTTACTGAAGGGCATATACGATTCGTGTTGACTGTACGTAATACGAGTTTTACGTGACTACATATGGATTCGCATGCAGCATCTGGAGCGTAGAGGTAGAAGCGTAGTTGTATTCCTGCTTCTCCGCATATTCTCCGTACATTCTCGTTTTATTTTATTTAGTAGATTTGAGTTGAGTTTAGTTGAGCTCGGTTCGCTGGTGGTCGTCGGGTGTAAATCTAACTAACAAAACCAAGGAAACACATTACTCTTTCGCAAATGTCGAAAAATGTAATTAAGTTTTCAACCAATACCATTACACGCTCCACTGCCAGCAAAAATGCATATTTTTCACAGCATTTCCCTATATTTTCTACAGGCATCATTGCCCGGCTGCACACTAAACTAGCAACGATTGTATCCGTGTGTGTATGGGTGCGCACATAACAGAGCTGAACTTTGCAATTGGTTGTTGTTGTTGCTGTGCATTAACGACCACCACTGCTACCAACACCGACACCTATAACACCACCGAAAATCACCACCACTACTACAAACACTGTTCCAACTATTACCAATACTGCTGCAACAAATATTACATGTTATAACATTAAATACTGCTGGCGAAAACTTTATATGCCTGTGTATATACATATCCATCTATATAACCCCCATTCCAACCAACACAATTACGCAATGACCTCGGATGCATAAAAATGCATCTTTATTGTATCGCCTTCGTCTACCGTGGGTTATCTGAAACATCATATATCATGGGATGATGCACAGGTTTGTGTCTTTGAATTAGGAATGTAACGGAGTTCGCTTTCGCATATGCGAATGTGAATTATTCACATCATTTTGAACACACGCTTTCGCAAAAACAATGTAGGAATATTTGCATTCGCAAAAAAAAAAAAATATTTCTCATTCGATAAAAAATAAGACTGCGTATGTTACGAATGTTCGCTTTCGCATATTCGAATTATTCGCATCATTTTGGAATATTCGTTTTGGCAAAATTGTATATTTCAGTATTCGCTTTCCCAGGAAATATATTTCAATTTTCGGTTTCGCTAAACCGATATTCACTACTTTATATTTGCGGCTCTTTCAAGTCTTCAATTGAATTAAATCTAGTGACACTGACCACCAAATTGCTTAACAATTTCGTGAAATTATTTTTTCAACTAATTTCGTTTCCAATCAATTCATTGTTTCGTTGGCCGTGTGTCGTGCCGCATTGTCTTCAATGTCACTATCATCAATAATATGTTAAAAAGAAGTTGTAAACATATTACGAAAATTATTTTCTTATGCAATAAATATTGCGCTCTTACGTTGAATATTGATTACGAATATGGTATATCCAAGCCCTTCCCAATACGGCTAGGTTTTCTATCTCAATGCAGAAGCGTAATGCAGAAGTTAAACAAACTTTCAGAACTAGTTTATGTACCCACTCACTACTCCAAGGTAATGCAGGAACGAACATTTTCTTTTTGTTTTTTAAAATTTGTTAATAATTCACCGAGTTCTAAAATTATGCTTCGGTCATTTAACTCAAAAATACGAAACATTACTGATGCATCCTAAAATTGTCCGTAATGTATTGGAATAGTAAATATAATGAACAGAACTGAATGTTTGATAAAAAGCCGTTTAACTTATTCCAACAACTCTTCAAACCGATTTCAATCTCTCAATCGTTTTGCAACAGTTCATTTAAATAATTTATTCACTTTAGACAGAAATGCAATGAAATGGTAAGCAACGTTCAGCACAAATGCTGTTGTTAATGTAATTAAAGCAAGTGCTACTTTGAGTACTTATTTTCATTTAATTGATTAAAATCGTTGGAAAGCAGTTGGCAAAAATTAAACAATGAACGGTTGTCCTAATTCTGTGAATATCACAATTGAATCTGCGTTCGTGTAGAAGTTGTTATAGTTCCATACACCCATGGGAATGACAAGTATGTACTCGTATAAAGCCGTATAACGACAGACGACAGCGTTAAAGCGCATTAAGAATTCGCTAATGCAAATTAAAATTTTACTCTGACCGACGACATTTTTCTGCATTTAGTAAACAGGTGTTTCTACACAACTGTTTGTCAATAATTTGTTTGGCATTCACATCGATACAAAATGAATAGAAGGAAGAAAGTAAGATTAGCATGTATGCTATTAATGAAAAATCACTATTTATTTGAAGAAAAAAAAGCTGAAAAACGGCTTAAATTTTGTTATAGCTCTGAAACTGTCATTCAGATTGAATAGCACTAAAGGAGAAGACTAAATACAAGTTAGTAATATTAATATATTTTAACGAAATCGGACAAATCTTGCTTTGGTACTTGTTTTTGTTAAACCGCTAGCTTAGATAATCGCTTAGTTTTGATGGAGAGCTAAGTGATATTTAGCGGCATTTGAAGTTATCGCTTAAGGTTCTGTCTTAAGTTGGCACGGCATTGCTAGCATACACAATAACAAAATGGTGCCAAGTGAACAATGACATCATTTATTGCAAACTAATACAGAAGAAGAATAAAATTGTTTCGAAAATAACGGACGAATGGTCAGAATATAGTTCATTTACAAATGTATTTCTAATATTTTTTCTACAGCACTTACTTATCAGGAATTTTTTTTTCAGATTTTTATGAAAAGGTTTTAAAATGTTTCACAGCTAAGTAAAGAAACTTGTTAAAATTATATTCCCGTTCCGCATTCTGTTCTCAATGGAATTAAGTTCACACCATGCTCGTTACTTTACGAAGAGATTATTCTCCAACTCCCCGGTAGGCGAAATGGAAGCGTGCTTGCCTATCAGCTTGGGGGTTCCATTCCCACCAGAGGCTTGGGTTTGTCGCAGCCAAAATCTAGCCATATGTTCTGTGTCACCCGGTTTACTCTTGGACATAAAATTAGAATATAAATTTACTTTACTGTATTGTAATTAAATAACAATAAAATAAATATAATTTTTCAATTTGCTTAATCAAATACATCCATATTCTGTTAATTTAAATGTAAACTCTACATTTTAAGCGATATCTGTGATATCGTTTTTAAACTCACAGAGTGAAAGTGTTTGGTGGACTTGTGTACTTTTTTACAAGGATGGAACAGTGAAATTGGATAAATGGAATGAATTGCCCTCGTACATTCAAACTAATATCATTCACAGCCAACCGTCGTGGTTCTAGCATGTGACATATGTTGAACAAGATGAGTTATAACTTTTTGCTGTGCCTTATCCACAAGCTTTTTCCCTATCCAACGGACACATTAGTTTGAGTGACGTTGTTAAAAATTATTTATGGAAAACTTCACATTTCTGCATTACGGACTTTCTGCAAAAGCACTGTGTATGAAGATGAAAGCAAAGTATCGTCAGTTTCTACCATTAACAAATCCCAGATTATCGCTTCAGCAATCCCATCCGCATTTCTGACACCAGTGTAAAATCCTTGACGCAGGAACAGAACCCAAAGTGCCGATAACAACAAAGATTTCCGAAAACCGATAACAAGGGGATGCACAACCATTTAACTTAATATTTTGTTCTTTTGTTTTTGGCTTCTTTTCATTGGCCCCAACCGAAAAACGAACAAATAATGCAGAGAAGAAAAATAAGTTGGCTTAAAACACTAACAACCATGACGAGTGCCAACGTGGCACAGTGGATGTGCAGGATAACCGAACGAATCTTAAGATAACTAATCCTTATCAAAAGACTGATGGCAAATTAATACATGGTGGACTGGCTGGCAGCCGTGGCTCGAGGAGAGAATGTTCAAGTAAAACAAAAGTTTTTGCTTTCACTGCTCTCGAAAAAAGCCAGACACACACATGCACACATTTAAATAAACCGAAAATGGAGACCCAGAACTAAAAGGTTTAAGCCGACTACTCATTGTGCTACACTCATAATAATAATAAACGAGGGAAACATATTGGAACACATGTACTCTTTAATATCTCAGAGCATAGGAATCTTGTGATTCCATTGTAGGGCGCTAACGAATCGATACAACTGTCTTCATAACTTTACTGCTGATTTAGCTAATTTCGGCTTTTTGACTGATAATGTACAAAAATTGAAACGAACACTGAACAAGCCGAGAGAATGGGCAGCTGAAGCTTCTGATGATTTTTCTTTTCACTGATGGCATGTCGTTGTGCGCTCAGCTCGCTTTGAGGGGGTACTGTAAAGAGGGGCCATCTATATAAGGATTTATATGTTATTTTACATTAAATTGCGTTTATTTGATGTTATGTATTTTCTCATTGCCTTGTGTGTGTTTTGCCTTTAAGAGTTCCTTTTTTTATGTTTCTCCTTTGTTTCTTTCATTTCGTTCTCCTCTTTGTGGTAGAGGTGTTAAGTTGTCAATGACGTTAAGCTTAATTTGTTTTGTTCTTTGTTGTTTCTTTCAATTGTTAAAATGAATGTTGTTTATGCCTTCGATAGGATAGATTATACTTGAAATTAAGGGATTTTTCACAAACACAACAACAAAAAGTGAAATCATTTTTCTTTTAAGAATTGTTGTAATGGTTTTTGAGCATTGTATTTCTCCAATACCCACATCATCAAGAGTTTATATAATTCAAAGCTGTAAATAATTTAACACGTCGATGGGCTCTCTGTGAATATTTTATACTGGCATGCGGATTGAAGCATACGTTTGTAATAATTGCTTTCGATTTACTTCGAATTGTGGTACTTTGCAGCTTAAAGCGATGGGGAAAACTAGATTGCCTCCAAATTCTGATTCCAGCAGTAATTTCTACACAATACCAAAACCCTTCGTGTGCGTTTTCAATCATTGGTGAAAATTGGTTTTATGGGGTAAATATCTATGTAAAAAGTCATTACATTCGCCACAGAGTAGATGACATTCCATGATTTAAGAAAGTCTTTAAATAATCACTGAGTTTTACTGTCAAAATTACAGCTCCGGGAAAAATGTGTTAAGCTAATTACGTTTATTTTATGGACCACATAACAGACAATTGCTGTGGTATCCACCAGTGTTAACGTAGATCGCCCTATGTCACTGATCGCACCAATTGGGTTTGTTTTATTCGAAAATTTAAAGTAAGGACCTCGGTCTAATACAGCTGAAGACAAAACTTCATCTTTTCGGTGATTGGGCTTTAGTGAAGCTATGTAAGATCACATTACATTACTACCGTATTCTGTCTGAAGAGTCTGAAGGGATACAAACGGAACCGGGTTTGAAACGAACCATATCTCTTTTTTGTCGGTGAACCGAACCGTGGACCAAACCATTCTTATAAAAGAATTTTTAATCAAATAAAGTAAAACATTAATAATGGTTTCATTTCGCTGGAGAAAAATGTGTTTGAAATGAGAGTACCCGTCCACATACATGGTTTTACATAATTTATCCTTATCGGAGTATTGAAGGCGGGCATATACGTTGTTTCCGGTGGTTATTTGGCCTGAAGCGACACCAATAGCCTTGGAAGAGTTTAGAGTGTGATCTGTATTTCAAACGACCAATGTTTTTGAGAATTACTCATACAACGCCAGGGTTCCAACCATTCGATATGCTTCATTCTTCATCGTTGTAGACTAGCTGATGTATCCAGTCTTATACCGCTACTTCATTGGCATGTGCTGCTGAGTTGTTCTGCTGCTTTATTACCCTTAACCATGAACGTTTCTGTTCTCGCACTACTCAATACCCCAAAATTTTAACAAATGGATTTTATTCATTCTTGCTTCCTCCCTTCCCCTTCGATTGAATGGCATTTTCCATAATTTGAATGATTTGGAATGTTCTAACGATATAAACCTCCTAAGTAGAACACTACGACACAAGTCCTTCTTCTGCGGCCTTGCTGTACTGAGGCACAATTCTTTAAAGAATAATTTGCTCCAACATGGTAAAATATCTGTTATTCAAGAAGAATGAAAAAAAAAACAAAATGTGCGCTCTGGCAATACTTAAGCTTAACGTTGCTCCAAATAGGAGGAATCAAGAAGGAGAAGGAAAAAAAAACGAATAAATATGTTACTTTTAATTATGTCGACAAAGTCTCAGGACTTGGAGTCCTTATTGAAATTTATCTCACAGGCATGGATGGTGAGCATATGTGCGTGGAATACTTGATATGAAATCAGTCGTATGTAGACACATGTGTCAGTGTGTGTGTGTGTGCGGATGTATTCGAATCTGAGTGTACATATGTGTGCGAATACTTTTGCTGGCAGTTAAACATTTTATTTCCGCGGGAATTTCATTTCCGTTTTGATTGTTTTGTTTTAATTGTGATTTGATGTGTGGCTGTATGGCTGACTGGCTGAAGCTGTTGCTTCTTTCTTTCATTTCTTTGGACTATTCTTCTTTCTTTCCATTCCAATGCATGACTTGTTTTCAATTCATTCTTCTTTCGTTCTGCTTATTTCTGTTGTTGATGTTCGAGTTCCCGTCGACCCTCCCTGTACATTGTTTTCAGTTAAACATAACTTTTGCCGTGGCTCCTAGAGAGGATAACGTTGTTATTGTTGTTATTGTTGCCGTTACAGTTGTTATTGTAACTGTTATTATTAGTAGAGTTTAGGGTCGGTAGATGTGCCGTAGTCAGTATGTACATGTGTGTGTGGTGTTAGTGTGTTATGTTTTGAAACACACACATGCACACCCACACGCACACGATCGTACTTCAATGCCTTAAGGTTTTCATTCTCCGTAAGATTATATTACTTGAAACACACACACACAAATAAGTTGTTTACATTCAAATGAAACAAACGGGCGGCGGAAGGCGGAGAAAAAGAAAAACAAAGAGTACACGCACACACACGAGCACACTTGTTAACCCACACGTATTGTTATACAAATTTATACGCTTAACAATATCCCTAAAGTTTTGTGTTTTAATTAAAGGCATCGAATGGAGGTTCGCTCAATTCTCATCAACCTCCGTCCTCCCTATCCATCATTCCGAAGGATATGATACCAAAGCATAGATGAGTTTGTTGGTGCACACGCGCGTATTTATGAGTGTGTGCATCCTTAAAATGTGTGTTTGTTTCGCCTTCCAGACTTCATCGGTGATTTCTTTACTGAATAACCAAAAAGTAAAGTGTTTTCGACAAAATAGACTCAAGGGGAGGGACAGTGGTAATTGGGGGTTTATTTGAAACTCGCCCCAACAACGCCTTAGAAATTGCGTGTGAAATGTGACATTTGTCGACTTTGGTGGCACATTTAAAATGAATTTTATGGTTTCTGAAAAATAGCTCCAGGTTACAAAGGACTTTTGTGCGTATCTGCATCAAAGAACGAATTATGCAATGCACCTTTACCATAGGGGGCTGAATACAGAGTTCAGAAGAATGGACATGGATGGTTTTATTACTGTTTTATAAATGAAATTGTGTTCCATAAACAATGGGAATGTATGCTCTTCCACATAAACTAATAAAAGGCCAAAAAAATTTAATGGGAAACTTGTTATTGGACAACACTTTAGATCAAAAACATTACTCCCCTGATTGTTTGAAAGATATGTTTTAGCTTGTTCCACTGTACACTTCATTATGAGTCCTCAATATGTGTGAGGAAATGTTGTGCTTATGCAATTCTTCAGTTCGTTCATTTGCATGTATGTGTAAGTATTCGTGAGAGAGTGTTTGCGTTTGTCTGTGTGTGTGTGTGTTAAAGCGCGGTGTTGATGAATTTACACTTGAGACTATGAAAAGAATAAGTATGCTCTACTTACAGTTATTGCATTGCAATTTATTTATATTTCTTCTTACTTTCGTTTATTTGTTGTTTCTTATATTCTTCTTTTTGTTTTGTTTAGCTGTTTTCAAAGAATCTTTGAGATATTTTGTGTATTGTCCTCTGTACGTATGAATGTATGTGTAAGTTACACTTTCCTTACATATCAAGGCTAAAACGCAGCGTGAGTTCAAAGTTTTATTTTTATGCTAAATAATGCTAAGGACGGCCTTGTTTTCTGCAAACATACATTGACAGTAATGTGTATAGGGACAATTTCAATTACAAAATTTCTATTGATGATTTTATGTAAAACAGATCACAAATTTAAAGTTAGATATGTGAGTTTTGATAAACCGTTGTACATTTGCTCAGTTTGATTTTTTTGAAAGTAAACAAAATTAGCTAGCAAATTTAGTATACTCTTCACAGTAGGTGGCTGTTAGAGATTTCTGGCATGATCCTTCTATATATGCTCCACCTTTCGCTCACAAATAGGTGCAGACAAAAAGTAACTCGGCAAATGCTTCCGATGTCGAATCTGAATGTAGACCGAAATCGGTATCAAAAATGTATTCGGAACGAACTCAGAATTAACATCTTGGGGAATTCTGAAGTGAAATTCGAAATGTCTCATGGACTTCGGATGTGTTTGCCGATACATCGTTCAGAATCTGGTCTTATGGCATACGGACATTTTTTAAGACTCCAAAATTCTAACCAATTTCTGAAGTGGTGTTTTCAATCTTTGGGTATGTATTTGTTAGATTGAAAAATATCCGTATATACGTGGTATGCGGAATACATTTCACAATAAGCTTTGAAATAAAACAATAATAACAAAACTATTTCCATCGGCTACATAAGTGAACTCCGCGAATGGGGATATAGTTTTGTTATTATTGTTTTTTTCTATAATAAACATGCCGAAAACAAGATACAAATAAAAATGAACAACCAAACAAATTTCCCAGACATTCTGGAAAAATTCCGAAAGGTAAATACTTCACACATATAGATTAGAATTCGGTCAGACGTAGCAGAATAAAATCAAAAAATATTCCGCAGACACAGGGGTCAGAATTCATTCAGACATGTCTGAACAAAATATTCCTCAAACGCAGAGATCAGAAAACGTTCAGAATTCGGTCAGACGTTTCTGAATAAAATTAAAAAATATTCCTCAGAAATCATTCCGAATTCGTTCAGACCTGTCGGAAGACACCGGAATTCGGACCGAAATCGGTAAGAATTGTCCGAAGAGACAGAATTGTATGATATCCGACTTTTAGTTTGCTGGGAAAATGGAAAAAGTTCGCTCTTGTATGGGATTTTCCTTAATATTTGCCTTAGACTAACCATTTCTCTTTTTCGAGCAGTGTTCGTACTCGCACATAAAATGTTTTGTTTTCTAAATGAGTATCAAGACGTCGTTATGTTTCTTTCTTCTTTCAGCATTCAGCTTTCGCTTGAATATGTGTCAAGTTACTTTCACAAGTTCAAAAAATGCACACAATTAAGGGGATGTTAAAATAAATCAATTTAAATGAAAGTAAATTCTTAACGTTTAATGGCAGCATTCATGATCTCTGATTAACGTACGTATGTTTAATTTTAAATACTCATACGCCGTGATGCACTTTTATTACGTGAAATCAGCGGTGTCAAAAGACATGGGCGCGAATAAAATACACAGTGGTTTATTATCATTTTTTTTTGGCAGATTAGAAAACAGAGAAAAGTAAGCGAAATTGCAATTTTTGAAATAATTCTAGTCCTATGTCATGCTAGCACATTTCCTCTGCAGTTCCCTGTACCTGTCTCCCATAATGGGAGATCTGTAGCAGTCTAGGGCAGATGTTAAGTTCAGGAAGACAGGAGTATTCCAAAATTGTACTTCAGCTGAACTGTAAAAGCAGAATTGTATCCACTTTGTGGTAAGGACGTTATATCTCAGCCTAATGCAGCTGTTTCTTTAATGTCCAAAATCTTAGTCTGATAAACATTATAGTGATCAGGTAGTTTCCGTGTGACCAGTGTGAAAAGGGAATTTCAAAGCCCCCGAGGAGATAGGTTCCACGGATGAATACTTCTCTCTCCTAAGTAGTAGACAGACCTAGTTCGGTCTTGTTTGGATTTACTTAAAGGCCATTTTTGACAGCCCTCTTCCTCATTTTGGAAAAACTTCCCCTAACTGCTATGGCACATGCAACACCCTTGAGCGACCTACTTCATTTGAGGGAATACCACTCAGAGCGAGATTTAATACTAGAGGAGAAAGAACACCGCCCTGGGGTGTTCCCCTACCAACAAACCTATCTAAGTCTGAAGTCCCTAATTTGGCCCTGATGCATCTTTTTGTAAAAAGAACAGGTTTGACAGTTTGACACCACGTGTATGTCTAGAAAGGCTACCACGGTTAACTTCTTGGCGGTGATTAGCTCACCCGTTGAAATCATTTCCGGTCCGAGAGAGTTTAAATGTTTGAAGCTCTTAACTGCCCATTCTATATTGGTAGAGGTGAACCTTTCATAACAACTACTTTGTCTCTGCTTTTTTAAAATCTGTCTCCTTTGCCAAACAGAACCTTAATAATTGAATTAAATATTAATATATAGTTTCTTTAAAAATAAAATGCATGTTACGATGGTCGCTATTTATATGTCGGGTCCAGCACTAAAAAAACAATGATTTATTATTGGATAAAGTTTTATTGTTTTTCAAAATATTGTGCGTGAAGATCAATACACGTTTGCATGCGCTCAAACCATTAATTCGACATATAGAGTGCTCATTTGTTTCAGCTTATTCCTTCGAACGCTGTCTCAATTGACACCACAGAATGACGAAACCTTCTGGGTGAAGTTATGCTAACAAATGTCAAACTTTGTAATGGAAGTTCCAGATTTCAACTTGCAACACTAGCATTGCCAGGAGCCGGAATATAAATAGCAACCATCGTATTTAAATTCCGTATAACTAGCCACTGAAATAAAAAGTAGAACACAGGATATTAATGACGCATGACTATTGAATAAACAAACATTTAGCTAGAGTATTAAATGTATTGTCATACAAATTGAATTCTAGACAATGTGCATTACATATTTACATATGGTTTCATACACATACATATGCATAATAGTAAATAAATATAGAAAGTTATGTGATACTTGTTATTTGTCCAGCAATAACAAATAACACCAAAATAATTGGAAGTTTGCATTTTCCATGTCGCCGTACAAATATTTCCGACACATACATACGGCCTATTATTGAGCAGTTACATGATATGTCTGTGGCAAACAAAATATGATATGGACTTAGTTTGTTTACGCCTGGCTGTTCCTAGGCAGTGTGTAAAAATAGTATTAATTGGGCTTGTTACATTGTATTTTAAGAATAGATGGCAACGACTATTAATATTGTCTATAAAATGGTTGTAGAACAATAGAATCAGAATTAGAACTTAGTGTTTCACCTGTATATAAAAATTGAATATTTTTTGAAAAGAGTTCGATGTTATAGAAGGTATAGTTTTTATGATGCACGTGTATTTGATTTTTACACTACGGTTTGTAATTAAGTATTTATGTAATTAATTCAGTTATGGGCACCGTAGTGTGGTATGTGCGACTTTCACACAACAATTCCAGTTTCGTATCCTGTTGTTATTGATATCTTCAATACTAATACCACAGTGCAACAACCACCATGCGAATGGAATGCAACCAATTGCAAATGAATGTTGACATTATTCATGACAAAACATTTAAGATTTTTTTTTAGTTCTGTGCGAGATTTGAGTTCTATGCGAGTGAAAATTTGATAATGCAGTCAGCCATTGCGCTGGGTGGGACTTATTGTTCTAATGAATCCAAATGCTTCCGCCAGAAAACCGTTTGAAGACAACTACGACCGAAAGACCTGGAAGACTCCGGTGGACGAATCAAGTGGAAAAAGACATGCAGATCCTTGGTAATACGAACTGTAGAAAGCATGGACATTAGACCGGTCGTTAAAAATAAATTTTGAAGTGCCGGGCAGATTCTGTTTCCTTTTGGTCTAAAACCATTAAATTTAAAATTTGGGGCTGATCGGATAATATTTAGTGGCCGGCGCGGTTGTTGAAGCATATAGGACAAAATTTCCGACTCATAACAAGTCTACACTCAACTCAGAAATAAGTTTAATCTCTTAATTATTGATGTTTTCTTCCCTTGCCTTTTATATATTATGTTAATTAAGTAAATATAAATTTTTTCCATATATTTCATGTATTTAAATTTTTGGTTGGCGCGGCCACTAAATATTATCCGATCAGCCCCAAATTTTAAATTTAATGGTTTTAGACCAAAAGGAAATAAAATCTGCCCGGCACTTCAAAATCAGACACTTTTTTGGAAAATAACGACCGGTATAATGGACATGAACGGTGTGCTCGGAAATCACCACGCCAAGACAAACAACAGTTTGTGTATTTGATGTGTGTGGGTCACATCGGCTTAATACAAAAGTCCTGCAACAACGGGCACATTCTGCAAAGGTCATCATACATCCTAGATTAGTTATTATTCCATATAGAATTAAATATTTTATATCGCTTATAAATAATGGTCGTGTTTTCGTTGGGCAGCTAGCTTAGATAATCGCTTCACTTGTGTGGAGAGCTAAGCGATATTAAGAATGGATAGAAGTTATTGCTTAAGTTTGTGTCTTCAGTTGGCAAAGCATTGCCTGCAGAAGAAAATAAGAAAATGCCAATATTTAATGCTGCCAAGTCGTTGTTTACTTATCACTGATACAGAAGAAGTAGAAAATAAATACAATATTGTTTTGAAAATTGTGAACGAATGGTTAGAATATAGTTTGTTTATAATTGATTGTGTAATATTTTTTTACCACACTTATTATGAATATGTTTTCAGATTTTAATGAAAATATTTTCAGCATTTTCAGAATGCTATCTAGTGTGTGTCAAATGACAACATCGCTAGTTTGGCGTTTTCTTTACAATTAAGCAAGCGATAACATCTAGCTTTGCAACGAAAACACGCCTTATATATTTTTTTACAGTTGTTGAAACTGAAATTCTAGCTCAGCACACATAGCCCATTACATTTTCCCAAATCATTCGTACTAGAATGTGCCTCACAATGTCAGTGTTAAATAGAAAGAAAGACAGAATGTTAGAGAAATTCTATTTCCTCCATTAGTCCCACAAACGCAGGATGTGCTTTCATTCAAACCAATCCGTACATGTGCACGTGTGTTTTAATTTTATTTATTTATTTTCTCACTGGTGTGTCGCCATGCAATTGTAATTACTTTCTTTCAGAAATTTCTTCACCGCAGACATGCAAAATAATATTGGTTTACGAAGATGTACTTGTTACACAAATACAGTGTGTATTCCGAGTATTTAGCATTTTTGTGCCGACAAGTCGAAGCCCTTGTTTATGTCGATCTCTCAAATGAATTATTCATTTTATAAAATTACTGAAATCCCGCAGATTGATATCATTCCGTAGTAAAGCCTACGGTAAAGACTAGCCGGTATTTCCTTATATTTGAACAGGTTAATTTCAATGTGTTTTTAATGTGTTGACCATTTAAAAATGTGGTCAAGCCAATAACTCCAAACTATAAGAATTGCATATATGTATAATATTTAATTTTATGATCGACTGGACTTAGTGGAAGAACCAGAAGTGACTTGGTTCACATGGCCAAATGATTTGGCTTCTATACTTTCCAAACTTCTACAGACCATGTATGTCTATATTAATAGATTCACGTCCTTCATTTTTTCACCGCTTTTACAGATTCGTATACTTTTTGTTTTATGATTATCTTACGACTTCTTTTTTTCATTACATGTTTTAGCAAAACATTGTATGAGGTAAATAAACAAAAACAAATGCTGAAACAAACATGAACAAATTAATTTTCTTCTTTTTCGAGTTTTCCAAAAAACGAATATTTGTGTGTACATATGCATATACATATGTACGTAAATATATCGTCAACACAAATCCAAAATGACTTAACAAGCATTTTCATAACATCACAGGAGAAGCCAAAAACTGTTGTAAACTCTATACACCATTCTTGTTGCATCGTTTATAAAATCGCCTATACAATTGTAAAATTAAGATATTGAAGTGTAATATTTAGCAGAGACTTGTATTTTTGGCCATTTTACAAGAATGCATTTAAAACACGATTTTGCTTTTTTTTGATGATTGGTCATTTTGGATTTCAGGTGACGATATATACATACATAAGGAAATATACATATATTATAACATGCTCTACTCACGCATATTTACTTATACATATACATATGTATGTGTATGAACTTGTAATATAGTCACATTCAAAGTTCATTTAAAATTAAAATTTAAAAAAAAAGGAATTCTTATTCGGAACAGACATACCTATATTACAATAAGCTACAGCTACGGCATATTTTATATTTTTTGAGAATGTTTTTATTTATCCGAATATTGGACATATAAAACTCGTATGGTATTCAGATTTGTTTTAAAAAATTCGTCAGAAATAAGAATGATTTCAACTACACAAGTTATGATAAATTGTGGCTCAAAAAATCGCATCCCGTTGTCGTTGGTGTTTTTTGTCGGACATATGTATGTACATCTGTAGGTTTTTCGTAATAGTGCTAGATCTTTCGGGTTCATTCGACCGTCATGCTTTCGCTAATCCCGTTCAATTTCATTGATGTCAAAACAATCAAAACAATTAAGAGAGACTGCCTTTTATATAAATATAAGTCGTTTAACATCCACTCAACTGGTTATGTTATTTAATGAAGTATTTGAAAAACAAATGATGTACGATGTTTGAAATTTGAAATTCATACGAAAATTAACCCGACAATGGTAAAACCTTTACAAACCTTTATACATATTCATACATTCTAAATGTGTTCGTATATTAAGGGGGGTTGAGTGAAAATGTAGAAATGTCACATTACCGAACATTTCGGAAGTTGTCAATAACTTCCGGCAAACCAAATACAATCGGTTATTGGACGAAATTGCATACTCCTATTGTCTGTACAGTTCAAAAATAAGGATCGTTGTTAGGAAACGATATTTATTTATTTGGCATTTCCAAACAAACCACAATCTCAAACATGATTTTTGTGTTATGGATTCATCGACGAAAGAGCATCGAACATTCTCGTTATTTGTTTTCTCACTGAAAAGTCTACCCGCTCTAATGTTTACGCAACCTAGTGCACACTCACTCATATTTGCTTAGTTATCCTTTATTGAAAACTAGTTAGTGTGTGTACTGGAACAAAAATATGCATATGTATTGGTGTTGATGTTCTAGTACTCGTATTCGTTATGGTACTACTTCATATGCAAATATGTGTATTTGAGTGAGTAACCAATACATATGAAGATATGTTTATCATTATGCGTTTACAAATTAAAATGTTTCATTTATTTCATATCGTTTTAGAGAGAATACATTGGACATGAATGAGGGTAAAAATTACTTCAATTGCCTTGTATACGTTGCACCCGTGGAGTAGCGAACTGGCACAAGACAAGCATGTTCACTTTCTCCGGACTTTAACCATTTTCAGGAAAAATGGGTGAGAGGGTATCGACCCCTTGCTACATTACAATGTGTACAACATCGGACGGGTCAGACGGGATTTCGTTTGTACATAAAAATTTTAACGAATTAATTTCAGAATTTCCTTGCCATTCAAAAAGCGTTGAGCGTCAGTCAATGTGAAGTATCGGTTATCGATAAAAAAATGTCCGGCATATATTGCGAGACAGATCGAGTCGAGAAGTGACAACAGTAAAACTTTTCCATTTGTACGAAATATTTTTTTCAATCACTTTTTTCCCCTATTTTATAATTTTGAATTATTTTTGTTTTGCTTATTTTTGCAATTATTTTTTGTTAAACTATTGTTTTTTTGTTTTAAATTATTATATTATTTATACTTAAATAAAAAAAAAATAAAGAGAATATTTTATGAAATTCATTGCTGTTACACTGATTTTAGATTTTTTTGAATTTTTCCCGATATTTCGAGAATTCTCGAGAAATGAAATTTGGTGGTTATTTCGGGAAATCCCTCATCTCGAGATTGGGTTTTTTTTCGGGAAATACCCAACTCTAGGTGTAGTTACACTGACATCCCCGATTGCATGTAATAAAAATGCATCATGGCATATGAGTATTTAAAATTTAATAATACGTACACGGGCTGAACCTTTAAAATCAATAATTTTTACTAAGAAATATTTAAATATAAATCACATCCTTTCATTCTGTTTGTCCCTGTTTTTAAATATGTTGGTAATCACAAATCTTATGTAGTAGGTTATCGGTTCATATTTCTATCAAATCAGACTTTAAGTATTGACTTCTTCTGAACAATGTACAACATTCAATGTAGATTTTCTAATGTATTTGTATATTTAAATTGAGTAAATCAAACGATACATAATATGAATGCTAACTTTAGAGAACTCAAGCTGTTCGAATTGCACATGTTGGTAGTTTCGAAATTAAATTTAGTAGCATGATGTTGTCCGGAAAATCACTACATGTGGGTGTGCACGCACACATACAAACACATTAACACCGGGGTTAGGGAAATATTTGTATGCTGGCTAGGATGCACAACTCAATGCCGGTGTAGACCTTTCTCGTAAGCGTTAACGCACAACTCTTACCGCTTTGTTGGATGCGGTTTTTTTTTGTTCCGTTGCGAATGAAGTTGTGTTCAGCGAAAACATGCACATTAGGGAAATCATTGCAATGGAAAGACATGTGAACTACCGTGAAATTAGTGCTACACTTTTGTGAGCCCAAGAACAAACTCATAGATTCAGAACATGAGATACGAGCAATTGGGTGTGAAAATCCCTGGCCTCTTAATATTCCGCGTAAATTGAATGAATTACAAAAAATTAAAAAGACTCAAATTAAAAAAAGTCTTAAAGAAGACAAAATCAATTCTCTCATAACATTTTTGCTATGCACGTATTTTTCTGTTCATGTAAAATAAAAACAATAAATAATTATTACATTCCTTGTAAATTCCGTCCTAAATAATAAAATTTTTCCAACGAATTTATTTTCATATCATGTATCGACTGATAATGACCTCGAAGTGGTAATTTGAGATATTTAAATGAAAATTTTTTTTAAATTAAATACGCTGTTTTTCTTGTGTCAGAAATTCTGAGACATTGCGTGGTCGAAAATGAATCGTATTCTTTTCAAAAATCTTGCCCTTTTCGAAGAATTTGCGGTCTCAAAAGCCTCGCTTCACACACACAATCTGGAGTTTACGTCTGACCTTCTGCCAAGTATTACGAGTTCACAATGCCACGATAACCATCCAATATAACCTTGACATTTACTAGACTTTAAATTTGTTTTCTGTTTGGATTCGGTTCATTTGAAAAACGCTGTTGACTGCACAGAAAAAAATACGGGCCAAAAATATTCAATTACTGTCGTAATTGAAATTAAGCTTGGATATTAATTAATGTTGTAATTGAACTTAGACATTCTTGGTGAAATCAATGTAAAAAATAGTAAAAAAATCAATTACTTATTTAAAATTTGAGTAATTGAATTCACAACTTTTGTAATTGGAAGAAAATCAATTAAAAAAGTAATTGAATTGACGAATTCCATACAAACTTCTTAATTGAGTTCAAAAATATGTTTTTTCTGTGTGGTGTGCCTGTAGGTATGATATTAGGTCCCACGAAAATACACCCCAAATGAAATTAGTCCTCGAATTGCATTATCAAAATAGACCCCACGTTGTTATATCCCAAACTTGAAATGAAAATAGTCCCCAAAAATGTTATTGGGGCCGTATAATGAATTATACACAGGATGTCCTGCGGCAGTCTCTCTAAATCTTAAGAGATAATTTTCAGTTACCAAACAGGTGGTGGTGTAAAACTTGTGTGCCGTGAAAAAAATTAAATTTTTTTGATTCCAACTCAAAAAGAAAAAGATTTATCACACATTGGGGTATAAAATCGGATGTGGTTATGTGGCTGAACAAATATTTCTCTACTAGTAAGTTGTAATGCGCCTATGGCACCCGTTGAAATATGGAAAAAACAAATTTTGTGGAAAAAAAAAAAATTTGTTGAAAAAAAAAATTTTGTTGAAAAAAAAAATTTTTCTTGAAAAAAAAAAAATTTTGTGGGAAAAAAAATTTTTGTAGTAAAAAAAAAATTTTTGTTGAAAAAAAAATGTTGTAAAAAAAAAATTCTTGTAAAAAAAAAAATTTTGTTGAAAAAAAAAGTAAAAAAAAAATATTGGAAAAAAAAATTTTGGTTCTGAACAAAATCTGAAAAACATTGACATATTTTTGAAGTGCTCAAGATAACAATTACAACCATTGGATAGCTAAGTCCAATTATTAATTTCCTCTGCTCAATCATCCACTGAAAACACATAGAATTACCAACACCACTTGATACACCCTTTTCGATGCCCGATATTGTGCATACTCTTAATTAAATGTATTTCCTTAGTTATTCTTCTGTGGACAGAAATGTTCTATTCAAATGCATCTCGTATATTGTATATTAATATAAATACAAAAGGATTATTAAATTACTTATTCGGAATTCAATTTTTCAATTTTAGTTTCTGCACTGTAAGCCAGTCAGGATCTATACATACGAAGATAACTAAATATTCCTGGGTTTATTGTATTTTTCCCCGTATTTGCCTTAAACCGAATCATTTTTCAGCTCATTTGATACGAAAATGGAACGAACACTGCAGACAGTTCAAAATGAATACTCAACATTTGCTAACTTTCGAAATAAATATGAATTTAAATGGAAATGAAAGACAAATAAATTTTTATAAAGTAAAGATGACTGAATTTATACAACCAATGCTCATTGCTTCCTCTTCACGTGGGCCGGAGGAATGGATGGCTATGCATGACCCACACTTATACGTATGCATGAATCAATGAACGACTTGGCCGAGTGAATGAATGAATCTATGGATGGATGGATAGTTGGATGGTTGGCTGGTTAGATGAATGTTTGCGTATTGGCACTGGAGGAAAGAAGAAATGGGAAAAGAAAAAACTTTATATGCTTGACTGATTAGACTTAATGGCGCAGCATGGAGTACAGAAAAACAATGTCAGTATGTTTGGCCGTGTGGACGTCTGATGCGAAAAACAATCTTAAAGCATGTTTGCAGTTTCTTTTTCTACATCATATTCTTGCAAATGTTGAAACATCATCAAAGAAAAGAGTGAAAACATGGCAAGAAGAAAGTTTGAGGTAGGTATCTGGGGTTCAATATTTCCATATTGATGGCCAAATGGTCGGTCAATTGTTATGCTCCATAACTTTTTGTTGCCAAATGATACTCAACAACAAGCATCATATACCATAGTCACAGACAGAGTTTGTATAGACGAGGCTGCTTTCAAAAGTGTGAGACCACAGCGAAATTAGGATCTGTAATGACATCGTATGTACAATTTCATATGTTGTCAGTAGAGTATTTTTGACAAAACGTTTCGGGAATCTTGTTAACGGTGATGTGTAGGAAATTAATATTCTACACGATTATTAAATTCAGCAACTATTCTGTTTTGCAATTATCACTGTTAAGCCGTATTGCCAATATAATATATGAAAAATTTCCAATTTAAAATCTGCTCTTCCATTAAAGAGGCGACGCGGGCCAATTCTCAACCCACTCAACCCTCAGAACATTGTAAATGGCATAATCTTTGGATATTTTCAATTAAAAATAAAAAGTGATTCTCAAAGTCTTCCACCGGAAGAAATTGGTAATTGAAAGGAAGGCACTCATAGAGATTTTGAATGATTGTTTTTAGAAGGCCCTATTTGATTTTATCAAGGTCATAATTTTGTATACTATTTTTATATTTATTTTTGTTGGAAACAGAACAATAGTTAATAACGTTTATAATGGCATCGAATGACGAAGAAACAGCACTTACTACAACTGAAAATTTCGAAAATGTTCACTAGACTAATGTTAAATCCTTTTTTAATACAAAAACCCTGAGCCAGTATTATATGCCTCAAACTGAAACTAACAAAATTATAGCAAATCAAATTTGACTTACCAGATTAGATTAAGATTAGAAGTTCGTTATATGTAGTTCTGGCTGACTTACCTAAAAGAAAAAAAAATATTAATTGTGATTATTTTTAAACGCAGTCAAAATGTAAGCTGTATAAAAGTATTGAGTGAAGTTGTGACACCAAAGTAAATGTGATCAACATTTCCTATTTTCAAGCCCAAACAAAATGCCTCCCCGGTAAGACATTTAACTGCAAAGTATGATTGAAATATAATTAAAAAACTTTTGTAGAATCTAATAAAAAAATATTTTAAACTTGGGTATTTATACCAATTTGTGGAATATAGGATTATAATTTAGTTTCATGGTTGCGTTTTGTTACACCCATATCGGTCGCTGTTCATCTGAGGCCGCGTCTGTTGTAATACAATAACAGACATAAGATAAACTAACGAAAATCAATGCAAATTTGGATGTAGGTCCTATGTACATTTTACTAACGATGTTCTTGCATCACTAGGTATATAATCAATTCTAGCAGACTGCAAAATACTACGTTTGTGTTGTCATCCATTTTATAAAAAACAACCACCATGGAGCATACTTTAGATCAATTTACTTCAGCATGGAACAAAATGTCTACAAGAAAGTTAATGCTAAATTTTGTAGAAATCGGAGTGCCCTTGCCGGTGTTATGGCTGAAATATTCACGCAGTGGCGAATTTAAGAAAAACAACTCATTTCAGAACATTGAGGAGCTCTTCAATTGTATGGGTCAAAAATCAAATTACATTTTCAAATTTCAAAATCTAAATATGAATTTATCTGCCCCAAATTTGAATTGTGCATCTATTATGGCTCTCTAAGTAAATCTACAACTGTATCAGTGGTAAATCGGACGACTGTATCATATAGTCGCCATATAACCGATATTGCCGACACATACCAACTTCGTTGTTTGAAATTTATAATTTGATTTGTAAATATATTTTATGGTATTTTTAATCATTTTATTATTATGGTATGTGTTCCGTATTGTATCATAAAGTAGAAAAGTCACCTTTTGTTACTATATTTTCCTGCCCATTGTAAAATACTTAGTAAAACTTTGTATTAAAATATTTATTTACAATTCAAATATAAATTATGGTATTACTGTTTCTGATTTGGGCATGCTGCTCACTTTGTGGTAATTTTCTACAAATTCTGTACATTCTTCTTTGAAAACAATATTATATATAATTTAAAATTTTCCTCTTCTTAATTATCTTGATCGCACGAGCTCATTCACGGGAGACCGTCTTGGTACATATTATTGAGCTGCCTTTCCATTTGCAACTCTTTGCAATGTTATGATTAATTCCAATACACAAAAATGGCCAAAGTGGTATCAATTCATAATTTTACACTCCTCTATCAATAGATTCCATAATAACACTTTTTAATTTTCTTCCACTTTTAAACGCACCAGAAACCCAATCAAATGACTATCATTTTTACCGCGAATTTTGACAAAACAAATTGATTGCAATAATCGACGAAGTAGAAGCTCGTTGTTGTTTCTATATAAACTTATTTGTGGTCTTATTGATTATCATTTTCATCTCAGTCGCATTGACTGAATGAATTTTTTAATACTACATTCCACAGAAGCAATTGTAAAAATTTGGAGCCCATTATGAGGTCCATGAAATAATTTAATAATTTAGACATGAAATTTATAGATTTGTTGAATTTAATATATTTTTAAGATAATGTTTATGTACCATAGACTAATGCTTGAATAAATAAATTAGTAAGATTTTGAAATTTGAAACAAACAAAAAATTACTGTGCCCAAAAAGTCATAATTTTAATCTTAGTACTGTGCCCACTGGTGAAAATGTGGTTGCGTAGCCGAGACTATGCAATTCAGCTCCGGAACATCGATTCACCATCGGTCCCAACAACTCAACATTTCAGGTACCAGCCGGCAGCAAAATTTAACCTCACTTTATTAGCTAACAGGGTCCCATTGCCTCAGCAACTAAAATGGACAAACATTATATTCCAAACATATTTTTATACACTCCATCATAGGATGGAGTATATACTAAGTTTGTCATTCCGTTTGCAACACCTCGAAAGAGTGATCTGCGACCCTATAAAGTATATATATTATCGGTCAGTGTAACATTCTAAGACATTCTAGCGATGTCCGTCTGTCCGTCCGTCCGTCCGTCTGTTGTCTGTTGAAATCACGATAGAGTGCGAACGACCAACGCTAAAAAGCTGAAATTTTGTAGGAAGATGTTTTTTGGCCATAAGCAGGTTAAGTTCGAGAATGGGCCATATCGGACCAAAGGGGAAAAAGTTCCCCTTTACGGGACAAAATATATTCCGGCCATAATCAAATTTTTCAAATATTGTTTTTCACTACATCTAAGTTCTAAGTTTATATAATTTATAAATGGGGGAAAAAATCCCAAAAATGGGCGTGCTCATGGGTTCCGTGGACCCTTGGGGCCCAAAAAAGGGCCCATGATAAACATGCGCATATGGGTATCGAAGTGCAACGAAATTTACTCACGAACCCAAATATGCCTTTATTTTCACGATTTTCCTAAATTTGTTGATCCGGTTTCTGGGACTATCGGGTCACCAGTGGCCCAAAAACCGTCCCTTGACAAACATGGACATATGGGTATCGAAATGCAACGAAATTTTCTCGCGAACCCAAATATGCATTTATTTTCATGATTTGGATAAAATTTGTGATCGGGTTCCTGGGACTATCGGGTCACGAGTGGCCCAAAAACTCAGTTAGTTTTCTTATTTATTGACTTTTTAAGGATCCATGATGGAGGGTATATAAGATTCGGCCCGGCCGAACTTACTATTTGTCCACTTGTTTTTCTTAAAAAGCGCATTGTCATCTGGACAGTTTTAAAATAGCAGTATTTTTTTGTGGCGGAAAATTAATATTTGGTTCCTGCGGGATGTTACAAATCAAACGTCAAAATGCATCTTTTTCGCACCACGTTCGGAAATTGTGTTGTCAATGGTCTGGTCTGTACGATTTCATTTGACCGCCTCGGAGCTACAATTTCAAACCATTATAAGAAACGAATAATCGCTTAATGATTAAATCGTTTAAAATTTGAGAGATATACCCTGTCGGGTTTATATGAGCTCATTCAAAATCATGTTAACTATTTGCTAACTCATTCAGGACTGACTTTAAGCTAACTCAATAATTATGCAGACTTTAGTCAATTGATTTTTTGTATTAATCGATTAATCATAAACAATAAACTAAGTTTTGGCTCAGTCTAAGCTAATGCAGATGTAAGTAAACATTCAGCCATAGGAAAAAATCAAAGGAGAAAACAAAAATAATATTTTGTCTTGTCTTTGAATTTATCAATTTGTGTTTTCCGAAATTTTGCTATAAACATTCTTATTGTACGTGTTGCTTAAAATCGCTGTGTCCTTTTCTACAAATATTTTACTTATTCCCTATAAATAAGAATTTCATTCAGATTAGCTCGCGGTTTCAGCAGACACGTGCAGTTTTGAAAGCGATAAACAATACAATCTAGCGTCATGATAGACTAGTGTCCCTTCGAAGTTGGAAAATTGTCAATCCGTCCTCGTAAGTGAACGTAGGAACATTGATGCAACATGTTTAGTGGGTTTATGTTCCACAGTTTTGTTTCTCGTCCATCCTAACAGCCTACGCCCGTCACTTTCATACTGACACACACATATATGTACACAGATGTATACGTATACTATTTATTCAGAGAATACACAGATGTAAGAGTGTGTGTCTATATACACATGCACAGATATGTATTCACATCCATATAAACTAACATTCGATGTTTGTTATTGATTGATTGATGTATGACTCTTTTGGCACATTTACTACGTAATAACCATTTTCTTATTGTTGTGCCGTTTGCTGTTGATGTTGCTTCGGTCCTTTCCTTTCGTTGATGGCTGCCATTGTTGTTGCGTCCATCCAACTGGCAACATCTGGCCATTTAGATAATGTTAGAATAATAGACCTTTACTAGTTGAAGTCGAATTTAAGTTGATTTTGTAGCAAAACTTAAATTATTTTCTCTGTTGGTGGAAAACATAAGAAGAAGCAAAACCTTCATCTGATCTTTTCCGGTTTCTTTATTTTTGCTTTTGTAAAAAGGACATTTAATGTTTTATATTTTTTCTGTGTTTTTGTTCATATTCTGGTATCTGTGTTCAATTGATTTCATCACCTGCGTTCATTTGGGGGAAAAATGTATTTTTGCTGTTCAGTTGAGATTTTTGCAGAAAAGTAAAACTAATGTCTCATCAATTACCCCCAATAAACCTTTATAATGTTCAGCGACCTTCACTACAATGTTTGTCTCCACCTTTTTGTGATACTTTATCCGACAAGGTTTTTGCTTCCCTCTACGTACTCTGCTCAATAGCATCCTTTTTTGTGTGTTTATTTTCCATTTGGTATAAGCCATGCATTCACTGGAGTATCCTGAGGATTTTTCTAACCGGAGTGTTGTAAATACACGTTTGGGGTGTGGGGGGATTACAAGTTACTCATGATTGGGGCACCCACTGATTACAATTCGTTCGAAATATATGTTTACGATCATTACAAAAACATTTGCTCCAATATAAAAATTGAAAAAGGAAAACATATTATATATTTCAATATGCAATATTAATTACAATGAATCATTGGCCAGAGTATTCCGTAATCTAACTTTTGGGGAAAAAAGTTTCGTCCCAAGGCAGCCAAAAGTGTACTGAGAAGTTAATGAATGCTTGTTTTTCCGAATTGCGAATTGTGAGAAGAACAAAACAATAACTTAGAATGGCGTTAAAATCAGGGACCATAAATAATGATTATTTTTGTTTCAAAAAATCAATAACTCAGAACACACATAAAAGAAAAATAATTTCACCATAATAAATGTTTTTGGAAAATTTGTTCATTTCCGCCATGATTTTAAAATTTTAGATTTTTACAGGTTTCTTCAATAATATTGATTAATTTCGATTAATATTATAAAAAAGTCCATAATGATTATTTTTGAGATACTACAGATACCACTTTCTAACCCGTAAAGTCGCCCCTTTTGCGAGGTGGAAACGGTGACTGAAAATTCTTCTTTTGATTACGAACCTGTTTTGCTGATCACACCACCGCTCATCAGTCTCATATTTGCATTAATAAAATTGTGCGGTGTACTTTATCTGTGGGATTTTTTGAACTAACTCCCGACTTTTATCCGAACAAAACACAATTTCGATCGTAACTGACGATAGGAAAAACATATTCAGTTGAGAAGCTTGTCAACATTTGAGATCGCTTGACAATGTCTCTCATTGTGGATACAACCTCTGAAATGCTGTTATTTCGGAAAAATCTTGTCAAATTTAGAAGAACATTTTTTACCGCATTGATTTTGGCAACAATTCGACTGAAGAATGAAGCAATTATTTTTTTTATGTCGAGTTTTTCTTTTTCTGGAGTATTTATAATCGAATTGTGGTAAGTAGTTAAACTCATGTTCAAAATATGTTAAAACCATCAACAGTTTTTCAGCGGCAGCTTCCATCTCGTAAATGCAAACGACTTTACTAGTATGAAACTAATATCTTAACCATTTTAAACTTCTCTAGAAAAAATATTTAGTTAGAATACGAATTATATTGTGCACAGCTCACTGTTTCGAAAGAGGTTACCCGCCGATTCCCTTGCGGATGTTAAGGGAAATAAGTTAGTATTAGTAGAATCACAAAACCTAAGCGTAAATGGTTTTTGCTAAATAAAACACGTCTGTTATTTTGGAGAACCTAACAATCGACAATTAAAACGAAAACTTATAGTAATACGGCATTGCCTACCAAATCTTATTTTAAAATTGTGAACAGCTTCAACTGTTTTCCAATCTATAGAATTGGGTCACAACATTCTTTTGTACAAAATCGACAAGGCATCCCAAATAGCTCATAATTTTAACCACCAGCACAGAAATTATAGGCAAACAAAGAAAATGTCATAATTCTACCAATCCTATTTCTATGCCATCCACTTGAATGAGAATACCCCCGTAAAAGATTTTGCTGTGTGGACATAGCATTACGCCTATTGTACAGATTTCCTAATGGTTTACTTTCAACATTTGTTAGTTTCGTTTAGTGCAAAGTTAATTTAAGGTTTTCATCCTTGAGAGAAATTCTACACACTCTGCATACACCAAATACATACGTGTCGCACAGCCTGAACTTTACTTTTAGGCTGTGAAAGTTTGTTTTTCCTTTTGTTCTGCCATCACTATCTCTACCAAAAAAAAAAAAAATGTAAAGTCACTCACACCCATAAACAGACGCACACACACGTACACATTTGTACCTCATATATTGAGAGTGTGTATGTGTATCCTTAAAAAGGATTTCCGTTCGTTTTTCTTAAGTTAGTTTGTCAACAGATGTTTGCTTTATTTCTTCGTGTCGTGTTTGGCATCTTCAGCAGTTGCTGCTGATGCTGCTTTTGTTGTTGTTGTTGTCAGGATACCATGTACGAGAGTTTTGGGCAAAAGTTCCATCATCCTCTGCGTGCAACCGTAGACACACTCGTACTCAAACACAAAAATTCAGGGACAAATATTTGTGTCTGTTTGTGTGTGGCAAATGTTAAGTTTTCGCCAAATGTATGCAAATTATATTGAAAAGTTCCTTTTTCTTTTAATTTTTTTCTCCCTCTCCATCTAACGTTCTTTCTTTTCGTTTTCAATATTGTTGTTGTTGTGTTGTTTTATGATTTTCATATAGCAGAAGAAAATGACTTTTTAATTTAATTACAAAATGATTAGTTTTATTTTACATTCACCAAAGATAAGGCCTGAGAATAAACTTGTTTTACAATAGATTGCCGAAGGACTTGCTTGTGTGACACTCACTAAAGTTTTTAAAGGATCCGCTTTAGTCTCCATTGAATAGAGTTCCATAAAATATTCAATATCATCGTAAAGATGCCATGGCAGCATTCTAAAAATTCTTGTTATTTTTATAATCAAATAAACAAAAGCTGCAAAGACGACTGACAACTTTTTAGTTTTGCCAGGATAACTACTCATACAAAATGTTGTTGCACTACTCCCAGTTAAGGGTTGGTTAGTTGGCTTTTGTGTTTTCAAATGTTTCTACAGAAATCGTAATTTAAGTAAATTTTCAGATGAGGTCAAGTCTGTAAAACGGTACAGCAGTACCTTTTCCACAATCTCAGTTATTAATCTATGAATGTAATTTCACGGAATATGAAGAAAGGTATATAAGTAGTCACGAAATGAAAAGTGGACGGCACAAACCATAGAGATGCCACAAACTGTATGTCAAAGATCTCCGTATTATGGGAAATAGAAAAATAACAATTGTGAGGAAGAAAAAATAGCTTCCTCGGGTTATGATAGAAGAAAGTTTGCATTTTATCCGGTTTCGAAATAACTCAACCTTTGAGACATCTTCTACTTTTTAGGTCGGTTGGTATAACAACTGTAAACTATATTTGCGAGTTCCATATCAATGGATTTATCACAGAGATTGCTAAGTCGGCTTCGGATAATTTCGTCTTAAATCCTGTCAAAATCTTGAATTTATCTGAAAATCGTATCAAAAGTTATGCTTTAAATTGACAAACGAGTCAAGTTGCATTAAGAATTATTTATTTTGTTGTGCTTTCTAAGTCTACTTAGCACTTAGCACACATTTATATTTCTCAGTGTCGCTAAGTGTACTTAACATTTTATTACCCGAATAAATAAATGCGTGTAAATATATGGAACATTGCAAAGTCAACTTAGATGAACAACGCAAACATTTTTGTGCACAGAAGTAAAGTATAAAAGTAATTTGTATCCATGTTTTTATTTTTAATTGGTGCACATACTACGATAATTCTGATATAAATACCGATCTGATCTAAATACAAATACTATTGCATACCGACTTTCAGAAATTCCAAATAAACTTTGAATGAGTCTCCTGCAAATTTACTTTTTAGACCATGGATATGTGGTAGACTACAGCCGGCGCAAAACCCCTAAAAAAATCGTTTTCCAATTCAGCAGTTCAGGAGAAAAGTCTTAAAGGTTTCTAACCACCAGCGGCATCAGTTTCCACACTTCCACGGTTATTGAGCTGCATACTTACTTTTGTCATACACTGTACATATTTTCCACATTCAATTGTAAATGCTTTTCCCGTTTTTAGGTTACTTTTTTACTAATATTGATAGCGGACAGATATACAACTGCCAGTACATCCACTGATAGTAATTTGTTACCTTTATCCTGGGTAAAATCATACACTTCCATAATGTTCCACATCCCCCCTTTCATTGCTATCATCTGCATCGTTGTATGTGTGTCTGTATCAATATTAACTATATAGATGCTTAATTCTCACTATACGGCTGCCAATCTGGCCAGTATTGTTGTCCTTATACCAATTCGTGCAGCAGTAACACCAGCGCCACGCCGAAAATGGTAATTGCATTTACATCCACTTCTTCTTTTTAATTATCTTAAGTTTCACATTGCATGCAGAGTTGTTCGTTCATTCATTCAGCTTATTCTGCACATATAGTACAATACAATACGATACAATGCCATAATTCTCTTGTATTCATGCTCAGTGTATGTACACTGCAACGAATTAAGTAAGGACAAGAATTTCTAGTATTTCCAGTATTTTGATCTGATCTCCTATGTCAAATGGTGCCATATTTATTACTGACATCTGGAGTGGGCTCTGGACCAATGCATTAGAAAACGACTTGCGACGTCTGTCCTCTGTATGGTCTTTGCCGATACGTCCTTACCAATATTCCACAATTTATGTTCTTTTATTAAAAATACTAACACTTCTGCCAAGCACAAGTGTATCTTTCAATTGTTGTTGTTATCACCACTGATTTTTTTATTTTATTTATTTATCATTAATTACAATACAAAGTAAATTTATATTACAATTTTGGGTCCAAGGGTAAACCGGGTGACAAAGACCATTTGGCTTGATTTTTGCAGCGACAGACCAAAGCCTCTGGTGGGAATCGAACCCACAACCCCCACGCTGATAGGCAAGCACGCTACCAACTCGCCTACCGGGGCGCTTCACCACTGATTTTTATTAGTTTGTTTCTTGTTAGACTATCAAAATAATTTGAATGGCTGGAAAACAGACAAATGTATAGGTACATGTGCTTATCCTATTGCATGCTTTAAATGGGGAAAAGTGAAGTTGTATGGTAATGTTGCCATATCGTTTGATCGGAAAAAGCTTATATTGACATGTTTGCTCAGTAATGAGGATTTGAATTTAGGCGATTTTAGAAATAAATAAATAGTAAACATTGTCAATGAACTTTTTATACCCTCACCCTACGGGTAGGAGGGTATATATCATTTGATACGACCCAAAAGTGTAACACCTAGAAATATTCACATTAGACCCCAGGTGTCTTTGAACAAAATTCGATTCATGACTTTCTGAATCGTTTGAGCCATGTCCGTCTGTCCTGCTGGTACGCACGATAACTTTCGAAAGAGTTAAGCAATCACTCTGAAATTTGGGATGGCTTAATATTTTCCCAAAACTGCTTATGGGATTGCACATGGGATATATGGCCACACCCCTTCTGGTACCTCCCATACAAATGTACCATCCCGCCTACCTTAGAAATCGTGTAGTAACACCAATATGACCAACGCGATCTTGTCCAAATTCTGTATTTAGTAAATCTATAGCTAGACTAAGTGTTGGACAAAAACGTGGAAGTCTGGCAACTCCACTTCTGGTACCTGCCATACAAATGTACCATCCCACCCCTTAAAAACCCTGTAATACTATTAATATCACCAACGAGATCTTGCCCAAATTCCGTATTTAGTAAAGGTATAAGTGGACAAAGTTTCGGACAAAAACTTGGAAGTCTGGCAACTCCTCTTCTGGTACCTCCCATACAAATGTACCATCCCGCCCCTTATAAACCGTGTAGTAACACCAATATGACCAACGCGATCTTGCCCAAATTCTGTACTTAGTAAACCTATAGCTATACAAAGTTTTGGACAAAAACTTGGAAGTCTGGCAACTCCCCTTCTGGTACCTCCCATACAAATGTACCATCCCGCCTACCTTAGAAATCGTGTAGTAACACCAATATGACCAACGCGATCTTGCCCAAATTTTGTATTTAGTAAAGTTATAGCTAGACAAAGTTTCGGACAAAAACTTGGAAGTCTGGCAACTCCCCTTCTGGTACCTCCCATACAAATGTACCATCCAATATTTTTCTATAGCATTCGGTATTTTAGGTTGCTATTATGACTTTTCATCAGATGTTACATCAAATGATGGTAGCTACGGTCACTTTTGACTTTCAGATACTTATGAGTATGAGACTTGTATGTTTTTACTGAGGGTGAGGGTATATATAAGTCGGTTTACCCGACTGCAACTTTTTCACCGGTTTTTATTAAAATTTAAAGAGGAAATCTAACTTTGAATTTGGTAATGCCATAGCAGACAAGAAATAACAACGGTAAAAGAGCAGCGGATGAAAAATTCATAAAATACATCAGGCAAAAATTAAAAAAATTAAAAAAAAATCCATAAAATTTTTTTAAAAATTTTGTTCAGGACACCCAAATAGACCAGAATATATTATAAACATCCTATTAGAAACATTATGCTGAATTTCAAAAGATACGACTATACCTTAATTGCTTAAAAGTTCAACATATTCAAAGGATGTGCAGTGTACTTATGCGAGTACGGATCAGTTATTATTGTGAAAAAAATTTATGTTTGTGGTAGATTTACGTTTTTTCTTCCCTTATTTTGTATTTTACTTTTTAATTGTATTGTTTTCTTAAATCTTGTACACATTCATACAAATACGTATGAATATGAACATAATTGTGAAAAATCTTCTCATGATTCGTTTCCTTTTCACACAATTATATGTTATTGTGTTCTTTAATATTTCCCCAACGTCATGAAAGGGTGGTAACAACAAGTTACGAGCTCGAAGCATTACTGTTTTATACCAAGGGCATGCTTTTTTTTAAGACATTTCACAAAATTAATAAAAGTTTTTTCCACGATAAGAATTAAAAATGTAGCACTTCATAATTCATTCCAATCAGTTCAGTAAATGATGGGTCGAATAGTTCCATGTATGCCATCGGATATCAAATGTGGCTTTACGAACGATAAACATAAAGTGACCTTAAAACGAACCCTTTAATAAGAATGCTTCGCTGGAATGATTCAGAATGATGATTGCCGATAGCAATATAATTTACCTCCTTTTATATGTCACAACTATAACCTGCACTACATGACTTCTTTGGTGGAGTCGTAGTATGCCTCCCGTATACCTCGACTAATTCCATTTTTAGTAATACTACTCAAGGTTTATGTATAGAAGGTTACGCCATCCCAGCCCCCTTCCCTTTTCTGTTTTTGACGTTTGTCACCAATGACGTCACGCAAACTTTGTTCCTATTGGCTAAAAATTTTGAGCTAACAGCTGATAATATTTGTGTATTCATAACAGTGGGACAATTGACTATTTTTACCATCAATTTATTTATTAGCGAAAAACGAAAATTTTTTTGTATATTAAGTTAAAGCTTTATTTAATTTTCTTTTTTTGGTATAAATATTTTTGGTAATGTCGGCATTTAATATTCTTAACCTAAAGTACATTCTGCACCGGAAAAACATTCTTTTTACATTTTCACATACTCACATATTTTTTACTGTTGGTTTTCATACATTTGCCCACTGCACACTTAATGTTTACGTTTCGATTTGTTGTTTTATTTCTTCACAAATCTGAGAAAGTAGGGTTGCCAACTCACTGCAATATGTAAATTTTTCACATGAAATCTTAGCTTTGTTAACTAAAAGTAGGCAGACAAAGAGCTGGCAACCCATTTCTTTTTGACGTTTGTCACCAACTACGTCACCTAACGGCAATTTTTGCTGATGGCGTAACCTTCTATACATAAACCTTGATACTACTTTCCTCAAAATCGGACGACGGGAAGCCTTGACGTTTTTGACGACATTTATTTTCTGCCACACTCTTTGTTGGTCACTTCTCAATGCTTTGACTACCTACTCTTCTGGCACACGTATGGAATACTCCCTCCTTTTAATTTCTAGTAATATTTATCATTTAAAATTTTACTGAAATATAATGATTAAACTGCAGAGAGAATTTCCTTAAAAAAGTATTGAATGCAGAAGAAATAGCTGCTTACTTAAAACATTGTCATTGATAAAATACTCTATAAATATGTCAGACTTTTTACATCATGGGCCTTTACATAAAAGTTCCGACTTCAATTTGAGAACTTTTTCTCTCCCAGAACAGTCGTACTGTTCCCTCAAACATGTAATAAACTTTTTTTATGGACTGGGTTCGACTGAATTTATGCGCTAAATAGTGCAGTGAACAATTAACTCAGTACTATTAATGCCATTAATAGTACTCTTAATGCCATTAATAGTCTTAAGTCTAGACATGGGTCAACATATGGAGTTTAGTACAACAAGAAATAATTTCTGAATGTATCTTTTTAGATTTCTGAAGTAATTTTGTACTGAAATTTAAGAATTAAGAATTTTGTTACATCTAGTCTGTAGGGAAGCTGTTTACGTTGACTTAAATAAAATGAAAATATATTGTCGACACACAATACGAACAATACGACAATACGAATTTTGACTAAGGGGCGTGGCATCGGCCTTTGAAAATTACCCTTTAGGGGAAGACCAGGAAATCACTGTAGGCCCAAACTTGTTCTTGTCAGTGATTTTTTACATTGCAAACGTTGTATTCCCCAGTCAGGTATTGGACATATCACGTAGGTGTTCACAATGAAGCGTTTTTGGTTTTTTATATAGTTTATTGAGTTTTAAGTTTAACAAAAATGAGTTACAATTAAAAAAAAAAACTTTTCAATATTTAAAAGAACGTGTTTACAAAAAAGGTAAGGTAACATATTTATTAAAAAAAATTTTGATGAAAATCCTAAATGTACAGGTTCATCATACACATATTTTCGCTTCTGGGGTGCCACCTACAATGTAAAAGTTTGTTTTACTGGTGCAGGTAAAAAAACTTCGGAAGTTGTTCAAGTGCATCGAAGCGAACGTCTTCAGGAGGAGCTAAATTTTTTCCTAGGAACTTTTTGTGAAGAATTTGATGTGAGCGACCTGGACCATTTGCAAACGAAAAACTTTGTACAGTTAAAAGCATGCATCCAACCTCAGCTTGGAAATTTAGCAATTGGTTACGCTTTTCATTAGTGGCAAACTTCTTGATTTTCTTAAACACAAAAAGTAGGCGCTTACCAAAGCATACTCACTGGAATTATATATAAATCCATCCCAGAGGTCGGCACCACCCTTCAATACATTTTTAAAGCTAACAACATGTTTTACCTTTCTTTTTGGGTTTATTTCACTATGGAAAGGCGTAGGACGATGCTAATTGACAACAGCTATTGTTTTTCTAAACTGTTAAAAAATGTCAACACCACAATGAATGAATTGTGCGTTATTGGTGATATACAAGAGTTGTCTATGAAGTGTAATAGTTGTGCAAATAAATTATATGTTTTTCTTAAATTATAAATATTTGGGACATGTTGCCGATGATCCAAGGTATGCACAGCATTCAGTGTTCACAAACCATAACGGTCCAACTCGAGGTCGGACCAAATGTGTCTAAAATCTATAATCTGTTTTTAAGAAATCAGTAAAAGAGTACTTAAGTTCCCTTAGAATATGTAAGAAAGTTAAACCTCCTACCCGTAGACTGAGGGTATAAAAAGGCTGTGGGTTCCCGGAATTATACAAAACCAAAGGGAATTTGGAATACCAACAAGTGTGCTATGAACGTAGGAGGTATACAAGCGGTAAAGCGATTTGTCAATTAAATTTCTTTTAAATTTTATGTTTTCCGGGTGCGACTGCAGTTGGTTTACTAACTGATAATACTGTAATTTGAAGTAAGATATACAACACCATTGTCTACATTTTTAAATCATTCACTTTTAGTTCTAACAAGTTCATTAAATTGTGAAGAATTAAAGTGTGGAGACAATACCGACTGAACCCCTTAACAATTTGTAGTGTGTATTAACTTACATGCCAGCACCAGAGTATATTTGTTTTAATAGCATTGAGTTTAATTCGATTATATGCCAGCACAATTAAAAATAATAATTATACGTATGTATTGGTAAATACCCTCATAAGCCGAAGATAAAGTAATAACGCATTACATACGAGTACACCGTTCCGGCAAAGATATAGGGAAGTTATCCTAATCGGAATAAAGTTCTGTTTTCCGTTTTTTATATGAACTTCAATACAAAGTCAGTTTTGTACGACCAGTTGGGGTTCATGGTTAAAAAAAAAATCGCAAATCACATACAGGAGCCCCAACTAAAATGGGTTCACAAGGATGTTGCTGCTTTCGAATAACGCTAATATACTTATGGACTGGCAGCAGATGTGTTTGCTGGTGTACCATCCCCTGTATCATTTTCACAATATTAACGAAATGTGTTTTTAATACCACTGCAATATATAATTCATAAAGGATTTACTGTTATTCGCATTGATATGTGTTTATTGGCGTAAATAGCATCACACGAGTATGTATTGATTTTATTTCACGAATATTACGGAAATGATGTTTAATTTTGGATGATTGCACAAAACGATGTTATTTATTTCATTCGAACTTTTGTCATAAATGAAGCACTATGGACTGTCTTTGCGACAGTTGTCAATGAACAGGGTGGCACTGTTCTCAATTCATGGGATGCGAGGGATGTCCTTTGGCAAGGCGGAGTTAGCTTAGTCTCTAAGCAAAGACAATCTAGGTAGATGCCCTAACCACGATGTGAAGTTTCTATGGACTTTTGAACACTGAATTTCTATAAAAAAAAAAAAGAAGAACTGAAGTCTGAATTTAGGTGCCTTATGCCATCGCCATTTATCTAGTCTATGTCCTGGGTATGTGTATTACAAATAAGTGACCTAAAATGGGACATATTAATATAAAAATAAATTATTCGATTTAATTTGTGTATCTCTAGCCCAATTCATGGATAAGCTAGAGGCATTAATTGGAAAATTACAAATAGACGATAATATCAGGCCACAGTTAAGTAACTAAATAACGTTTTAGCCAATTTTATCCGGAAATTATATTATGCAGTAGTATTTAGTTTTGTAAATGTGGCTTGTGTTTTTTTCCCATTTTTTTATTTTGCTTAACTATTCAAATATTGGTGACTTTTACAAAATATAACTGTTGTTTTTTTTTGATGGTGTTCAGAAATCTAGAAACAAAACATTTTGTTTGGAACATCTAGAAATCTAAACGCTCGGGTTTCATTTTCTGAGAAATTAAAAAAAACAAATTTTTATGATATTAGCTAACGTCCTAGTACATAAAAAAATTTATATTTTCAAAATCGGCGTTTTAGGTTCTGACACATATTTGTATGTATTTTTTTTGTTAAAACTGACAAATAATTTTTGTTAGTGAAAATATTCCACACTTTCTGTTTATAAAAAAATATACACTTGATAAGCAATTTTTTGAATGAACCCACATTCACAATTTTATTACAATAATTTAAATGAAGTCTACTTTCATCAACAAATAATATTCAAATAATAATGTATGGAATCCATCAACTGCTCTACTTGTTAATAGAATTTAAAGGGTGCAAAAGACATTTTTAAAATTTGCATTATCGTTATTACATTTTATAGAGCCAAATCCAACATACGAGACCCGCTGCAAATTGATATGTTTATCATCATTCAGTGTATGATGTTTCTTTACAAAAATTATTTGTGGATTTAATGACTGCCCAGCTAGTTTAAGCCTAGGTGGATTTAATGTTCTTATGAGAGCACAAAGATAGTTTGCATTTTTTCCCAAGCCTTTTAATAGAACTAACTATGAACCGATTGTTAAATCTCTCAGATAGATCTCAATATAATTTAATAACATAAAGTAGTTTAAAAGATTACTAGATACAATTTGTTATTGAGCAGTAGTCTGTAAGGAACTTGTATTCCAAAGATGTAAGTAAGTGCTTGCTGATTTGTAAGAAGTTACGGGTTTAAAAGAGACTAAAAGAAATTTCATAAGTAATTTCTGCTTAACTGACGCATAAATCCTACTAATGGTGCCTGAACATTTTCAGCATTTCCAACATTTATTCATCTCAATACCAGAATTTTCTCCGTTCCTTTTAAGCACATGAAAGGTAACTAAGAGTACATAATTATTAACCAACCATAACCACCACGAATTGAGCATTTCCAGTTACAAGCATGACCAATGATACATTCAACTACCAATGAATTATGTATGCCAAGGACATCACCATTACCACTTTATTAAAATCCAAATAATTTGGCATTGAAGTGATAACATCATTATTGATCCTACAGACAATTTAGGAAATAATGCTGCTGTGCACACAAAAAAAAAACAACAAGAACTTGGCCATAAACCTCTTAGCATAAATGACGTTTTCCAAAGATAACACCCACACACACACACTCCGAAAAAGAAACTGCTAACTTATTCCAAAGCAGTGCCATAAATATTTTTTGGTTGTTAACTTTAAGAAATTATTACCTGACTGCACAATTTTTTTTCTGCTCACATTCACTAAAGCTGATATTCAAAAGTATTCTTCGTTTGCTCTTTTTCAATGTCTGATAGCAGTGGCGTTCTTCAGGTTTATGCCAAAAAATAATTTCGTCGTTTTTCTCTTCGCCGGCATTTTTTGTTCTGTATTAGGGCGAGCGTAAAGTCTTTTAATAACGGTGGAATATAATCAACCGCCAAGTGTCAACAACACTTTGATGTGTCTGAAGGAGTTTTCCTCATTTCCAAGCCATAATAGAATTAGTGGGGAGAACGGAGCGTTCGGAAAAAGATGTTTGGCTGAAGTAAGATTTAACGGAAGGATTCCAATAGAACTTTAAACGTGGTGCATGTTCTTCTTCCGTTTGCAATATAAGACCAGGTGAAATGTATTTATTCATAGAGGATGTTTACTTTATCGCTACACCACAGAGGTGGGCGAATAAGTTGCTGGTGTTAATGTCATTCCTTATTATATCGATGGACTCTTAGTGCGGCGAAGTTACCAAATAACTGCTCATTTATTTTTCATATTTTCACTAACAGAATTTCGAATAAAAAATACGATATATAAAAAAAAAAAGAAGGGCAAGCGATATCCTATACCACTCTGGCATACAGACGTTCTGCAGCGGTGGGTTCTACAATTGTATACATTTATCCAATTTAAATTTTACGCCAGAGACGGCCCACATATGGAGAAAACAGCTCGACTTCGAAATTAGAACTTCAGAATACAGTTGGAGTGAAATAACGCGTATGGTAATTGAAAGAGGCGATTGGAACAACTCATTTCTAATGAGATTCAAGGGAAATAATATATAAAAGTGTTAGATAATCGAAACTCAGATTTTAACAAGATCAAAATCAATATGTGGGTTCTATATCTGCAGGACCTAAAAGCGGTTCATCTCATTGTTTGACAGCTATAGCAAATACTGAATGATTTAAGGGGCAAAATCTAAACATTTGTTGTATCAAGTTCGATAAAGATAGAATGTAAATTATGGACGGTAGGATTTGACATCTCTCGGGACTTTTCAATGGGCATACCACAGATCTGTTTTCCGTGTTATCATAATGGGGTGCAGTGTCTTACTGAGTGTCCTTATAAGGACTGCTACTCGAACCTCACCCAACCGCACTAAACCAGAATTAAGTCAAACAATATAGAGGCCATCATTTTGCCAATCTTAATATATATTTACCCTCGACACTGATTCCCTGATTCCCTGATTCACTGATTCACTGACTCTGTCACGCAGTACGTAGGAGTTTAAATAGGCATTCTATAATAATTCTATAAATAATAATAATAAAAAAAATAATATTTTTTTTGTACAGAAATTGTGTTTCCCCCAAATTTTTTTTACCAAAATTTTTTTTTTTCCAAATTTTTTTTTTTTCCAAAATTTTTTTTTCTTACAAATTTTTTTTTTCAAGAAATTTTTTTTCCAAATTTTTTTTTTCTACAAAAATTTTTTTTTTCAACAAAAATTTTTTTTTTCCACAAAATTTTTTTTTCAGCAAAAATGTTTTTTTCAACAAAAATTTTTTTTTCAACGAAATTTTTTTTTTCTACAAAAATTTTTTTTTTCAACAAAATTTTTTTTTTTCAAACAAAAATTTTTTTTTTCAGCAAAAATTTTTTTTCCACAAATTTTATTTTTTTTCGAAATTTTTTTTTACAAAATAGTTTTCTCAAAATATTTTTTACAAAATTTTTAAAATTAAGTAACAAATACTTTCTCAAGCAAATTAACGGGCGCCATAGGCGCATTACAACTTACTAGTGATTATATTATTTTGCGACAATGATTACAGTTATATTCTTCACGTTCTTTGGATTTGGCGCCGGATACTCCGAAAAATATTTTTCTCGTCTACTTACACATTTTTTGTGGAAATTTTTGGGAAAAACATTGGTAATTTTATGATTTTCTCTATCTCTATCGTTTTTGTTTTTGAAATGAATGTTCTTTTTCAAATTCAACTAATTTTTGTGTTTTAGGTTCCAATAGCAGCAGTTGGAATGAGCGGGAGGGATTCATAAAATGTTAACTGGCACCAGCTAAGGTTTAGTAAAATTTTTGCAGAATATTGCATTAGTATGATTTGAACAAACAGAGGGTTAACTAAATTGTAAAAAGGAAATGCTTTTATGGATGGTAAATATTTAATTTGTACCACATGCTCATTGGAAAAGCTGTCCGCAAATTTAATGAATGGCAAAATGTGACACAGTATTTACCAAGTGAACCCTTATTCGTAGAATTTCATTCACACGTTTTTGTAATACATCAATTTCAATGTTTGTATCTCGGCACGTTTCTGATTTTTTTCCGAGAATCCTTTGGCGTGCTATGAATTGACCTGTACAGACTTCCTTTTCTTCGGTATCCTCTATTTACGTATGTATGTGCTCTTTGACCTATTGCCGCTTATTTAATGAATTTTTCTTATATCACACCTGTACCTGGGTGTGAATTTTGTATTGCAATTTGCGTAATGTCATAAACTGTGTATGTAAATTGCGTTAGGAATGTCCATGGAATATATGGCCGTATTGCTTATATTTGACTGGGGAAATATGGGGTTTTCAATTTAAATATAGAAAATAATATATATACACACGTATGCAACGCATAAAGTTGTCCAATATTAAAAAGTTAAAAAACTAATTTTTCGCTTCGTTGTTAGAGCAAAACTCAATTTGTGTATGTCTGTGCGTGAACCATACAGGAAACCATTTAAAATTGAATTTATGTTTATATGGTTGCAAAATGTCAGCAGTTTTTGTGCTCTCTTTCTTTGGGAAGATTCTGGGTTAAATGTGATTGGGGGGCTGGGGCTGGGGTGTTAAATTTGTTGTGGAATACAAATTACAGGCGAATTTAAAGTTCTTCTCTGGATATCAAATTTATTCCTTTTTTGCGTGAATATTTGTTGTTATTGAAGTGAAAATTCGATGAATCTGCAATATTTTGTCTCACTCCACAAATGAAAAACCGCATTTGTATGGATTCTTAATATTTTATAAATCTTTTTTAACCCAGGCAGAAGGGAATAAATTGTTGAGCTTTATTTTTAAATGTATGATTTCCTCTTGAAAGAGTTTCACATTTATTGTTTCCCTTCGCGTATGTACTCAGGGATTCTATTTATGAACGAGCGTGGGTTTCCTTGTTTTGTTTCACACTTGACTGCAGTTTGACTCGATTTCTCATTTTGTTTTATTGCGTATTCGCTACCGTAGGCATATGGATTGGTATATTTCCAGTTCAGTAGACTAAGCTGATTTAAACCCAATGGCGATGCGCCTTATCTCTAAAACATGTTCGAGGATAAAATCAACATCTGAAGGGGGCGTCGGCGATTCTGTCACTTTTTTGTGTGTGGCTAACACTAGCAAACAGAAAACAATCAGGCGAAGTACAGGAAATGTTTTATTGGACATCGAAAAGGCATTCGACTCTATATTGTTGACTAAAGTCTCAAGGCATCATTTTTCCATTCAATAAATAACCATGTTTATTTCCCTTAACATACGATCCGCTGTGTACGATATGATTTCTATACTCACTGACAAGAACCTACTGTTTAATGACGAATACGGTTTGTATTCCAACGGAATCGTTGGTCTCTCGAAAACACTCAGCATCACTTCATCTGGTTTGGCCACGTTTTAGAGCCATTAAGAAGCACGGGTAGAATAGTTCCACGTAAACTGTCTAAAATGCGATTAGTAACTATTAAAAATTTCATGAAAGTGTAAAAAACCAAAGATGTTGTTTCAATGCTGGTTCAATTCTAAAAAAACCATATCATCTGCTTTTGGATCCATGTTTTGGTGATCTATAGAGGTCTGGGTATTTAAGTATATCACAGTATTCGTTCGTCGAGAGGAAAATCTGAATTTATGCTATTTACTCGTACGTACTGAGCACTAAGTAGAATTTATTGGCCAATACGATCCTTTTATTTATTATGAAGCTGATAGCATTCATTCTGTTAGTGACTGAACGAGTCTTAGCTATGTTGGTCTATTCGTTGACATGGAAGTGCAGCTTTGTTTGTTAAAATCGATTTTAAATTGCCGAAGGTGATATTTTTGCAAATTAAAAATTACTAAATTGTCCTGCATTTAAAAATGGTATCCTAACGTTGTTCTTTCTGATTGAGAGAGTTATCGGGCTGAAGTACTCATTAATTTATTTTAGAGCGCAATATCACAGTAATTCAGTAGACCGACTGTAGCTTTCATACGCCTGTCTTCAGATCGCTTTAACCGCACAACCGCATATTGATGTGTAGCATTGTTAACTTAACCGCGCCACCAAACAACATCGACGTCAACGGCAATGGCAGCGACCATGGCTACAACATCATCGGATGTATGTATGTACGTAGTTTTCTGCTATGATTTATATCCTTTTCGCAAGGACTTTGCAGCAACGCGTATGTGTACAGTGTGTGAGCGCTTTTATCGTTATTCCTGTAGATAAATTCTTAAGTTGTATTTAATAAAGTGAAATAAACATGTTTATGATTATTCTACGTTCGACTGTAGTATGCGGGTTGTGCATTGGCTTGTGAATGTCATGGATTTAGTCGAAAGTTCCTATGATTTATGTCTTCGATATTAGCTTACACCACATTTAGTTTGCATGAAGTCACGAAAAGGAAATTATGACCTTTTTCATTTCTTTGTGACCGCCTAAATGGTGAATCGTTTTGTAAACTTTGAGTAGCAACGGCAGGTTTTTTCTATTTTGACAAGAGATTATTTATTTGATTTTAAATGATCGGTACCATCAAAAGTCGAGACCCAAACGTGTTTTTATTTGATTGAAAGTAAATGCTGTGTTCAAACTCCGAAAAGTAAAGTTGATTTATCGTGAACGTATATTGTAAGAGTACGATGTGTAGCGAATTTTTTTCTGGGGAATACCGCTTAAAATTTGGCAAAATTTTACAGCATGTGTGTCAAATATATATTTTGTGATTATGGAAAAAAACGTAAGTTGGGGTTTCGATGCGAGTTGTATGGTAAAAGTAAGTAATATTCTTAAAAATATGTCTACAGTTAATACATCAAGGTACAATTCAAGAATCACGGATTTTTACCCCAAAATGGAAGAACTGAATTTGGTTAACCAGTCGTTTATACAGCACTTCGCACAGTGCCACGAGCACTTCCTGGAACCGGTAGAGAGTCGAGTTTGGTGAGCCGCCTCATTTGCCCGATTTTGTCTAACTAGACTAATTCATGTGGGGCTATGTCAAGTATCTCGTCTACATTGGGACATTCTTAGGAAACCAACGATAAGTAACACTGAGTAACCAATTAAGAAGAAATACGTAATATTAACAATTGAGAATATTTAGAAATTCACTTTCTTTTTTTTTTGCTCTAAAAAAAGCTGTAAATCACTAATATAAATTGATTTTAAACGGCTCTGGTGTGTTTTGAGTTATGTCACTATTCAAGTAAATGCGATGCGTATATTTTCCAACTACCTACATCGAATACGTATAAGACAGTAATTGCTGCACTTTTCAGAGCCATCGTATGTCGCCATCAGGAAGACTGAAGTGGAGCTGAATCAAAAAACGATGTGATTCTACTCACAATTTCATACATTTTGTAAAGGTTTTACAAAATTTTACTGAGACACCTCGCATGACAACCACTTCATAACTCACAACCCTCAGTTCTATTTTCGCACAGATAGTACGACAAATACGAGTAGCTGGAGGCCATAGCAATTGTAGATGGAACTTGGAGGTGAATCTGTGTAGTTCATGCATGCGAGTACATTCATACACACACATACTGTCTTTCCAACATTTCATTCCATCTCGAACAATGGATGCACATTTTCGTGTAAATTCGTCGATTTACACGGGCATACCGACCTACATTTGTTCCCATGTCTCAATGCGTACACACACTGCATTGGAAAACAAAAATGTTGTTCATTCACCAATAATTCTTGCCTTTGTTGGGTCGGTGTGCATAAGAAAAAGGGACGATGGCATTATTCCTGTTTAGCCGAGTGTAAAGCCTTCCGGGAATTGCCTTTGTTTAATTGAGTTTTTCCTTAACTGATCCACAATAATAACGCAGTAGCTTTGACAATGGGGGACACTTCCAAGATCTGATATCTGGAAACTATTCTTCGTTTGTGTTGTTTTGTTCGCAGTGCTTGAGTGTCCTTCCACATACATAGTTGGGTTAGTCCAGTCTGTCCCATTAGCAAGTGGGTAATACTTAATTTTCACTTTACTTTCTTTGCAGTAATTAATTGCCAAAGTTTCGAGTACGAACTGCTTTATCTCTTTTGTTCTTCTTCGAATGCATCGTTATTGCGATTGCCAGCACTAAGTGAAAGACATGCGAAAGGGGATTAACCAACAGTGGTCACTGTTATTAAAGGGAATTTTTGTTTAATTGCCGGATTATGTAGAGAGGAAGGTGCTGTGACATACAATATTCCAATTTAAAATCTGGGTAAAGAAATCCATCATTTAGGTTTTCGATATTGCAATCGTAGAATGTATAAATATTCTTTGGATCTTTATTCTCTAAAAAGTAATAATAGTCGTAAACAGAAACTGAATTATTGTTTTCAATTATTTGTTTTATAAAATCTGTGAAATGACCGGCGAGGCTTTCAAATTAATATTACTCATACGCTCTGGGAATAGAAGTTACGTATATGGCTTTTATAGTTTGCAAATGGTTGTTCAGTTCGCCAGTTTCGTCTATTATTGATTACTAGTAAGTTGTAATGCGCCTATGGCGCCCGTTAATTTGCTTGAGAAAGTATTTGTTACTTAATTTTAAAAATTTTGTAAAAAATACTTTGAGAAAACTATTTTGTAAAAAAAAATTTCGAAAAAAAATAAAATTTGTGGAAAAAAATTTTTGTTGAAAAAAAACATTTTTGTGGAAAAAAAAAAATTTTGTTGAAAAAAAAATTTTTGTTGAAAAAAAAATTTTTGCTGAAAAAAAAAATTTTTGTTGAAAAAAAAAATTTTGTTGAGAAAACAAAATTTGTGGGAAAAAAAAAATTTTCTTGAAAAAAAAAATTTTGTGGAAAAAAAAAATTTTTTTGAAAAAAAAAATTTCTTGAAAAAAAAAATTTGGAAAAAAAAAATTCTTGAAAAAAAAAAATTTGGAAAAAAAAAATTTTTAAGAAAAACAAATTTTGGAAAAAAAAAATTTGGGGAAAACACAATTTCTGTACAAAAAAAATATTATTTTTTTTATTATTATTATTTATAGAATTATTATAGAATGCCTATTTAAATTCCTACGTACTGCGTGACAGAGTCAGTGAATCAGTGAATCAGTGTCGAGGGTAAATATATATTAAGATTAATTCATTAAAGGGTTACCATAAAAGACCCTAAAATACGAAATACGGAATGTTTACAATTCGAACATACATATATATTCTGCAGCAGTCATATGTGTATTTACCTGGGTACAGATGAGTGTTAATGAGGATGGAATAATGAAGGCCATTATAAATAAATTAGTAATATAGTTCATTTCGGGTCAGAAGGGGAACATCTATCAAAACAATGACCTGTGCATTGTATAATTTGTCGACTCACTAACCGCGATCTAACGTTTAAAGCCAGTTCCGAATTGGCTAATGTTTTATCTAGGAAACGTTTACATGGCTTACACATTACTTTCTCAAAGTCGCCGGTATTTTCGAGTATTTGGGAGCAAACAAATCGGCCAGAGTTGCTAGTTAATATATTCAATGTATTATCTCAAATATTCCCTTAGCAAACACGATTTGCTGTACAACATTTTTTAAAAAATTCTCCAATGGCGGCTTACAAAAAAAATCTACGATTTGTTGTGAAACTGTGGCAATCCTCGTTTTTATCTTTTGTTCGGTGTATAGCTCGCATCAGTTTTCTTTGCTTTAGTACATTTATCTGACGCTTAAGTGTGATGAAGACGTATGAATGTAATATATAAACCGAATTTCCTGTTAAGTGACTATTTCTCGCTTGAGAATTTAACAATTTTTCTTTTTTAAGAAAGCAATTTTTGCAAAAACCAAACAAAAAACATAAAGTGGAGAACGGAGTGCCGTAAAAGAAAAACATCAGAGAACCAAATAGCAAATAGAAGAATAAAGAGAAACATCACGAAATCACACAAACTTGAATAAATGTTTGTTTTGTAAGTCTTTCTCGGTGAATGCGTCTTTATTTGTGTTTTCGTACAAGTTTTCATCTGCATATGTGTGTGTGTGTGTGTCTGAGTCTGTATACAGATTAGGGATGTTGATACTCGGTTTGTTTCAGAAAAACAATTCCGGCTATATTGGTTCCAAATAAATAAGAAACATAGCTATTCTATGTTTCTTTAGTATTGTTCAGATACTCAGGGAGTATTATTAAAATTCAACTACTCCCGCTTATGGGAGAAACCAATAAAGTATTTTACTTCAATATATGGAATAGCAGTGCATAGGGGTCCATACGAGTTTTAATAGAAAATACTTTAATTATAAGAAGTACAAACTCTCCGATCGCTCCGAACCATTCACCACTACAAGAGGTCTTCGACAAGTTCATAAATTCAATTTAATTAACCACCTGTACGTATGAGTGCTAGGCTTTCAAATTAATATTACTCATGCGCTCCAAAAATTGGCTAATGCTATTCTAGAAAACAAATGTAAATTGATACATTTTTAAGAATCATTCCAAATGTTCGAGACAGTTGTTTAGTTGATTGTTTCCTTGAATTTTGAACGGTATGCTACCTATGGACCTGAACAGGGGAAAAAGCATTTAAAAGTGTCGATTTTGACCTTAAAGATGATTTTATGATTAGAGCTACAACTTTACCTCAGAAAGTAAATACAAATTCCAAACGGTTTACAAGATATGAGCCTATGAAAAAATATCACTTTTTGGCAAAAATGACACCGAGGTCCCAAATCTTTGGGGACCCATACAAAAAAGGGCATGGCTTTGGACAAAACTGGGAGACACGAGTCTTTTGATTTTGATCTTTTATAACTTAGTGTTCTCCAAATATAGATATATTTCCAAGGTTTAAAAAACTACTCACAGTTTAATGAAAATGACACATAATACCCAAAGTCTAGAAGGCCATACACAAGCCGGTAACGATTGGACTATTTTCGTGAGTCCCTAGTATCTAGATCGATGATCTCAACTAATTATGCCAGAGTAAGTAGCGATAATCGAATTCCAAAGACTCTAAATTTTTCTAATATAAAAAAATATAATTTAAATACAAAATTATAAAAGGAGGAACATTCATTTTAAAATATTCTACGACAAAGACGACTCAGCCCAGAGAACAATCAGATTGTCTGTATGAAAGTGGCGATAATCGAAACTTAAAGTTTCGTCTTTAGAGACCTCAACGCACAATTTTTGGACAGTTGCGACAATAGGAGGTTGCGGTCATAGAGCTGCACTCTACTTAAGATTTACATTTTACAAAGATTTGGGTTCCTGGTCAAGAATTAAAATTTTAACTCGTATGATAAAATGTTAATTCTTGACATACAGAATTCTTCCACAATATAGCATTTTGAAGATTCTGCGATATTTTTAATACAATTTATCTATTTCGACTTTATTTTTGGATTATTTTGTCCTTTACAAAAATAGTTACATTTGGTTTTAGTATCAATAATTGGAGTCAGATTTTTTGGATTTTCTATTAAACAAAAAGTGCGGTTTAACAGAGGAAAATAAAAATCTATAGTTTTGTAACTTACCCCAAAAATAACTTTTAAAAGTTTTGTTGAGATTTTTCTGCCCTTTATTTTCAGTTTTGATCTTATTTTGTAGATCACTAAAAAAAAGAAAAAAATTATAAAGTTAGCTATAATATTTTATGTAAACTTCGAAAATAATTCTCAATTTTAAAACTTTTTGGGTATTGATGTTTTTAAAGTTACCAATAATTCACATATAGAAATACTTGTTGATACATGATCAATTGTTTATGAAAACAAATATTAACAAATAGACTATTTTGTTTTGAAATATTCCAAAAAATGCATCCTGGCCCTCATAAATTTTATATGCACCTAAATGCATTTACGCCAGTTTTTAGAAAGCATAAATCTTCTCCTATACGAAGAAACAACGTGGTTTCTTCGGGCCAATATTGTTCTTGGATTGTAGGGCAACATAATCTCACCCTATACACTCAAAACACCAGACACGGCCAAACCTCCGGTAAATTTGTGGCGGATAGGTTCAACTTCAGCGGATGTTGAAATTTTGAAAGCTCACCCTGAAAAAATTACAAATTGGTGCGGTTTATAAGCCGATGTCATCATGGGACCCTAGTCCTTCAAACATGATGGTAACCGCAACATTACGGTCAATGGAGCAAAGTATCGTTCGGTGATCACGGACCAGTTATAAACCCACATGTAGCCAGAATAAAATCTTTGGAAGTGGATTTTCGGGTTGTTTGAAATTCCTAAAAATCCCATAGAAAGTAACCCGGTTTTCGTTAACGTTTTTCTCATCTCTAATGCAAGCGAGCGAACGGGACTGTGTAAATGTTTATGTTGTTAAATCATTTGCATATGTGTAGAAATGTGTGTGTGTGTGTGTATGCGTTTGGCTAGAATAATGACCGAATGATAACAGCTTTGAAGCGAAGAAATGAAAACACACAACCATACCCATGGACAAGAAAGTTTCACTCAAGTTTTTGTCGCTTTTTTTTCCGTTTCAAGAGCGCTTTGCTTTTGTTATAAAGAAACGCTTTGTTTGAAACGCTTTTCGCAAGCAATGTTTAAAGTATCGTAAATCAGAGAAGCGTATCTTGTTTTGAGTTTTTGGTTTTTTGTTGAAAATTCGTGCATATTTATAGGCTTTCCAAACAAATCTAACAGCAGCTGTAAAGAGATGGATGTACTGTTAAAAAGTTTGAGATTTATTGGAACTTTTTTATTGCAAATGTTCATGTGGGCATGTATGTATGGTGTATATGATTGCACAATTTCGCACATTTGTATAATGATTTGAACGAATTGTCTACAATTTGTCTGAACGATGGAAATCTGATTAATGACACTTATCAATGGTGGAATTAAGAAGAATTTCAGATATCATAGTGCATTGTTATGCTATACCTATACATAGATTTTTGCTAAAAAAAAAATGACGTAGCTCCGATATCTTTCAAAACTTTAGTGCGTATTGTTAATTAAAAAGCATTTTACACGTGTTTCCAGATTGAAAAGGTTTTGGTCATTTGAAAATCGTCAAAATCGTGAAAAGTCATCCTACATGACAATTGTAAACTGATGTTTTTCAAAAACTAGTGAATAGATTTTAATACCTTATTTAAAAGGTATTTGAACCTACTTTTTAAAAAATGTTTCTTTAATTTATTTTTTTGTTATTTTAAAATTTTTTTTTTACTTAATTTCATTTCCCACCATCTTCGAACAAGTCGAAAAATCTGGAAAGCTCAATATAACCCTAATATTCCCTATAAATTTCAGAATGGAAGTCAACTGGATTCTATTTTTTCAAAGCCTTATTTTTTTTTTTTTCAAAAATATTGAAATTCGGTAAGCGGTGTACTAGTTAACAAGTGTATTTTTTTTAACACATAACTAAAAGTTAAATAATCAGCAATTTCTATGTTTTGTGTGTATTTTGTGTGTTCTGGTATAAATCGCTTCCCACACCACATGGGCTCATTGTTCCAGGATAAGGCAAGAAACGTCCTATCGAATCACTTTCACTGTCAATTGTTAGCATTGTATTTAGTTTTTGTCGGCATTGATCAAAATCTAAACCTTCCCTTCATGGTTTGCAAATTTAATTTTAGCTTGTGTTGAACGTACATTTTTCGCAACGAAATCAGTAATTCGGTTTAATTATTTTAATTTTCTCAACTATTTTTTATTCTCTCTGAATGCACTGAACAGAAATGAATAAATATTTTTGGTAAAATAAAAATAACATCCAACATTGCTATTTTAAAGTAAAATACACAAAAAATCTAACGGTACATAGAACAAGCAATACAAAGAATGCGCAAGAACAATGCAAATTTGTTAGCGGTGTTTTTTTTTTGGTGTAATGAAATGGTAAAAAATCGAGAGAAAAATTGGAATCCATTCGAATTTCATTCTGAAATTTTCAAGGAATATTAAGGTTATATTGACCATTAAGAAAATATTTTTTCAGATTTTTTGATGATGGTGCAAAACAGAAACTCAATTAAAAAAATCAAATTTTAAAAATAACAAAAAAAATAAATTAAAAAAAAATATAATAATTAAATTTTAAAATATGGTATTCAATTTTAAAATCCATTCACAAGTTTTTGAAAAACATCAGTTTTCAAATGCCCATAACCTTTTCACGGGTAAAATATTTCATTATGTTTAATACGTCTGGCAAATTTAAAGTAAATCGGAAGAGCTGTTGTAAAAAAGGTGTTCGGTCCGACATGGAATGACTCATATATGGAATAAGTGAGAACATTTCCATGTTTCCGTAGTTTGAGTAGGACAAAGTGGCACACGTTTTGTTGCAACTACCTGACTCTACACAGCCGCGTGGAGCTTGTAACAACATAGTCCCACAAGGGGACCGCAGGAAAATTTTGTTGATGGATGCAAAGCTGGCTTTTCTCAGTAATAGTCGCAAGCACTACCGACCACACCACGACCAACAACAGATTGTCAATGAAGCTTATTTAACAGCTCAACTGTGTTGGTTGATAACCCTTGCAATATAAATATATATATATATATATTATAATATATAAACGGTACACACGCAATTTTATTGATTTACGTTGATAGTCGTGTAACCAACTCATCGCATTCGACCACTCTACAGTTTAATATTCGAGACAAGGTTAAATCAATTGAAATATTTGAGATAATTTCCTCGAACATTGAAATTATGCCAAACATTCGTGCATAAATTCAAATGAAGTTCCATTGATTCCGATGAAACGTATTTATTTCAGTGTATGGTATTAATAACAAACTAGAACAACCAATGATGATTCTGTAAAAACTCGCAATCATTGAAGGATATTGAAATTGAAACATTTCAAACAACAAACATTCAAACAAATATCACAACTATTCCATTTACATTGAAATCAATGTGAGTGTTGTGGGAATTTAGTTTCAATTAAATTGTATTTGTGTTTGTAACGTGAAATAAAACAAACGAAGCAAAATAAACAAAAAAAAAAAATAGATTTGAAAATTCCCAAATATTTACGCAGTCAATTTAGTATTAAATTATTCGGACATCCAATGCCGTTTGCAAACTTTAACCGCTAGATGGTGACATACAGATTTCCACATCGTTTGTAGATGCGATTTGGTTTGCGAGGGAACTGATGTCGATAGCGACATCGACATTTTTCAAATACAATTTAAGGACTGATCAAAGACTGATGGGGGAAAGAGGGAGTAGAGTTTATTAACATTTGTTTTGAATTTCAGATTGTCACACTTGCTGGAAGAGTATCAAACTTTGCAAAATGTATTTTTTCATTGTCATCATTTTGGCCATATTCTATTGTTTGTGGCTGGTCTACCGGCCGCCCTATAAAAGGCGCAGCAGACTAGTTCCACTTATTCCGGGGACGATACGATATATTTCTCGAAAACACTCTTTCCGCTTCACCCGGTCCATGGAAAAATCTTTGTTGTTGATGAAATGCATGCGGATGATCGCATTTCAATTCAAAAAAAATCATAGAATTTCCAATCTTTCATACACTGAAAGAAGAAAATATTATATTAATATTATTTTAAGAAAATTGGGTTAGATTCAAGTTTATAATAGTATAGAGTGGAATTTGATTTTTTGTGTACTAACACTAAGGGCATGCCCCCTTTAAATGCAATGAACTGTGTTAGCGATAGGAAAGAACGGTATTGGTGGGAGGAAAGGGGGAGTAATGTTTGTTGATGTTTGCCTAGAATTTGGCACAAAAACTCTAGCAGGAACACAATTCCACAGTTTGGCAGTTTTCATTATAGTACGTCGTCCGGTCAACCTGCAATGTGACAATGAACAGATAAGAGATTCTGGATATCCGCGTATTCCAATTCAGGTACCAAATAATTGTTGTAATTTATTAATATTGTAATTTATTACATAAATACTTTGTTTTCCCAAAAATGTATGTGCAATTGTAATTGAAAACTTGTTTACTGGCACTAACTCGCGTTCGCCTTGTTTGGTTTTGTTGTACGATGTTTGTAAGATCATCCTTATTTGGAACTAGCCTAAGCGCCCGTTGAAATATGGAAAAAAAAATTTGATGAAAAAAAAAAATTTTGTGGAAAAAAAAATTTTTTTTGAAAAAGAGTCGGTGAATCAGTGTCGAGGGTAAATATATATTAAGATAATAATAATAAAAAAAATAATATTTTTTTTTGTACAGAAATTGTGTTTCCCCAAATTTTTTTTTTTACAAAATTTTTTTTTCAACAAAATTTTTTTTTTTACAAAATTTTTTTTTTTCAAAATTTTTTTCCGAAATTTTTTTTTTCAACAAAATTTTTTTTTTCTACAAAATTTTTTTTTTCACAAACATTTTTTTTTTTCAACAAAATTTTTTTTTTTGAAGAAAAAATTTGTTTTTCAACAAAATTTTTTTTTTCAAGAAAAAAATTTGTTTTTCAACAAAATTGTTTTTCCATTTGGGTAATTCCCAAAAAAATGACCCTTACAGCTCAAAAATAAAATTATTATTTGTTATGTATTTTTCCGCTAATATTACACAAAACAAATGTATCTGTCATTTTCCGAAGGATGAACTTTAATTTTCTTTATACTAACAAAAATATATGTTTTTTTTGTTACCCACAATAAATGAAATCGTATATTTTTTTATATTGTAACGACCGTTACTTTTTAAAAACATTTTTTTTTGGGAACTAATTTTCTTTGATTTGAAAATAAACGTATTACTTAAAGAAAACATTACAAAGAATTTAATGAGATTTTTTACTTGACACATTCTGTGCAAAATTTTACAATACATGATATTTGTTTCCGAAATTTGAGAACAGCACATTTATAAAGTAACGACCGTTACTTTTTTAATGGTCAAAAATAGTATTGAAATTAGATTTTTTATGAATTCTTTTGGCTGCTACCGATGCTTGAACTTTCGAAGGTCCAAAATTAAGCAATCCTCCTGACATATATTCTTAGGTTGGAATTTTATTTCAAAAATCACCGAAAATCGGTAACGACCGTTACTTTGGAAACACCCATTTACAACTTACTAGTTATTTATAGAAAATTATAGAATGCCTATTGAAATTCCTACGTACTGCGTGACAGAGCCAGTGAATCAGTGTATCAGTGAATCAGTGTCGAGGGTAAATATATATATTTGGAATGCAATTGATTACAATGGTATTGATTGCATGAATTCATTTCTGGAATTCCAGATTTTAGTTTTTTTTAAAATGTCAATTTTGTTCAAAATTGGAATAAATAAAAGAGCACAGCATAATTTTTTGTCGCCGTTACATTCATCATATTTCTTTTATGCGGTGTTCGTATCATATGAGTTTGTGTTTTTGCATTAAACATGTGTTTCACATAATCGATTTTTCAATAAAGCGAATTTTCGTTTAATCGAAAATCATCCAGAACAATCATAAGTAATATTTATTTTCAATTACAATTTTTTTTCCATTAAAAGGCGTGCGATTAACCGACTTCGGCTGTATCCATTACTTGTGTTATACTTGGGTTAAGAATATCTCATTTTACTTATATTTTAACGATTTTAGTACAAGTTGAGCAAATTCAACTTAAGTTTAATTAAGCATGAAATATTTTCTGATTCTTACTATAATATTTTGTATGTCTACATGTCTATACATGTCTTAAAATAAAAAAAAACACCAATTGTAATGTAAATCTTTTTTCCACTTTAAAGACATCAACAGTTTCATTTGTAGTCCACTTATACACACATAGATGTCGTCGTTGTACAAAAAGCCTTTGGCATCGCACTCTATTTTTCAAAAATATTTATGCCAATGACGTTCGTTCACTTTCATTGGCGGTGGTTAAAGCTAGAAAAAAAAAACAGTTTGCAGCTTTTAGACGTCGCCAGCAACGACGCTGATACCGTCATCATTATCGCTTTGTAATGCAAACATAAAAATCTCCATAATAATCACTGTCAAGCTGTGTGAACAGTCGTTATCAAAAAACTTTTGAGTACATTCATGCATACCTAAATACTCTCGGTACATCATGGCGACGGCGGCGTATGGTCCGACATACGCTGCAAAGCCGAAAAACAATACAAATGAAAATTCTATTGTCGCCATAGGTACATACATACATGAGGCTATGTCACAGTGGCGGTGCATACCTCCCACCCGAATATTTACAGTCATTTGGGCATTGTTTTCTAAATGGCACACACACACAGATTTGTGGGCCACTTCGTTGAGCATTTAACGTTTTTGTGCCGTCCCGGCCTGCCGTTTAATGTCATTTAAATTAGTTTTATGTTCAGATTTAAATCGGAATGTTGTGTAAAACACTGATGACAATTTCATGTTACATCGTTAGTTGTGCGCACTAATGCCGGTCCTGGTCCATAGACCGGTGATTAATGTCATTTTAATATTGTTGCCACAATCGATGTTTGGTGCCATCGAAAATGCCAACAAATTTGAATATTTCATAGGAATGTAAATGAATGACTTCACAACGTTCACAATTCACACATTGATATTAGTGTGTCGTCGACTATCAGCGAATAACAGAATTACTTGGAATTCCATGAATAATCGTTCATGCATTTGGGCCGAAATCATGAAAATTATGCTAACGTTTTCAGGAACACAGCAAATCATTTTTATGTTTAGGAAATAATAGAATTTTTTTTTTAAAATGCAATTAACGTCCACGCTTTTATAGTCATTTATACAAGGTGGCGCAAAAGTAAACTTCCGATGTTTTTTTTGGCTGTAATTAAAAAAAAAATGAAAAACTTTGATTCTTCTTGTGGATTATTTTTATTTGGTCTTTTAATTTTTTTTTACATCAAGTCGAGAATATGATGTCGTGCAAATGGCCGCCGCCAGAGTTGCCACTGACATTAGGGGCCAATCGCAAAATGTATAGCATTTTCTGATAGGAGGATTACTTTTGCGCCACCCGTTATTGTTAATTCTGTATATGCAACAATAATTTATGTGTCCTTATACGTCCTTTTTTGACCAAGAACATTGAAAATCTAACATGAACCACGCCATAAATTTGACATCTCGACAAAACATTTCCAAACATCAACATTACATTACAAACATCAACATGGAACGAATTTAAATCAAATTAATAAAATTGCAATGGTAAATGAATCCTATGTTTAAATTGTGGCTGAAAATGTTTATCCTATCGGATTAGGAATACAGAAGAAGTGCAAATTATTCATGATTTTTTTTTTCATCGGTACCGTGAACAATTTATCAATGGTGCTTCCGAGACACTGTGAATTCATGTATCATTTCTGATGAAACGCTCACCCAAAGTTAACGCATGTTATTGTGCTGTGTTGGTCTAAACCGAAATTCAACTCAAATCTAAATCTTAGTAAAAATTTTAAATCATTTTATTATCAGAATACATCAACTCTGAGTACCAATTACCGCGGTATAAGTTCATTGCGAATTGCAAGCAAAGATATTTCGAAAGTATTATGTCAATGTTTGAAGTCCCAATATCATAAGCGGAACAATGCGGGGATAGTCGTGGTGGATTTACAGCTGACCAGATTTTTTACATTGCGGCAACTCGTGGAAAGGACAAATTCAGACAGTGGTGTTATTGAACCTTGAAAAATTAAATCATATATACTGAATTACATATGGATATAAAAAGTGACAGTACAGTACTTATCGTCTGATGACAGCTTAACTCTTGCGCTGACAAATGAACATGCACTTAACTGGCAAGAAATTAATTGAACGTGTACGTATTAAAAAGGAGTCGATGAAAGTGGCACTGGCGGTAAAAAGTTGGGACATTCGTGGATCAATCCAGAACATACCAATTCCTCACATCTGTGGGTCTTACTTACTTACTTAAGTTGGCTCTACAACCTGTTGCTGGTCTTGGCCCACTTAATGAATGATTTCCAAGCATTTCGGTCTTCTGCTTGGCTTCGCCAGATCGTGATATCAAGGATTTTTATGTCTTCTTCCACTGGGTCCCTCCACCGGAGTCTTGGTCTTCCCTGTCTGTGGGTCCACGGTTACAAAACGCGATTAAGATGTTAAACACTAAGGTCTCGAAACAGTCACCGAAGGTTCGTGCCATTATACCATGGGGACGGGATTTAACATATCTTCCTGTTTTATCTGCAATTGTTAATTGGTGTAAAACATATGTTGTCAATTCATTCCAAAGATAAAATACCAAAAAAATTCTTAAAGTTCCTACGTTAATATTTTTAAATAAAAATTTTCAAAATCGATTTGGTCGACTTGGTCGCATCTGCCTACCAAATAATTGTTCTTCGATATTTTACCGAATAACAAATGAGTTGACAAAATTAATATGCGCTCACACTCTTGTGGAGCCGGCAGAGTTTGGTAAAAAAGCGACACCTCAAACATGGGGAGCAACACAGCACAATGTCACGTCATTATCATCATACGCAACAACAGCAGCATCTTGCTGGAGTAGCAAGTGCCAGCAACACTTGATGATGGTGACGGTGATGGTGCGCGTGTGATCTAATTTGCATGCAACATGATTTTTAATAAAAGATCTTTACATAAGCCAACGTCAGATACAAGCATCGTCGTGTATGCTCGCTTGCATATACGTTTGTCATCGCATCGAAAAAGGGAAGAAACGATGCATAAAAGAACTAACATGAAGACGTACATAAGGAAGGGAATGTGAAAAGGGGAACCAACGCTCCAGGTAGCATTAAGTCTTAAAGTGGGCACAGTTATACGAAGCACACGCCGATGACGTCGTTTGTCTGCCTGGTGCTGACGGCGATGGGGATAATGATAATGCGTATTCTACGTAAAGTACTGACAGTCATACGACCGTTGCGACAATATGCTCTTTTGCATTTTGTTGCGACATAAAGACCGGTATTGAGGTTACTTGTAGCATCCACCGCCGTCACACTCGCTGTTGCTACACACATGCTTGAATTTTTATGATTTCTTTGAGAGTGCAACTCTTGCGGTTACCTTCTGATTCTTGTTAAGTTTGAGGGTCTCATAAAGAGTATGCATAGAACTGGCAAATTACTGCCAACAGCGAGGAACTTCTACCACAATCACTCAGCAAAGTTAAGACCATCAATACATTTTTCAGCGGGCCTTTCCACCCAGTAAATGTGGGCGAATTTACAAGTAGGACAGTAGTCTCTTTAAAAAATAACATTAACCGATCGAAGCCGGCGGTAAACAAGAGGTCCCGGTGCCTGGTGGGAGTCCCACTTCGGCCTAAAGTTATTTTCAATAAACGTCCTTGTGTGGACTAGACAGCATTGGCTTTGGACATAAGTTGACATTATTTCATAACATGGTTCACGCTAAAGGGATTCATTTCGTTCCAAGGGCAAGTGATGCCATTGTCAAACTAAGATTATTCAAAAAGAAACCACCTGTACAGGTTTAAATAAAATTATGTATAATTTGACCCTACATCACTCTTGTTTCACGTTTGTAACACATTTTACAATATCATTGCAATATTGCATATTTGATATTGCCCCCCTTTTTTATGTAGCCGCATATTCTCAACAGTTTTTGGTATAAATTATTCATCACCATCATTTTTAAGACATCCTCGTCCCGTTGCAATTCTTTATTCAAAGCTACTACAGTGGCTGCATTTTGTTTAGAAAACAGAACAACAAAAAATGCCGTTCATTTGCATGTGCCCCCATAAACGAAATAGGAACACCAGCAAGGTGCCTCCCGTCAAAGAGTAACTGCCACATGCACCACCTAACAAACATAAAAAGAAATTTCAAATTTCTGAATGTGCCATGAATGGATGAATAGATTCAACTGTCTGTTGCTTGGTTGTATGAGACGTTTTTGGTGATTTCTGTTTTTATTCAGTTTCTGTTGTTTTTTTTTTTCATTTGTTTGTATTTTATGTAATCCGTTGAAAATCGCTTAATCGTCTTTTTTACGGGCGTTTGCTTAGATGTTGATATTGCTTTTAACCACAGTTTTCGTTTGGGTGGGTTCTTTTCTCTCGTTCCTCTACAGGCACTGGACGACAATGCCACTGATAAAGTGTTGATAAGAGATTATTCTAATATCATAAGTAGACCTTTTAAAGGTTTTCGGTTAAAAGAAAATATGTCCGATGATTTTATTTTAATTGAAGTTCGTTCGTTCGTTCGTTCGTTTGTTTGTCCGTCAAGTGTCATTTTAACGGCATTTAATGTACAGTCAACGTCAAAGTAATGTCAGAGGCTTAAGATTAGTCGGTTCGTTTGAATTTTATTTTAATGGCACCACTTGTAGAAGTTCATAGCGATAAATGGAAAAGGTGCTATCGCGTTGACAATGCAGTTCCATTTTCGATATTGGAGGGGTAATTAAAGTGAATCACAACCGGATATGTTAGTACATAAATACAATACCCGATTTACTCTTAAAAGTGATATTTATAATATTGTTGCCATTAAATGTTATCAACATTGTGGAAAGTAACAAGTAATTTTAATCGAAAGTGAATATGTCTGGCTGGACATTTATGTGAGACAATATGCAGTCTGCTGTTTCCAGAAAACTCATAAACTCGATAGATAGATAGAAAACTCATAAACTCGCTTGTTTCCAAAGTCACTGACGTGTAGCCAAAACAGTGCGTTTATTGAAAAGACTTTTTTGTGAAAAAAGTCTGTGAGAAGGGTAAGCTAGTGGACAACACTCACGTCGTCACATGGTGCGCACTGAGAATAATATAACTGTTTTAGTTACATCGATGTCAATTGCCCAACTCGGAGCTTAGATTTAACTCGGTCAGACTTTTTTGTGGGGTACATTAGCGGTTGATGCGTTTAAGGCGAATATCGCGCCACACATTCGGAAGAAATAAAAAAAGAGAGAGAAAAAATTCAAGCCAAAAAGTATCGTCGTATAAATTGGGACTAAGTTTGTGTCGAAATTAATAATATTACAGAGTTAATAATTTCTAGCCTGCTTTTCTGAAAACTTATTCGAACTGGTCATATCTAAATCTCAAAATTTTTAAATTGTGTACGGTATGTTTTATTCAATGGTAATTTTTGGAAGTATGCACCATTGTATTTCTCGTTTTTGTTTACTTTCACTTAACAAACATATTATGAAAAACTACAATTTTAATCCAAAAAAAACTTTATCATCCCATGCATAGGCATAAAAACATTTATATTTCAGTATTCATATACAGTTTGTCATAAACACATCATTATTTCTGGTTTTTTAATGCTCATCTTTTCCAATTCGACCGAATACCCATTTGATTTCGTTTTCGATAAGTTGGCATCTTTACCTTGATTGTTGGCTTATTGGCCTAGACTATAGAGTGGCCAGTTTGTCATTTGGCTTTCGATATTATCTGCCATTCAATCAGTAATCCCCTGAATCGCTCTTGCACTATTGTCGCACCCAATTACATTTTCTCGCCGGAATTTAATGCGTGTGTGTTATTTGGTGTGATCATGCATTTTCTAAATCTCTCATAATCTTTTATTTGTCTAATAGAAAAAGTGTGTGAGTGTTTCTTTTTTTTTTAAATAAAATTTGTTGTTTTTCACAATTTCATACAATCAAACATTGATAATCTGACTGATCTCATGTGACATATAAAGTTAATTCACATTGTTGTCACTTAATACCGTCACAGTATTCAATTCGAAGATATTTGCTGCCCCAATGACTGACTGCCTGACTGACTGAATGGGTTGTGTGGTATGGATGGGCTCTGTTGTTCATTGATTCATTCATTCGTGTTTTTTTCCTTTTTGTGTGCTATCATAACAAATGAAAAAAATGCAATCAGTGGGTTTAGCCTTTACTATGGAGACATAACACTAGTCAACACATAAGTTATCTCTCCGTTCAATAAGTACAGTTTTGACTTACGGAATGACAATTCTTAGTATAAGAACGTGCACCCGGTTATTTCCAAGACGTTCGATAAGGTCTGGCACGGTGTACTCATATCGAAACGTATTGCATTTGGTGTCGGTAATACCTTCTCTCGATTCATATCCACTTTTCTCTGAGAGTGCATAGGTTAGTGGTGGTGATTAGGATACGTGACTATCCATTGATTCTTATCCGTTACATGTAAAATGGCCGCATTATGTAAAGCATTACAGCAATTGTGGTTCCTTCTCAACTTCGAGACACACGTCCACAAACACTATTCCCTCTTTGCCCTCTCCAATAGCCTTATCCCCCATCGCCAACACAGTGCATTGCAAAAATTAGGGCATTTGATTTTAAATTGTTTTTATTTTTGAAATGATTTGAATTTCCTGGACCAAATTTTTCTTTTTTGTATAAAATCGATCCCATCTCTATAGTAATCATTGTAGACCAGTGTAACTGCATAACTTTACACATGACCATTTGGTTTGGTATGTATTGTTGTTTTTGGAATATTAACTATACTATTTGAGTGAGTGTATTCAATGCATTTACTTTATTGGATTAAATACTTTAGCTGTTGTTGTGCTCTCCGTCGCATCAACAACATCCGCATATTTCATAAGCGACAGCGAAAAATATTCACCATACTTAGTTGTGAGCAGTTCATTATTAAATCATTATTTGGCAAAGAGTAAAGCCAACTGGTTTCTACTTTTTCGTAAATTTAAAAAATGCACAAGCCCCAACATTTTTCTTTTACGAATCTTGTGTGTACTTTTTACGAATCTTCTGTTTGAAATTGTTTATATCAAAGTAACAATTAGAAAATCCCCAATATCAATTAAATTTATTCGGAATTCCACCAAATATTGTATTTTCGTAAATTGTTTTCAAAAAGTTACCAAGAACCATACAAGTCTGACTCAGAAAACGAAAAGGTCATGCTACGGATCCACAACCTTAAGAGAGACCGTCAATGCGTTGCACTTGTTGCCCATACCAAATGACCTACTAAAGTGTTTTGGAATAAAACGAATAAACAAATAATCTCCATATCAGAAATCTTGTGTTTCGTAGATGCCGACCGTAGCATTCTTATTAGCGGCTGCTTTTAATGCTATAATGCGATGTCATTTCGATACACGAAAATATGAACTGCAGCAATTTGTTACATTACAACAACAATAGATTTATACAATTTGAAATGGTTTTTGTTGGTTTGCATATCTGAGATTAAGTCATTGGAAAACATCAATCAAAATCGTTTTTTATGCAAAACAGATTTCAATGCAGCGACCATTTTATGTTTTGAAAGCTACAAAAGTGACAGACGGTATGAGCGGCATTGGTTTCCCTTCTTTAACGTGTGTTGGTAGAGTGTGCGCCTATCACAGAACAACCATTAGTAGGAATATGGGTCAGTCCATCAGATATTTTTCAGCGGCCATGTTCGGAGACTTTACGAGAGATAAGTCTGAAAAAGAATTTGCAAATTACATTAGCCCCAACTCAAGGAATTTAGAGAAGTTCCCGCTATGGAATGTTCAGGGGAAATAAATACATTATTTTGGCACCACAAAGTATGGATAATTTTGGTTTGCGACCAGATCTTTTCTTGGACAAAGTAATATTATAAGACGACCTTGATTTTATAGTTCCATGTGATGATATTAGCGAATGTTCGAATAACGAATAAGTATGATGTTTTTAAGAGATGTATGCGTGGTAAGAATTGTTAGGTATTTTTCATTACTTTTCAACACTAACACAAAGCGTGAAGCTGAATACTATTTCGGTAACCAGCAGACGAAGCTGTAACGATTATAATAAACTAGTAAGTTGTAATGCGCCTATGGCGCCCGTTGAAATAGGAAAAAAAAAAATTTGTTGAAAAAAAAAATTTTTGTGGAAAAAAACAATTTTTGTGGAAAAAAAAAATTTTGTTGAAAAAAAAATTTTTCATTGAAAAAAAAAAATTTTTCCTTGAAAAAAAAAAAAATTTTTGTTCAAAAAAAAAATTTTGTTGAAAAAAAAAAATTTTGTTGGAAAATATTGCAAAAAAAAATATTGCAAAAAAAAAAATTTTTTTGTAAAAAAAAATTTTAGTTAAAAAATAAATTTTGTAAAAAAAAATTTTTGTAAAAAAAAAAATTGTAAAAAAAAAATTGGGGAAAACACAATTTCTGTACAAAAAAAAATATTATTTTTTTTATTATTATTATTTATAGAATTATAGAATGCCTATTTAAATTCCTACGTACTGCGTGACAGAGTCAGTGAATCAGTGTCGAGGGTAAATATATCTTAATATATATTTACCCTCGACACTGATTCACTGATACACTGATACACTGATTCCCTGATTCCCTGATTCACTGACTCTGTCACGCAGTACGTAGGAATTTAAATAGGCATTCTATAATAATTCTATTTCTATAAATAATAATAATAAAAAAAATAATATTTTTTTTTTGTACAGAAATTGTGTTTTCCCCAAATTTTTTTTACCAAATTTTTTTTTACCAAAATTTTTTTTTCCAAAATTTTTTTTTTTACAATTTTTTTTTACAAATTTTTTTTTTTCAACAAAATTTTTTTTTCCAACAAAATTTTTTTTTTCAACAAAATTTTTTTTTTTCAACAAAAATTTTTTTTTTCAGCAAACATTTTTTTTTTCAACAAAAATTTTTTTTTTCAACAAACTTTTTTTTTCGACAAAAATTTTTTTCACAAATTTTTTTTTTCACAATTTTTTTTTTTCCAATTTTATTTTTTTTCGACATTTTTTTTACAAAATAGTTTTCTCATTGACAAATTAAGTAACAAATACTTTCTCAAGCAAATAAACGGGCGCCATAGGCGCATTACAACTTACTAGTATTAAGATAATGATTGTTAATAGGGTTAGTTAATGTGAGAACGATTCCAATTGTACCACTTAGTTTATTACCTACAGAGAACAGAAGAAGTCAAATGCCTTTAACTATACAAAGTACTACTTCCAGCAACTGACATAAATAAACGATTTTCTTAAAACGTTTCAACTAACTTGCTAACTTGTGCCATTTTACAGCCCAAACAATGTAAGGCATTTCTGAATTCCATAGAACCACCAAAACTGCACTTTCTTTAAGTTCCATCTAAATTGAGTTTTGATCAAACTCTACGATGATAAGCGAAAAAGTCCAGTCTATTAAAAAACTATCATGACCAGACATACATGTGTCATTAAAATGATTTATGCTAATAAAATTTCTTTTCTTTGCTGCTGCTGCCGCTGGTTGGTGGCAGGAAAACGTGAAGTGAAATTCAGTGGAAAATTTAATTGAAACGCACCACTACCGAACTGATCTTTTCGTTACGATAATGTCAGCAGTAAACTTAACGCCAACTTTGCGAACAACCAACTACCCACCAGTCATCGTCACAGGCAAACTATCAACCAGACAATGACGACCGACCACCAGCACCAAAATGGTTACAACCAACCCGTGCCATGAAGAGTGCGGCTGCGGCTGTGGCTGCATGATGCAGAAGCCGTAACGGTTGGCAGGACTGGTGGCGTAGTCGTTCATGATGGACAAGTCAACATTAAGTGAATGTTTGCAGAGTTGAAGAACAAGAGGCAAAATAACACAAAGTCTCCAACAGCCAAGGCAGGCGATCATTGTCCGAGTGCTATGATAAATAACAAATGTATGAACAACAACAAAAACGCCTAATATTGTCCGTCATTTAGACAGTTTATGCCATTTATGGCATGCACAGAGACAGTGGGGAGACGGGCAGGACAGGACAGACAACGTGTTGCCACAAAAACCAAAAATTGAAAAAGAAATCACTTGAAGTGATTAACGATACTGGCTGTTAATGTTTAACACTTTAGCACATGAAATAAATGGCTGGTATTAGTTGGACGGGAACTGTCTTAGGCTGTGTTTAATATTAATGATAATTCCAACAGATACATATTCTTTATGTCAAACACTCGACGACAATGTCTCATTTATTAGTATAATTTCATTGTATGTACTTATGAGTACATGCTGCTCTCTTAGCATCCAGGTATGTTTTGTGTTTATATTAGGGTAGATCGAAAATTGGATTACCATGAGACAATGTACGATGTTATACCGTTTACTTAGTCTATTACAACTTCTGCAAATGAGCGCATTTATATAGCGAGAAGTGTTACAATTCACTTCAATTGTCGGAGATACTGAACTAGGCCGTTCACATTATACTACAAAAGCGTCACCATTTAGTGGACAGATAGTCGACGCACCCTAAGCTTCACTGATGATAACAAACCACAACAAAAAAAAAATGGCAGCTTTATGTACAATTGCTACTAATAATGAAAAATCGTTGCAATGAAAAGAACTAATATCTTCATATCAAGGTTACACATACGACAATTGAAGAATCTGAAGAGAATGTAATGATAATAAGGACACACTACAACTCAATGTTGACTGTCAAGAGCTCAATTTTTTACTGATAATGTTTAGGTATAAATCATTATAAAATAGTAATGTATTTCCAAAGAAGAGGAATGGAATGAAATCTATATTGACAGGAATTATTTGAAATGTAACATTCAAGAGGGTTATATCTAAGCCAATGTTGTAACAGAAGAACGGTATACAAATTATATTATGCACAGCTCATGGTAGAAAACAATGATATTGTTAAGATGGAGTTTCTGACGTACACAAAATGGTAGGCAACTTTGATAATTTGCGCCTGCCGTGCGATCAACTTGTAGGTGAACAGAACACAGTATAGGGTGGTCAAAATAAAAGTGTCTTTTTAATAATTCAAAAAGATAAACAACATTTCATTTTTTCGATACGAACAAATAAATTTGCAGTTTCCAAAACAATTTTTTATATTTTTTGTTGTTGCATAATGTCATTGGTTTATTCGAAAGAGCAGAAATTCTTATTAGTTTTGGAAAACGACTTCATGCATGAGGCTAACGGGGCTGCTTTGCCAGTAGTGCATGTTGAGGTTTTGAGACGTTCCAGGACTTAATATTTTATGTCATGTTTAAACATTTTTAATCCTATTTATATTTTCCAATAACAGTCTCCTATAGAGCAATCTAGACATATTTTTCTCTGAAAGCCCATTTTTCATTCGTTCTAAGTTAACTTTTTTTTCTCATTTGGTTTGCACGTATGTCTCCAATGTGTGAAAACATAATTTTCAACTGTTGCCTTTTGCATAGAAAACCATCAGATGGTTCCGAAAATTCATTTTCTGTAGCAGGATACCTTGTGAAGTGTATGGCAATGGCAACAACGTCGTTGCTAATAAGCTTCTTATGGGTGCATGATAATGCAACGCCCAAACAACATGACAATACCAACAACATCAGCTGCTGCAACAGTAACAAGAACGAATGCATAAATTTATATGTAACCAAGAGATACATACCCACTTATGTTGTTTTGCAGCAAACAACACGCACAACAAACAAACGGACGTATGTGGGAGTGTGTAGGTTTGTATGCATGTGTGCGTTAGCTATCCTAGAGCATTCACATGTTATGCTCCACACAACCATGTATTAACACACACATGCGTACTGTAGGTGTTTTTATTTTTCGTTTGCCCCACTCTTAGGTTCTGACTGTGTTGGCAATTTATTTATTTTCCAGCTATTTCCATCCAGCCAGATAAATTCAAATGGCTAGATTACATCTAGACTTCAGTCTCCTACTGGCCTACTGGCAGATTATAACTGAACTCTCAAATGGAAGGTTTTTATATCTGTGATATTATGATATTTACAGTAACTACCAGCACGATGAACAGCAAAGGAATTATGCACCAAACATTTATATTTTTGCACGTAACACAACATTATCTTGTTTGTAGATTATATGTGTATATATACAATTTTGTGTTAGTTTTTATTAATTTTTTTAAATTTGTGAATCTCTCTATATCAATATATCTCATTATAGATAGAAGAAAATCGAAAATAGCTGCAAATACAGAATTATTCGGACTCAAATTCTTATATTTAATAAGTTTGCTGCGAATTTGTTTCTGAAAAACGCTACTACTTCTTGCCCAATACATAATAATAATAGCAAATGAGTAACATTTGTAGCCAAATACATTTTGTATGTTATACAAGCTCCAAACACGCGATTTACTTGTGTGCAAAAGTTTGGAAAACATACAGATTTTTCGACGTGTGTGTTTTAAAATAGGTGCCAATTAAATTCTACCAGATCCATAGATTAGTTTTAAATACAAATCAACCAAAGACACATTTAAATGCTGGCAATCTTCAATTCAGAAATCTTGTCGTTTTCTATCTTAACTCATTGGCCACACTAAGTAGCCACCCAGTGGTATAGCATGGAATCAATCGCCACCAAGGACAAGCGAAGTGGTTAGCACTTTTCCTCTATTCATACCGGTGGCTACTGATTTGGATTACCGAACTGTACTACCTCTTCCTCTAGACACATTTTTCTTACGATAACTTGTAACACACACTATTCTCCAGCTGATTCTCTAACCATAAATAACTAAGAAACCCAGTTTTTGTTCAACGACATATGCCCTCTTCGTCAACAATGTTTTATTTGAGTTTATTGATATATACAGTCTAATGTTTAACTTAAATGTATTTTTTACAAAATAATTGATCACAAATGTAAAAAATAACTTCTTTGCAAACAACATATATTGTAATTTTGATCTTTTCTAATATTCCGTAAAACAGAAAACTAATGTTGGACAAGTTAAACATGTTTGTTGATTGGCGAACTGTTTTTGGGACTCGATCATATGTGATGATTGTTTAAATGAGAATAAGTTTTTAAAAGATTTAAAAAAAAAATTGACTGCCAACAGAGGAGTGTTAAAATTAAGGGTGAATTTGGCGTTGTTGGACCCTTGGAGGAAGTGCGGAGTATATGGTTGTAGAATCAACCCATTTGCTGTAAGGTAATGCAGATAGGGGTTGATTACCCCCTTCGTAGGATATGTCGATGTTAAACTCACCATACAAACGAATGGAAAGTTGCGGAGGTTCTTCAAGGGCTAGGTAGTCCCCTTTATCACTGGGTAGTTACTTTACAATGCATATGTCTGCACGAGAGTAGAGCATGTGGGTTAGTACGCGTATGTGTGGGAGAGAGTGTTATAAGTTATTCTTACAGTGATGCTCGTTCAACAGTGCATTTCTAGAATAAATTCGCACTTTTCAACACATGCTGTGTGTATTATGTATTTGTTGTGTGCATTGCTGTTATTGCCATTGGCTGATGTTGTCGTTGTTTTTGCAAAATTGTCCTAATGCCACATCAACGTCATTGTGAGTTGCTAAATTACGCCTTTGCTGGTGTTGCTGCCTGCATTGTTGTTAAAATTGTAGCTGTTGTCTGTAAGAGCATTATTATTTGTCGTGTTGTTTATTTTTTTTTTACCATTTTTTTTCTTTTGCAAGATAAGAGTGTTAGATGGACTTATTATGACAGGTACAATGCGTACAACATACACGCAACGACAAAATGATCCTTTCAGGGATCACTCGAGGGGGCCTGCCTAGAGAAGAACAAGTACAAATAGCGTTACGTGCGGACGGGTTGAGTTTTATTTACCAATGGCGATGTTCCGGAAGACCAACGACAATAACACGATGTAGAGTACAGAGATTCATAATGATGTCTTCGAACGTCTCTCGATAAAAATGGTATCTAAGCGCCCCGGTAGGCGAGTTGGCGTGCTTGCCTATCAGCGTGGGGGTTGTGGGTACGATTCCCACCAGAGGCTTTGGTCTGTCGCTGCAAAAATCTAAAACATATGGTCTGTGTCACCCGGTTTACCCTTGGACCCAAAAATTAGAATATAAATTTACTTTGTATTGTAATTAATAATAAATAAATAAATAAAAAATGGTATCGTCGGTTGTTATCGAAAAATTTGACTCTTACCTACGACTGTTACAGCTAGACTTAGAAGTTTCAGTTTTTTTTTCAAGTGTTTTATTGGAGTGTGCGATAGGGTTGCCTGTTCTCCCCTTTACTTTTCCTTGTTGTAATTGACAAGGTCATTTCTGATATGCTACCGGAAAAACCGACGCGGAATTCAATGGACCATACCAAGTCACCTTGAAGATTTAGATTATGCTGACGACATTTGCCTGCTATCCACTAAACACTCGGACATGCATCCCCAGCATGAAGATTTAGTGGTCCACTCAGCGAATGTCGGTTTGAAAATTAACACTGCGAAAGGGAAAGTGTTACCAACCCCTTGGGTTGTTGATGTAAATCATGTATTAAATTTAGAATTGGTAAAGCCAATAATGGAAATGAACTATAATTTTAATAAGGACTTAAATAAATGTATGTAAATAAAATGTCGTATTTGTTTAGCGACAATGTTATGAAATTTTACATATGGATTTCACTCAAGGTTAAGTTGAATTGATTTCACAGAATAATAACTGAGATCTTTTAATATTACTTTAAAAATATTTTTTTAAAATGCTATCTAAAGTTGCGATGCATCTTGTGTCTTTGACAAAGGAAACGGCCTGAGTTATGCGGGTTTCCCGCCACTGGGCAAATTCTGCACAACACAGTGAAGAATAATCATCTCAGACGATAGTTGAGTGTTACAAATGCATTACAATGAATTGGATATGTTTACGAAACACGATACACATGATTGTTTGTAGTATTTAGATGTAACCCTTAAGACTACAGATGTAAAAACCTTTGGCGTTTGGAATAATCTGTGACCTCAAAACGGTGGAATATGACATAATAGCATTGTGAAGGGATAACTTTTTTATCCTTAATACAATTATATGTGTAATAAAAACAGCGATTCTTATTTCAGCAAAGAATTAATTTAGTGAGCACGGCTCTGCATTACTGTCAAATTGTATAACTTTGTGCCGGTCAGGAATATATTAAACAATATTTTAAGATTTTACAAACGGACTGGCAAACTCAATTAATACATCATATTATGGTGGAGGGTATAAAATTGCATTCTGATACCTAAAATACAGTTCAATGTATTTTGTGGCAACTCTGTAAGTAATTTGTACCTATGCAATATTTAACTTGCAAGTGGAAGAACGCATAAACATAATCGATGAGTAAATAAGCTGAGAAAAATGTTTTATTTAATAACTTTGTTTTTGGGTCTCTAGACCAGATACGACGCATAAAATAAACTATTCAGTTCTTTCTCAAAGAATGTATCATATGTCCCCAAGACAAATCACTAAACGAACGACATTGTTAGCTTGTCAAAAGCTCCAATTGCTGACTACTTCTCCGTTTGCAAGTTCTTGATTTCTGTTTAGTTAATAGAGATAATCTTAATATATATTTACCCTCGACACTGATTCACTGATACACTGATTCCCTGATTCCCTGATTCACTGACTCTGTCACGCAGTACGTAGGAATTTAAATAGGCATTCTATAATAATTCTATAAATAATAATAATAAAAAAAATAATATTTTTTTTTTGTACAGAAATTGTGTTTTCCCCATATTTTTTTTTTACAAAATTTTTTTTTTCCTCAAAAATTTTTTTTTCCACAAAAATTTTTTTTTCAACAAAATTTTTTTTCAATAAAAATTTTTTTTTCAGCAAACATTTTTTTTTTCAACAAAAAATTTTTTTTTCTACAAACATTTTTTTTTTCAACAAAATATTTTTTTTTCCACAAAAATTTTTTTTTCAATAAAAATTTTTTTTTTTCAACAAAATTTTTTTTTTTCAACAAAAATTTTTTTTTCAGCAAAAATTTTTTTTCCGCAAATTTTTTTTTACAAAATAGTTTTCTCAAAATATTTTTTACAAAACTTTTAAAATTAAGTAACAAATACTTTCTCAAGCAAATTAACGGGCGCCATAGGCGCATTACAACATACTAGTTAATTATATTTCAAGATGTGACCTCATCAATTTGCCTCATTATCTGATATCACAAACATAATTATATTAGATTCAATGAAAACTCAATCTAACTATGCACACTTCCGGTTCCTACCGTTCTCTCTGGTTTCTCCATGACCAACTGCGCCATGCATCGTGCCACAAGGATGCGCTTTCTGGAGTAACTACGTTTTACTTCACACTGCTAAATGCTGTAAAAAATAACACTTGCTTTCTTTTTTAACCTCCACTATAGCGTTGCGGTATAGGGTATTATAATTTAGTCCAAATGTTTGTAGATTTATTAGATTCATTTTAGTATCGGTCGTTTTCCATTCTTTCCTTGGAGTGAATAGAGCTACAGCTCGATCTTAAGGACATTCGGTAAATAGGTGGTTTGGGCAAAGGGTTAACGGGTTTGAATCTTACTTTTAAAACATTTTTGATCTCGATTATACAAATTTCAGGGAAAAACAATTACGAACATGTCTGCGTGTTCTATCTCAGTCTACACTAGCCGAATAGAATAATAGATTTAATGATTTGAAATATAAACTTAAAGCAGAGGTAGGTGAATGATGAGTGGGGTATGACATTTCTATGTCTAAGTTTTTCTTTGTTGGCTTTGCCTCTATGTATCTACAATTTCTCATAGCAGTCTTCGTTTTATTGTTTTTCGTTTTTTCTTCTTTAATTTTCAGATGTTATTAACATTGTAACACACTGCTGCAGTGTCATTCTTGTGGCATTTCATACATTTCTATAAACTGAGGCGGCTGCTGCTGGCTTTTGTGTGTTCTGTGGCATAAAAAACGAAATGTTTACTTTCCTTCCCCTAGTAGATACATACAAACATATAAACACACACACACACACATTACAAGATCTTTAATTCAACTTAGTTTGTGGTGTAATGATGTGGATGGCAATGTTGGTATATTTTGGCCAGAGATGCCAAATCTAGCAGACTTGAAATGGTTTGTAGGGGTGCCCACACCTCCTCTTACAGCTGTGCACCAGATTCCAGATTATGATGCCTATTTTGCTCATGAGCAGCAGCCTCTTCGTTTCTAGGACAGCGATTCCAGAAAACATCGAATAGCTTTAGTACAATATACAGAAATCAGTTTAGATTTAATTACTGCTCCTTTTTTATTATCCCCAAACAATCAGCTACAGATTTCTTTGATTGATGATTTTCTGAATGTGTTCACTCACATATCAAGTCCTCCTCAATAATGGAAGAAAGATCTCAGTCTTCACGGATTGTTAAACAAATAGACAGGTTTTTTCCAGAGTTTCCCCTCAGCTAGAAAGTTGTCAATCTAGTTTTGTAGGCAAACCTAACCCACTCGATAATAAAAACATATGTTGACATGACGCGTACAAATGGTAAAGTTAAATACTTGAAACCGCCTACCTTTAATCGTCGGCGGTTTAATCGGCAAGTCACCCCGAACGTTCCACAGTTTGGAGTTACCTGTCCGTAAAGTGGCCATTTCATTTACAGTAGAATCATTTTTGGTTGATGTGGAAAACAGATGGCAATCTTACATTTGATAACCCATCTCCGTTGATTTCACTGTCTTTTACATTTTTCTTTTTGTCCTTACTTTTTTTTTTATTTGGCGAATGCTTGCATTTTTTTTTGTCTTCGTTTCTTATATGAGTGTTGTTTTTCTGCAAATGTATTTGTTCATCTTTTTTTTATGCCATGGCATCCATGAAAGACGCTTCCGCCTCATTTCACAATAGCTGAGCGTTTTTGTGGCATGGTGCGAATGAATAATTGTGGTTTGGCGCTTATCCTTCTTTTGCTGCTCTCCGTCATTGTGGCCGTATACATGTGCTTCAACCGATTCCAGTAGATTTCCTTTGTTTTCATTTTCTTACAGATCTTCTTTTTTTCTGAACTTTTTCATTTCATTTTTGGTCTTTATTTTGAAGTTTTGCAGTTATTTTAGTTTAACGTAACGTAAAGTTCCTTTTCGTCCTTCGCTCACTTTAGTTAATTTCATTTTGAATTTCTTGTTTTTTTTTTCCGGTTGTCAAGCTGAAGCATAGCTGCAGCACAGCATGGCTGGTCGGTCTGTGGTGTTATAGACTTAATGCGAAGATGACTGACTGACTGACTGGATGGCTGGGAGCATTGCTGAAATGAGGGGGGCGTTCGGGTTACGGGTTAGGGATAAAGTGAACCAAGGAATGCTTGGCTGTAGGTTAGCTTGCTGTCTGTGTGTGTTTTTTATACCGATGTTTTCGTTTGTTTCGGCTGCACTTTATAAACATTATTAATGGTTTTTCAAATACTGCTTCATTTTCTAGTTGTCGTTGCTGTTGTTGCTGTTCTTTTGCAGTTGAGATTTGGTTTACGTTTTGATCACTTACTGTACCCTCACCACAAGCAGAATGAAGGATTTGGGGTTTCTTTCTTCTCGCTTCGTTGTGTTCTTCGGTTTCTTGTGATGCTTATTTTGTGTGCGTTAAAGTTTTGTGGCTAAAGATAAAAAGTTGTCAATCAAATTTTAATTGCTTTGTAAAGTTATTGAATTGTGGTATTTTGGCAGCGACAAAGAAAAAGAAAAGCACCGCAACACTAGGGAAAGGATAAACTGGCTGCGGTTGACTATATCGTAACCTACATCACCCTATCAGTTGCAGTTAAAAATAAATATAAAAGGATACTCTGCCTTATTTTCCTCGTACAATGCGTTTTGCGGTTTTGATGAGATTTTAGTCTTTCATTAGGGGTATGAGTTACTTTTTATCTGATCTCCTTATGCACATCATTCGGTATTCCATCGGCAACTGTGCTGTTGTTCTTCGTAAGCCGGTTTATTGGTGCCTTGCACCAATCACGGTTTGAGATGGACATTAAATATCATCATCTCCTTGGAAACGGAATTCAGGCAAACAATTCGGCGGGAGCAACCAGCGTATTCACCTGATTTGGGCGGGAAACCCTTTGTTTAAGTAGAGATATTTCATCAATTTCTCGCAAACATGAATTTACCGTTCCTCTCAAATCTGTGAACTGTGCACACTTTATTTTTTTAGTAATGGATATAAAATACAAATATTATAATTCATTCATAACTGCTCTGTTTGGATGTTACAAACATCCATTTGTATTTACCACCAAATGGCCGTGGTGTAGGGCATACAACAAAACGAATCTGTGGCATGAATGTTCTGAGGCACGAATATGCATGTTTCTGTCTATATTTTGTTGTTTATGCTGCCATTGTGGTATTGACAACTGAAAAATGAATGTTTGCCTTTAAACAAGTCTGCGATAATTAATGATAGTTTCCTTTAGAAATCAGCATTGTTCGTGTCAGAGAGACGAATATGTGTTAACCGTTGATAATCAAGCCGTTATGGGTGTTGGAATGAATGTGAATACAAATTACAATAAATGTTAATTTATGTTGAATAAAAACATATTAAAGAGTGATACGTTAAAAAGGGCAAGGGAGTAAATCCTGATAGGTGTTTTTAAATTATATAAACCCTTTACAAATTTAATGTCATAATTATATTATTTCTTGAATTCGATAAAGAAACTAACTGACTTCCTGAATGGTGCGATAAAATTACTCTTAGGTGAATTTTAATAACATTTCGAATTTCTCTTCCTTTAAAAGATTATAGATTATATTCGACGCTACCGTTGTTGCCCATTACGATACCGATAGTTCGAATGTTGAGTTCGAATCAATAAAAACCATGATTTTTTTTGCTTGGCAAGTTTCGTTATTACTTCTTTTTGAAAATAATGTCGACTTATTTGGAAATTATCTTTGCAACAGGTCAAAAAATTATAATTCAAAAACAATAACTAATAAACTAAATAAATAGAAAGTCGTCTAGAAAGAACAACAAGTATTTGGTAGGTAGTTGACAGAATGTTCTACAACAAGTCCGCCATAACTAGAAGAAATGATGGCAACATCGATGCTATTTAAGGCACGACAATCATCTAATGTACAGATTCCTCTGTAGAAGATGGAAAATTACACTACAGTAACAAATGTTTACCCATGTTTCTCTATGGAAACTTTCGATGCGATACGGGATTTATCTTCGGAAGTATAGGCGTCGAAAACCATGCGCTTTATTTTGCAGATTGTGCAATTGATTTTGTGAGCTGTATTAAAGTAGTTAAGAGAATCATAATGCAGTATTATGATTCTCTCCAAGTGAAAGATGACATGCACGCCCTTGGCCTTATGAACTAACACCATTTCATAAATGGACCACGGTCAACAACAATTTGTTAAGAAAGATCGTACGTGTGGAACTGAAGTTCTGTTTACTTGAAATTGAAACTCCCAGTAAACAACATCTTTGGCTCGCATCAATTTTCTGTCACTTACAATAATTGTTATATGTTTAAAGCCTTAAGAATGGCCTACAATTCTATATTTTAGCTTGCTACATTATGCATATAACGCCACTTTATATTCAATTGTAACGCAAAAGTCTACTGAGTTTCCATGCAATCGTTCAATACGTATCTACAGAAATGTAAGACACAAATCCCATATGTCGTTACTTCGCATCCAATTTACCCAAATGCAATGTTAAATTTCTTCTTTTAAGTGTTTAACTCTACTTTACACTTGATTTACTTGAGGTGCTCTGTCAGCTGCATATTCACCAACATGCATGCCTTTCACATTGCATCTGTCTGTGCTCGTCCGCATGACGCTGGATGTTGTTTTTTTTTTTTAATTAAATTTAAAGAAAAATATTTTTCTCATAACTATCATAAATGTTAAGATCAACATTTGCGAAGTTGTTGATATCGCAACATTTGCGCTGGCACACATCATCTGACTTTCGCAGTTCGCATTCATGTCCACTCATCAAACGTATTTTATTTCTCACTTTTTTTCTTCTGCGACTTGACTTTTTTTGTTTTGCTATTCGACTAAGCTTATTTGTTGGGGCGCCTTTTTGCACTAATCCCGCCCCCTCCACATGTTCCACATCGTCAGGTTCATGTGCTCCTTTCACTGTGTCGGTGTGCTGCTGTATCGTACCGTGTCATGCAAATGGGAATGGAACAGCCATCCATGCCTGAACCAACAACAGCAGCAGAGCAGAGAGTATCTATTAACAATTCCTATATCTTTAAGTTGCTAACAAATTGTTAGCAGTTTTCATGGCAACGCTAATTGCATTTTTAACTCTGACGCCAAAGTAACAACATGTCACAAAATAAATACGGCAAAAGCACAACGAAAACATGACATTTAACAACCAACAGTTAAACAAACGGACAAATACGTTTTAACACACACGGCCAATGTTCGAATAAATGCATGTTCAGGCGAGTATCTGAGGCACATTAGGACGGAGAGGAGTTTCAAATCGTAATAAGATGTCAGACTTACTACATCATGAGCGAATATATAAATGGTCTTGCTTTAATTTGACACATATCTGGAACTTTTTACATACAAGGATTTTCGTACCGTCAAATATAGCTTTGCGATTTGCAATCGGAACGGCGATCGTAAATAATCTCATATATGCATATAGAAAGTGATTCGGAGTCAATCGAAATAACTTTTATTGGTGATTTTTTGAGAAAGAGAGCAATGTCTTAGCCATATGAAACAGTGGTTATACACAATTATTTCTATCAGAGCCGAAACTCTAGCGTCTGTTCTATTAAAGTCAGGGTAATACGAACGCATTTTGTGTTTTAATACATTAATATTTAATGGAATTGCTATTTTTTAAACATATTCTTACCGAATGAAATAGCGAAAGAGTGTAACTTGCAGTGTCGAATTTTTTGAGATCTCAAAAAGTTCTGCTTCATTATATGTATTTAAATTTCCCCTTTTAATCAAAAATGTCCTCCTATTATCCGAAAATATAAAACATATTCTGGGTACTTTGTAACACCACTCCGGCCTTATATTCGTGATTCATATATTTCCATGTATCTCATACACAGAAAAAACTAATAGCAGATTTCAATTAAAAAATCGGGATATTTGATCAATAATTAAATAAGGTATTTTTAGACCGATTTTTTTTTAAATAATAAAAACAAGAACATTTTATCTGACATGTTCTATGCTATTATCTATTCAATTTATAATTTAAATATAAATAAAGACGTAATTGTTGACTTTGAAACAAGAAATTAGACAAACTTGGCGAATAAGGACGGATAGGCAATTAATAGCAAAGACGTTGGGTGCTAGAGAGTCCTCTCTCGACGAGCAACAAGTTCACTATACAAAACACGTTTTCTACCTTATGTTGGGCTCAGAAACATGGGTACTGGCGAATACTGATGAAGTAGTCTGGGAAATATAAATTTCTATGCGTGTAAAAGAAGTGTAGAAGTGTAGTGGTATGCATTTTTTCGGCCTGACTTTACTCATCTAGCGTAGTCATTTGGCGAAGAAAACGCCGACCAACAACATTTGAGAGCCCACTCTCCTCAAACTACTCTACTACTATAATTTAAATAGAATGTGAGATTGGTCTTATGTATATTATGATAAACTCAATATCAATTTGGCTCAATAACTTTGTGAGCAAACATCGGAAAGATGAACCGCTCTCGCAAACAGTTTGAAGATTGGGTAGGGGGCCGAAACCTTAACGTTTGGACCATGGTTTCATATAGTTCCACATAAAGTCCCTTAATTTTTTAGTCTAACATCTCTACAGGTACATCTCAACTGAGATATGGAGAAAGTTGAAAGTATCCCTGCTAAAATTGTTATATCGAGTCATGTGGCCAGGATGTATGGTATTATGATTTCAATTAGCGGACTGCAACAACGTTGGCGACAAAGTGAGTCCTATGTGGAAAAATTGTTGCTACATTTTTTTTCACTGCACAAATTGTTGTAAAATTCATGGAGGTTTGTAGAGGAGAAAGTAGGCTTTCTTGAAACATTTCAAACTTGTTCAGGCGACTACGTCACATGCAGAGCTTGCCAATAGAGGACATTTGCAATTTTGTCTACTACCGACGTAAACATTTTGTATGAGAGACGTAGTGATATCTAGAGTTGCTACAAACTTGCCAGTTACAGTTACATTCCCAATCTTTAAAATGTATCTATCCGTCATTTATTTAACGAATGCAATTTTTCAAAATCGATTTCTTGAAACAAACCTCAAAGTACAAACATTTTTTCTAAAAAAAAAAAGTGTTCTAAAATTTAAGTTCTTAGGGTGACATTTTTCTTTGTGCACTTTTCTGCTGGTGAAAATACAAACCTTAGGTATGCGTCTGTTACCCGTACTCATTGTATGTACACACAAAACCCATATACCTGCAAAATAGGAGACGACGTATGTATATATATGTAAATACACAAATTAACATGGGGAATGTGTGCTGTTTGCTATACATACGCACATACATCTCGTCCTCCGTCAGGTTGAAAAAGATTGGAATGGAATGTTTGCACCGCTGCCCAAATACACTCTCGAACTTAGCAGTTTGACAGTGTACGAGTAAATTGAAGGGTTTCCATTTAAACGCTTCAAATTATAGATTTTTATGTAAAGGCGATGTTTTTTAATTATTGGATATACACTGAAGGTAACGCAGTGATTTAATAAGAAAATACAATCGTTGACCATGAATTTTAATCAGATGTGATAGAGCAAATATCTTCTTATAGTATGGTATTATTTAGCTTAACAAGCACGATGTTACGCAACACAGAATGACTCAAGTGTAATATTTGGAAGAGGTTCTCATGAGCCTTTGTCGTTATTGGCCCAATGACAAATCTGATGTACTATGAAAAAGTATTTGTTACTGTTGAAAAGTTTCACAGAAGATTCCTTTTAAAAAATTTAGTAACCTACACATAGCTCTTGAAAATAAATCTGTGGTCACAACTCTTAACAGCCTAACTCGAGTTAGGACACAATTGTGTTATTAGCACCATCGTATTCAGCGTATCTAAATTTATTTGCTCTAAATTCTTCATGTTTGTATCTCTTCTAGGAAGGCAATTAATCCTAAAAAACCTAATAGCTTAAGTTATTTTTCTAAATTACTGTTTTGGCATAACTGCCTAAGTCAATTTAGGATTACAACAAATATAAACATTATTTTTTCATTATTTCCTAAATCAACTTAAGTCGTTAATCCAAAAAAACAAAGAAACAATTTTATTTTCCTAACTTGAGTTAAGCTCTTATTCCTAATTACAATTTCGTTTTTTGATAAACATAAATTGAGTTAAGGTCTTTCTCCAAACAAAAAGTTTTTTATTTAATCTGGAATAATAGCCTAACTCAACTTGAACTTTTTGACTTTCTTTCGTTCAACAATTCATAAGAGCCTAAGTGTCTTTTTCGATAATATCTTTTGACTGCGAGAATAAACAACTATTTTTTGTTAACAACTAAGTAAAGAATTTCTTTTCCTTGGAATCTGTAGCAAAGTTTTCCAAAAAACACCTTCTCCTGATTTTCAGTGAAGATTCAAAACTTTAAACTCCTGTACTGAAAATATTGAAAAACAGACTTAGGCTGTTATGGGTTGTGACCACAGAAATATTAGGCGCCTTTGTCCATTTTTGAGGTATCTTGGGTGCTATCGACAGAATATATAATTTTACAATTATCCATTTTAACCATATACAGGGTCACTCATCAATATTCGGAGGTATTTCAAACGGAATAACACACGATTTTTATGGACTGTGGTAAAGGTGACATTCCAGTTATTGTTCGAGATTTAAAAATCTAATAATCTGTTAATGATGACTTTGTCAGATATCAGAGCGTTTGATTTTAGTTACAATTATCATATATATATATATATGTTCTATTAACAGATTTAAAGAAGACCACAAATCTAATATTTACGCCATTGAGTAAATTCTTGAATTGATACTCGTTCGTGTGAAAGTCTTTTTCACTTGTTCCGACCATTTAACATAACCTGCCGCAACTATTTATTGTTTGTGTGCGAGTACAACTACGGATACGGATGCGGGTGAGTGTTCACGAGTGTGTGTGTGTGTGTATTTGTTTACGTGCTATTGAGACGACACATTTTACTATGGTATTTTGTTGGTCTCCGGCTTTTCGACATGTACCCATTGGCCTACATACATCCGTTACATGCAATGCTTTGTCGTTTTGCAGTTTCGTTTCATTTCGGTTTTTTTTAGATTCTTTTGTGTTGTCACATTTCTTAGAGAACTCAAACTCTGCTCAGTCGATTGCCTGTGACACATTACTCCGCGCTCGTAGCATATCATACGAACGTATGGGAAACACTTTTTCAGTTAAGGGCAATGAAAGAAAACTACCCACAGTCCTCTTCTGGCTAACATTATATACGAACAGCAAAGCGGCCAAGAAATGTGCAACTTCAGCTGTACAATAATAAATTGGTATGGAAATTATTTGACCCTTCGCAGGTCGCAGAGATATGCAACATGCGCCATGTGACAGCAGAGCTACGCTACGAGAGAGAGCGAATGACTGCAATAAGATGAAATGCTAAGAGAATTACCCTAAGAGCACGAAACTTGGTTTTCAACATTCCTCAACATAACATGTGAATGTTACGTTAACATTTACGATATGGTTAGAGTGTGACTATTTAACGGATGCCTAACATAACATCTTATTTCGAAAATGTTTGAGGTTAACATTCATGTTCACTGATAACATTTTCAAATATGTTAACGGTGTGAGATACACGCCGTTAACAGATTAGTGGGAAAGGTCTAGTTTTTAAAAATGACTGACAGCTCTCTGTCGTCGCAATGTAAATCTACTAATTGCTGAAGACATCGCTTCTACTTAAAATCATTTCAGTTATTACAAAAAGTATTACCTCACAGTTTACTTAATAATACAATGACCTTCCTAGGTTAGATATGTACGAATGTGTCCGGTCGTAGGTGTGAGAGGTAGTGTGATCGATTATCACACGACTAACCCAGTTTCACATCCGGTTAAGCACATCAAATATTTTTAGGCCGCCTTTCACACCTCATAGGTTTTACGGATTATTTAAGAGAGAACATGACATATATCACGAATATAAGAGATGTGTCGTGTGTAAGGTAATGGAATGTTAAAGCAAATGTGTGATTATGGTGACTTTAAAATATTTGTTAGTTTATTTGGTTACTTGTGCAACTAAATAAGCATTTTCCACGAATTCATTGTGTTATTTTCTTCAATATTTTTTCCAAATAATAAGGGTTTTTATTTCATACCGCCGAGGCCTTTCTTTAAATTTAGAACTGGGATTTTGTAGGAGTGGAATAGACTGCGGGATTGCATTATAGTATTAAAATCAATTTTTAGCAGACAAAAAAGAACTTGGGGAACAACAGCAGTTTAGCAACATCATCAACTCATATAATCAGATACAGTGGACACCTCTCTTAAGAGGACACCCTTCATAAAAGGACACTTTTGCTCATATTTTTAAATACCACATTTCCCCTTTAATAATGTTAAGTCTTTAACACCTCTTGAATGGAAAGAACCATTTTATTTTTTTAAGGTCTTACAAAAGGGTGTTTTTCTTAGACGTGTGGTTTTTAAGAAGAAATAAAATGCATATGATTTAACGTTATAGCCAAGATTTTTTTTTTTATAAAGATAAGGATTTGCCATGATGTTTCGGGCCATATGGCACCAATAACGCACCGACAATTCTCTTCCAAGGCGTCAATCGTGCCGGGCTTATCTACGTAGACAAGCGACACATAACCCCACAATAAATAGACGACGCGCTCACCAAAAATTTCCTCCATCCGCCGTCTGTTTGGAACCAAAAGTCGTCCACATTATGGTCGGCTTCATTTTTGAAGAAATGTGGACCAATGATTCTCTCTGCCCATGGATCACACCAAACAGTGACTTTTTGAGGATGTAACGGCCTCTAAACAGAGGCCTTTGGATTTTCATTACTCCAAACCAGAAGTGGGCTTCATCGCTGAACAAAATGATGTTGTGAAAATCGGAATCGGTGGCCAAGTCATTTTGGGCCGAATGTGTGACGCGGTTGAAGGTCGTCGGTCGGCTTCAATTCCTGCTTGATTTAGATTTTGTAAGCCCGCAAACCAAGATACTTCCGCAAAATCTTTCATAAAGTGGATGGGCACAGCTCCAATTGCAGAGCGCGATGGCGGTTGGACTCATTCGGGTCTTCTTCGATACTAAGCTCCACAGCAGCAATAGCGCCTACGGTGCGCACTGTACGGCATCTCTGAGGATGCGCATTATCCACTAGAGTAAACGTGATGCGGAGCCGATCCATGGTTGTTCAAATTACCGACTCTGCTGGGCGATAATGTCGACCTAATATTGGACACAGTGAGCGATGCGTCGCTCGGACTGAACCATTAATTTGATAATAAATATTCAATACGAAATGGCAATCCAAACTGAGCATAAATCATGTGACAGCTGTCAAAAAGACCAACTCCGAAAGAAGTGTGGCCAGATTGAAAACCATACGTCTAAAAAAAACACCCGGTACAACTAACGTATGTATATTTGGAACACTCAACTGATTGCAAGCGTATATTTGACACAAAATTTCTTTAGATTGGTTTTCATCGCATATGATTTTAATTAATTGAACTTCAAACTAATGGACCAACATTCAAGACAGAATTATTTCCCATCTCTATTGACAAAAGCTATGTTTATCGGCACTCAGCCACATGCCAGCCAAACTGCAAATGAAATCTTTAAATTTATATATTTCTGTGGTATAAAGTTGTTGTTTTTTTCTTGTTCTCTCTTTCAAATACACATTTTATTTATGTATATCTCTACAGTGTTTGCCAACATCAAACTATTTCATTATGTTAATTAAAAACTTTTGAACACATATGTACACATGTATGTTCAAAGAACATCATGTGAAAGTAGCAATACAAAAAAGTGAACGCAAATTTATATAAATATGAAAATGTCGAAAAATACGACGAGTAAGAGTACTTCGTGTTTGTTTTCATCATCAAGCCAAACTAACACGAGCACTTCATTCAAAATAAAATTGAAGAAAAACAAAAAGGAAATAATCCACAGTAGTTATGTATTTGTATGCAATGTGGAGTAGTTCAAGGCAATTCCTAGTACACTCAACACATCACACTTGGCTACAGCGTATTAATTGGATCGATGCAAATACACTTTCTGGTTGAGCAATATCCATGTATGTGTCGTTGTAGGAAAGTCATTGTACGAAATAACGTAATGTGCGCTCAAACTAATGTGATTTAGTCAATAGTTAGTTAGACAATCATTATTTATTGCAAGCTATTGCTATTAATTAAATTAATAAAATGTGTTTTTGCTATCTGGAATAAATATAATAATATAATATATAACTTATTTGGGATAATTTCTATTTGAATTGTAACCGGGAACATCAAACATTTTTCTGCTTCCCTTTTCACCGTTTTCAAATGCCGGCAACGTAACGAGTAAGAGAGTAGTCTTTAAGCCATTGAAAATTTTCCTAGAAAAAGCATAAGCAGTTCTGAGCTTGAAACAGTAATTCTCAGTCAGTGAATATGCAAATTATACAAGGTACCAAGTTCACTGATTTAAGGTCACCCCGTTTATTCCTTCATGAAATTTTAAAGGAATTTCAATATGTGGAGAAGGAGACATACGTCGGCGGTCCCGGCCATGGCATTAAAATTGTACTGGCAAAATAGTCAGGAATAACATCATTGTGTCCCAGTCTGAAGACATTTTTGAGTTCTGTATAAAACTGGTTGTAGGTATGGAGTGAGTGCGATTATTTTAAGTATTTTTGATTTTTCGACATTGTCGAACTGCAGCTCATATATTTGGGGAGCTATTATATTGTATGTTTTCTTATCCTCATTATGACGTCAACATTGTCTTTCTAGCGAATACAGTTAGGTTGGAACAACAATTTTGAAAAATATCGACTTTCAACAAAAAATAGACTATGGGCCACCACAAAATGTTACAGCTAGGAGATGTTAAAGAAATCAACACTGATTTGAAAACGTTTAATGGTTACTCATTTTTGGGGGTAAATTTTTCATGCCCAAATCGCATTGGGGAATTTAATTTCTAAGGAAATTTGCTGATCTTTTCGAAAATAATTAATTCGCGTTTTGGGATTATAAAATCAGGATCACTGTCCGTCGGTATGTTCATACTCCAAGACGGCATTTCCGATACCAAAAGAATATTAGACGAATTCACATCCGTCAGCCCAAGTCTTGTCCACGACTTTTATCTCAACTACCCTTAGATAGATTTAAAAGACCTGAGAAGATCAGAGCATAAGATGCATGCATCACATAATTTGCACCATCTGGGCCAATGAAATCAAGACTGTTTTTTGGAACGAGAAAATTATGAATTTTCCGCCAAAAAAACATGCGCTTTTTATGTGTAAAACATGACAATATCTGACCAATTGACAGGAGAAATATGAGATGCTCTGAATATTACACTCTTCCATGTTTGGTTTGTAAGATTCAACTTGGTCGATCTAAATATATGAAAAGGACCGTTCTCCATTTGAAGTTGATTTATACGTTTACCTTAAGCAATATTTCTTGTGCTCCCACGCATTTTCAATTACCTATCATTATAAATTCATATCAAAGTACTGGATCCAAATGGAACCACAAAATTTCCTATCGACAATCAAAGCTTATAAATTAAGTGCTTTTTGGATAAACATTCACTTTCACCCTCACCTATGCTGGGCTCTGTGTATGGCAACCTCTTGTGAATAATCCATATCAGATGAATGTTAATCATTACTCCTGTCGATGATAAGTAATTGGACCGGTGAACAACATTTCAGCCGGATGCATGTGTGCGTTTGTTTTAGCGTATAAATATTCCCGTTAATCACACACATCATGAACTTCCCTCGCAATACACTAACGTATGCATATGGATGGATTTTTCCCAATTCATTACAATCGTTTATTGAATATGTTAATGTCAAATAATCACAAAACTAAAACGATGATAAATAACGCTTCGTGCATTTCACTTCAGCGAAGCTATTTATTAACGAAAACGGTGTTGAAATCGAGGTTTATAAAACGACATTAAGCGGCATGGTCTCTTTAAACATGGCAAACATTGTGTAGTATATTTCGTAGTGAATCAATTTTCATCGGGGATCACCCCCTCCTCCACCTCAACGACACAATCTAAATTCAAATATGCAGACACCACACGGACATACTTGAGCGGCCATGATTGGAATAACGATTATGTTCGGTGACTGTTTGAAATGCAACAGTAACACTTATGATTGGAAAAAAAAAATAATAATTAATTAAAATGAAGCTGCGCTTATGCATGTTTGTTATAAAATTGGATCACAAGCGGTTGCTGGTGCTGCATTTAAATATGTCGGTCGCAGCTGCTGTTGAACAGAAGTCACATCGCCGAGAGAAATGTAACGCTGCTGCAGAAACCGATATACGGTATCATCTTTCATTCGTTGACACAATTGGCATGAACACACTTGGGTTCGTTTTGTCAGCAATTATACGAGAGTGTGCGCTACAGGGGGTCACACGTTCATGAAACCACAGAAAATTTCATAATTTGAAATATTTACATATGTAAATCGGTTAATCATTCTAGGGAAGGCATTTTGCCCAACCCCCCCCTACATTTTTGGGAAATTCAAAAAAGGAGGATAGGAATATTGCGACATACAGAAATACAGAAATTCTTCGTAGAACAGAAATCATGCTGACCATTGTGAGTGCCATTAAAAGTTCCTCAATCGGTCAATACACATCGTCCGATATCGGCAGATTTACATCAATAAGTTGGAGTTTACGACTTATCAATATAAGTTTTTTTTTTTTTTTTTTTTTTTAATTAATTACAATACAAAGTATATTTTTATTCTAATTTTGGGTCCAAGGGTAAACCGGGTGACAAAGACCATATGTTTAGATTTTTTGCAGCGACAGACCAAAGCCTCTGGTAGGAATCGAACCCACAACCCCCACGCAGATAGGCAAGCACGCTACCAACTCGCCTACCGGGGCGCCTATATAAGTTTTTACTTTGGGGTTATCTGTCATAGAACGGTTTTTTAACAAAAAATAATATTTTTGGTTCTACCTCGACTTATTTTTTTGCATTCAAAGTACGATTTCAGTCACATAAAGATGTCTAGTTTGGAAACATAATTATTAAAAAAAAAAAACGTTAAAGTCATTTAATGAGAAAATTGTTATAGTCGTTGGAACTTGAAAATTTGAAAAAATATGATTTTTTTTCGATTTTTTTGCTAAAAAAAAGTGTTTTTTATGAATATAAAATATAATTGCGTTTTCTTAAACATAACTTAACGTATATGAAGCTCAATTCCCACTGTGGGCAGCAATTTCACCAATTGTAAAGCAATACTTTTAAAACTATATCCAAATTTTGATGGGTATATGTCTTCCCAATAATGTTCCACAATCAGCTCACCGTCTATCCAGAATTGTGAAAACTATATATTGTACTCAGTGGACCGTAGTTCGTCAGAACTGTACAGCTGTCATTCATTGCAATAAAATTTTGCACGGTGTGCCTAGTGTTCCAGGGTTAATGTGAACTTCAATATTATAATGGTTTTTAAAAACAAAACCTTATTTTTCAACAAAAAACGTAAACCGCAAAATTGGACTATTTCATAAAATTATATCTTGAATATCTCCCATAGCCATAGCCATTATTGAAGTTGTACGGTTCCAAAAGTACCGTGTGATTATTTGGAATACCTTTCATTTCTTAAAATTTGCCCTGGAATATTTCCCATAGCCAGACCCTTATACATTATTGAAGTTGTAGGGTGCCAAAAGTACCGTGTGATGATTTGTAATATATTTCATTCTCGAAATACATTTTCCTATACAATTTGTAATTAATTAATTAGGATACCGATAACTTACCATAACTTAAATCGATGCCAACAAATGGTCTCGTTTGAATGGAGAGTTTTTGAAATGCTGGCTGTCATTGAATATGTTACAATTTGGAAGCAAGGCAAGGTAGGTGCTAGCCAACAACGTCGTTGGTCGTTAGCGCCATTTAGCCACATTGCAGCTAAAAACTCAACACTACTTTCTCAGCCTCCATTCTCAGATCGTTTTCCGAGCTATACCATGGCAAGGCACAACGGTACACTTAGTTATGTGTGAATGCGATGCCACTGCATTGGTGAAGTATTTCTGTTCGCCCGTGTGCCTATGAATGACGCGGTGCTGAGGGAGATTTACATTTAACGCACACAAGACACACGAAGCGCAACAACAGTGCCGGCAATTGATTTATTAGCCTCGATATGTGATGTAAATGAACGGATGCATTCGATTCATATTTAATTATTGCTTTTCACAGCTACGAAAGGAACGAAGCAGCAGAAAGTGGAAAATCTTGATGTTGTGCGTGACAGCGACAATGTTGTTTTCTCACATAAGTGGCGTTGTCTAACAACTGATGGGATTTCGAAAAAAAAATGTACAAAATAGTACTTTGGGGTCTAATCCAAAGACTTGGAGATAAATATACCTAATCACTGTAGTGCTTATCTGGCTCAGAGCTATAATAGAAGTAGCCGAATTGCTGAGATATGACGTCCTCACCATAATGGGGAGAAACACATTCAGTAACAGTCAAGATGGCATTAAATCTATGAATTGTGCTCAGCATCTCATCATACCTGGGAACTTCAGGATTTTCAAGCTAGGCCTTACTAAAGATTCTAGCGGGTCATTTCAAAACTTTTTCTGCGTAATAGATGAAACAAATAGTGGCCATCTGCCCGAGCCTTATTTAATTCAGAGCGATCTAGCCCCGATTCGTTCTCGCTATGAAGACACTATGTATTACTAGTAAGTTGTAATGCGCCTATGGCGCCCGTTGAAACATGGAATAAAAATTTTGTGGAAAAAAAAATTTTTGTTGAAAAAAAAATTTTGTTGAAAAAAAAATTTTGTTGAAAAAGAAAATTTTGGGGGAAAAAAAAATTTTGTTGAAAAAAAAATGTTTGTTGAAAAAAAAAAAATTAAAAAAAAATTTTGTAAAAAAAAAATTTTGTTGAAAAAAAAATTCTGTAAAAAAAAAATTTTTGTTGAAAAAAAAAATTTGGGGAAACACAATTTCTGTACAAAAAAAATATATTATTTTTTTTATTATTATCTTAATATACATATATTTACCCTCGACACTGATTCACTGATACACTGATTCCCTGATTCACTGACTCTGTCACGCAGTACGTAAGAATTTAAATAGGCATTCTATAATTTTCTATAAATAATAATAATACAAAAAATAATATTTTTTTTGTACAGAAATTATGTTTTCCCCAAATTTTGTTTTTACCAAAATTTTTTTTTTCCAAAATTTTTTTTTCCAAATTTTTTTTTTTTACAAGAAATTTTTCTTTTACAAAATTTTTTTTCCGACAAAAATTTTTTTTTACAAAAATTTTTTTTTTTACAAAATTTTTTTTTTCCAAAAATTTTTTTTTTTCAACAAAAGTTTTTTTTTCGACAATATTTTTTTTTTCCACAGACATTTTTTTTTTCAGCAAATTTTTTTTTTTCAACAAAATTTTTTTTTTGAACAAACATTTTTTTTAACAAAAAATTTTTTTTTTTCAACAAAATTTTTTTTTTGTCCACAAAATTTTTTTTTCCCAACAAATTTTTTTTCCATATTTCAACGGGCGCCATAGGCGCATTACAACTTACTAGTTATTTATAGAAAATTATAGAATGCATATTTAAATTCCTACGTACTGCGTGACAGAGTCAGTGAATCAGTGTCGAGGGTAAATATATATTAAGATTGGTCCACCATGAGGTGACATTGTCTGATTGGAAGGTTGACACTGAAGGTTGCGACTATTGCTGCCCCACAACACCGTCTCCTGCCCTACCCCGACGATGTGATCGATATTGGATGATGAGGTCGATACCGCAAGTATTTCAAATTGGAAATTTAATTAGAAAAGTTCAACTTCCAATAGAGCTGGGGGAACAGGTATTTGGTTAATAATGGCTTCTTTTGGAAATCATATTTATTCATATTCATTTTATTAATTCATATCTTTACGAATTTTATTACATTACATTTTTCAATGTTCAATATTTTGTATTGACTTTTTTCAATTATATTGAATTTAGAAATTTTTAATGAGTTCAAAGTTGAGTTCAAGAATTTTTAATATTTAATTTATTTTTCCATTTTTTTGTAGAAAGAAGATTCGGAAAAATTATCATTAACATTATTCCAACATTTTTTTCAGGAATGATATGGTTCAGTGTCCTATGTGTCGTTTTCAAAAAGTTACCGTCAGTTTGATTCTATGAAAAAATACTCTAATGTGAAGAATTCCCCAAAAATTCTATAAAATACCCCAAATAATTTATGAAAAATGCCCCTATAAAAAGTCGAGATTACGGCAACGGTGGTGGTGCGGGTCGGACATCTGCACCTCGAAGTCCCATAATTCACAATTATAATTCATTTCTGATACTGATCTGTTGGCACTCCAAAACTAATGAAATTGATGAAGATGAATATTCTAAATGATCCTTCGCAAAAACCATAATAAATTAAGAATTGGTTTGTTTAATCGTTTTTACGCACATGACAGCACAGTTTAACACTTTTGGTATCAATCAACTTGTATGCTTAAAACAGTTTTATTATCTTTATCCACATTAAATACAAATTTGTTTTTTTTGCGTTGTTGTTGTTTTCATTATTCATTTACTTATACAGGCATACATATGTACAAGTAAACGTATCCTGCGGTCCATATGTGAGTGTGTCGGTGTGCTTGTGGGCACAAAACCAAACTCATCACCGAAAGCAATTAGTTTTACACATATCACACGGTAATGCCATATTTTATTTTAATTGTTTTCCATGTGTCATTCGTTGTCGAGAATTATACTTTGCAACGTTTCCAACAAATCCATTACAAATCAAAATGACATATTAAATGCTACGGGCAAAGTCTCTATTACCCCAGTCCCCATTCCCACACCCTGAATGGCTCACGCGGCCACATATGTTGCTACAGGAAAGGAGAAAAAACGAAATACTGAAACGGCAACATATTTATTTTTATTTATTTATTTAGGTTCGGCGTTTTTTTTTTCTTGTTTCTTATGTGAAATTTTAATACCATCAACGGGAGAAAGCGTCATCTCCATCAAACACGATTATCGCCAACATCACCGACACCCACTGTTATTTTATTTTATATTTAACAAATTAACAGTTTTTTCCAACGCCAAAGGGGGGAAAAACAAATAACTACAAATATTAACAGTAGACAACATTTATATATGTGCAGATGTCGTTATATTTTTCTCGAAAAAGTATTTTTCAGTAGCTAGTAAAACACATTTGCCAGGGCTTTTTCGAATACTAGAACCTGTTGAGCTTGAGGTCTTAATCTCCTCTATCATTCTATGGATGTTTTCCGTTTTGGCAACCGACAAAAGCCCAAGTTTGATGGATATCGAGTGGTCTGTTAAATCGTATATTATTTTGACAGATACAACTCTTTCTCGCCTATTTCCAAAGTCAAAGCTGGTAGCTCAAACCCTGCGTTTTTTGCAAATAAGTTTTTGCCGTGGCACCCAGCTGTAGGCAAGTTTGTGCAAACATTTCCTGAGAGTGAACAACACTCATGTTGCCCGTCGATATCAAAGACACAACATTTCACTCCTGATTTTGCATTATTCGCTTGAACGATTGCATAGAAACAGCAGTAGAATGCACACAATCATCAACTTTGTTATCGTTTCCCAGTTTAGGACTTAGAGAAACCAAAATTGTCATAGATTTGGCTCGACCACGCAATGACATGTGCGCTGTCACATTATCGTGGTGAATATTCACGACATGGACTGTCGTAGTATGTGCAACTAGCACACAAAAAACCCAGGTTCGTTTTCCACATAGTTAATGCTCGTAAACGCGAGAAAGATCGTAATCACCAAAATTGCCAGTTTTTCTCTTACGATACAATAATTCGAAAGTAATATGCACATCGACTTTTAATGATGGAATTTTTTGAATTCAAAGACATAAATGAGATATGTGGTTCATTTGTGATGGCAAAATTTACCATCAAAAATCTAGCTTCACTATTGAGGTTACAGGCGTGTCCTTCCGGCTACTAAGTAAGTGCACATATTTGAATTATTTCTACTGTATGTGCGCCTACATGCACACATACATATGCACACACACACATATATATATTGGTATACGCTGCCACAAATACATACAGCACTGAAAAGACTAATTAAATTATTCACATATTGTGTCACCACAAATGGGTATAAAATAAAATATTGGAAATGAAAACGTCGAAAAAAAAATCTGTACTTTTTCATTGCAACAGATTTCCAACCATTAACGCATCATTTTGGTGTCGTCTGGCGCTGTTCTGCTCTCAGCTCGTATAAAAACAAATGCAGATTCAGACTGATGTCAGATACTGTTTCGCCGGGGCTGTGATATTTTTGTTGTTTCCTCGATGGAATGGGTAATGATGTTCATAACGTAGATGCGATGGTAAAGGACGATGACTTATATGTAGCCTCGTAGATCAGAATATGAAGTAGTATAAGGTGACATAATAGTGATCTGATCCCTATACCTGGGTATATTTTTAAGATGGCTAGGCTGGACATCTGTACTGTGTTACAGAGGGAAATAGAAAAGATCTAACATTTGGCGTCCATACAAACGTCTGTATATTCATCGAAATTTAGCCTAGTTATCAAATGTCATCTATACTAAAAAGTTGGAATACAAACATTCTACCGCTGTAAAAATATTTCAACAGTTTCCTATTGGGAGATACAACGAATATAGAACTCTGCATTAGGCTATATCGAAATGGTATTGTGATCATTTTTGTATGTATTACTTCTGATATTTTGCTAAAATCGAAAAAAAAAATACTAGAGATCACCTTAAAGAAGAACTCCTTGCATCACACCACATTTACAAATTACAACCTGTTGAATTCCAATACGATTTGTTATACCAATAACAGAGAACCAAATGAGAACTAGGCTAGGGGACCTTGACTATGCACACGACGTTTGCCCCTTGGCACACACGTTCAGTAACAAAGTTGCGACTTTTAGACTTAATGACAGCGAGAGCATTGTTGAGAAACAATTTGGAAAAGACAAAGTCTATGCGTGTCACTACCGACAACTGTCAACCTCTGCCATGCTTGAAGATGTTGACAGTATCTGCTATCTTGGCCGCATTATTGATAACAGGGGAGGATCAAGTGCGGATATCGCCAGCCACCCACACATCCTTTGGTATTTTGATCAGGTATAGAAAGCGTCCCACATATCAAAGAGTACAAAAATCCGTCTAACCAATTTTTTTTTGCCTGCCCGTGATTCAAACTCTCTGAAAGTATGAATGGAATACATTTTTAATGAACCTATGCTCAACATCGGAATGACGGTAATAAATATAATATAAATGAGGATTTGGTTTATCTGAGTCTCCATTAGCTTTGATGTTATCAGGTACTACAGGGTCCGCCAAATAATTTTTTTTTTGTTAAAAATTCTATAAAAAAAAACTACTGAATATTTTCTCAAATTTCTTTTTATATTTGAAAGTACAATCCTTCCGGTTAATAATGGAAAATAATTTCATTCAAATGGCAGCCTCGGCTGGCCATGCAGTAGCCTAACGACATCAGCTCTGCGGCCGATAATGCGATCTTCAAAAACAGGGCGCAAAACATCGAGTATACCTTCGGCTGTGTGGCACGTAGCGCCGTCCTGTTGAAACCAAATGTTGCCAATATCCTCCTCTTAAATTTTTGTTAACAAAAATTCGTTCAACATGGCCCGATAACGAAATAAGCACTAGATGAAAAAAACACGTTAGATGGAGGACCCTTATTTGTCAGTTCATTAATCAGTTGAAAACACCATAGCGCTCAAACTGAATGTCCTTGGATTAGACAAAAAACTACAGCCTTCATCGTATACAACGTTGTACAAATGTGCCTGGTTGTCCCGTGTATCACGCGATGTTGTTTTGCTATAATTTTAAAATTAAACACTTTAAGTTCCTATTTTTTTTAATTTTGGAATATTTTGTACAGCATTTCTAATCATCCAGGCGAGTACAATCACATTTTTATTGACTTGAGACTGTAGTTTGTTGATGTCATGACTTCAAAAAAGCCTAAAGAAAGTAGTATAGGGTGAACGAGTGATCCCGCCCGGAAACGTATATTTTAAAATGTCTATTGTTTTGGAAGCTCTGTATGCAGCTAAACAAAAACAGATTGATTATAGTTCTGCATCGTTTACCAGTCACAGAAACCATAAAACCTACGACGTCCTCGAAAGTAATATACCAGTGATATCAACAGCATAACTGGCAATATAAGCTGTAACTTTGAGTGAAAGTTATGACTAAACATGGACTATGTGGGGACTCTACGTGCCCATTCAGATGAAAATGATGTCATCTTTCTTACTTGAGGAGTGTAGCATTCCATCGTTCATCCAGGTGTATTCTGTCTTTGTTTACTTAACAAATATCAATATAAATAATTTTCATTGAAACTTTTGAAGTACAAATATACAGAATATTTGTCGACAAGACATGGAAGGCAGCTGTTGCGACCTTTTGGCAAAGTATTTGTATTTTCCAATAGTAAGACGAAGTTAACCTAATGTCTTGTATTAATGTTTGTATTATTTTCCGGAGATATTCATGTAGAATGAAATTAGACGGGTGAGTTATTCAATCGGTTGGAATTAAATTTGAAATCTGTTCAATAGGCCCCATCACATAGCGTTTCCCCTCAAGTGAAAAGCTAATATATTTTCTAAAATGCTTTAAAATAACTTCTCTATTTAAGTGCAGTTGAACAATGGTCGATTGTGAGTGCAATTCGATTGTATTTTTTCAAATGGCCCTAAAATCTGCGATCCTACAACATATTATGTATACTTTAAATCAGTTTTGAGGGTACAGTAGATCCTGATTGAATCCTAGTGAACACGACTTCACAAATCACAACTTTGAACGAACATATAGAGTCATTAGGATATGATTTCAACACACAAGCCATGTGTATCGAAATGAAAATGTCCGAGGTAGAGACTGAACGATGCCAATATTTTCCTCTGTGCACACTAGGGATGTAACGAATGTGTGTTTAGCGAAAGCGAATGCGAAAGCGAATAGTAAACATTTTTTTTAGCGAATGCGGATGCGGAAGGTAAAAATTTTTTTTAGCGAATGCGGATGCGAAAGCGAATTCGAAAGCCAATAGTAAAAATTACTTTTAGCTAATGTAAATATTACAAGGAATCGTTTAACGAATGCGAAAATCTTTGGGAATGTCAGAGTCAATTATGCAGTACTTATTTCCAGTAATATTTATTTCAAAGTAACAAAAATTTATTTCAAAGTAACAAAAATTTAACAAAAAATTTTAATTCAATTCACAGAAAATTCAGTCTCATGGTAAAATATATTAAAGTTAACTTCAAAGTTGAACATTCCATATACATAATGAATAAATTCTTGGCAAACCTTATAATTTCAGATTGAGTTCAGTTTCTAGAGGAGTCTAATATCCAATCAATAAATTTTCAGTTTTTTGCGAATGCGAATGCGAGAGCGAATAATAAAATAATGTTTTTTGCGAGTGCGAATGCGGTTGCGAATGTCCAAAATGAAGCGAATAATTCGCATTCGCATATGCGAATGCGAATTTCGTTACAACCCTAGTGCACACTTCACGGTCAATTGGTGAGTCGTTAATCATAACCATGAAATGGACGAACTTCCAAAACATATTTTTCACAGGGCGCACATTTTAATAATAAAACTCAATCATTTCCAAGCATTGCTCCTTATTCTACTCTATTTATAATGAAATGGCATGGCAACAATGTTTTTTTTCTTTGACACATGTCACGAATCACGGGCGAAATGGCAAAAACGTATCACTGAGTAACGGAACCCTTAATACATTATTATACCTACCATAAGCATGCTCGTATTTCTATAGAACATGTATTGACAATCAAAAAAAAAAAGGATTCGATCCGGCCTACTGTATGTATTTATATACAATATTTTGCCAAGACCCTTGACAATATACATAATGCTTGTTGTTGTTGTTGTTACACCGATGATTACCTTTTAATGCCAAAAAGAGTACAACAAATGCATAACAACAAAGCAAACATCCACACAGCCAAACGAATTTGGCCAATTGGCAACATATTGCATATGACGGATACTTTTCGTCGTTTTTCCACCATCCAGCATCCTCTCTTTTCCCCACTTCTGACAGCCAACTATTGCATGACAACGTTGCCGACAACACATTGAAATACTTCCGTAATGATCCATTGCACTGGGACTCGAGTTTTGGTTGATGCGTCCGCATGTGTTTACGTAAATGATGAGAGACAATTCGAGGCCATCATCATTGAATGTGGTTGTTGGCCATTTGACATTGTGCGTATGTGTATGGGTTTCGCGTGTCAGTGTGTGTGTGTGTATTGGTATATGCCATTTTTGTTATAACAGCGACATACATATGTCATTAAATTAATTTGTCAAAATGAATGAAGAAAAATAAAGGCCTACATACTTTGTTCATGTTGGGAGTTTCTTTTTCTCCTTTAGGCCATTGCACGATGTGTTGGGTGTTACAATTTCTGTGCAGTTTGTATGCAATATTGTATCGGTATTGGTATGGTATTGAATTCAATATATAAAGTCACATTTTTGCGGGGACGTGTCGTAATCGGGAGCGTCGAACAATTTTTTTTTTCGCAAATACTAGGGGGTTGCCCCCTATAAACGAAAATTATGCTATACAATTAAGGTATGGAAAGAAGAAAATAGGGACTATTGTTTGTTTACATTTGTCTTGAATTTGAAAATGTCATAGCTTAGAGGAAACACACTTGATTTAAGAGTATTTCGGTTCTACGAAAAATAATCAATAATGCCAAAATTAGAAATGCCCTGAATGAAGATTCTCGAAAATAAATGAAAAATGCCCCCACATGGAAATTTCCCCAAAAAAATTCTCAAAAATCCGTCAAACAATTTATAAAAATTACTCAATGCAAAAAAACCCCAAATATTATGAAAAATACCTCAAATTTTCGAAATTTGGGTAAGTGTATTTTTTTTAACATAAAAAAAGTATGAGAAAATCTTTAATTTTACATTTATACATTAATAGTAATTATATGTACTTTGCTTTCACACATAGTGTCAGAATATCTTCAACGTCTTTCCGGCAATATGGACATTTCATTCTATCCATATTGGCTACAATGGCTCCGTGAACAGTGGCCCCTATGAAAAACAGCCTCAATTCAAAATTGAAAAATGGACCCAATTTTGTTTATAATGTCGAGGTGAAATAAAGGCCCAAAGTTACAATCAAATAAGACCTCAAAAATTCGTTATGAATAAATGCGAAAACGAAACAAAAGCCCAACGAAATGAAACAACTTTCCAAATCAAAATGAAAATTAATTAATTAATATCGCGGGCGATTTTTTATTCTAAATATTCTAAATATTTTTTTATTTAGTACTTTGTTTTAGTTTATTGTTTTTCTTTTTTTTTTAAGTATTGACACAAATCGGGGCAATGTCGGTAAAGTAAATTTAAGCCGCGACTTTATTTCATTCAGAGGTTTGGGTAGTTATTTCATATATAAAATTCCCTAAAATGTTTCATATGAAAACGAAAAATTATACAGGGTCCGCCAAATATTTTTTTTTTTTGAAAAGTACAATCCTTCCTTTTAGCCAACGACATCAGCTCTGCGGCTGACAATGCGATCTTCAAAAGCAGGGCGCAAAACATCGAGTGTAGCTTTGGCTGTGCGGCACGTAGCGCCGTCCTGTTGAAACCAAATGTTGCCAATATCCTCCTCTTCAATTTTTGTAAACAAAAATTCGTTCAACATGGCCCCATAACGAAAACGAAATAAGCACTAGTTGAAAATAAAAGTTAAATGGCGGACCCTTTATTTTACCTAAATAATATGAAAAAAAAAATATTAAAAACATTTTGAAATTAAAAAATCCTCTATTTTGAATAAGATGAATTTTGAGGAATTCTTAACTTCTTTTGGGCATTTTTCATAAAGCCGGATATTTGACATTCGAGCAGTTCGGATAAAGAAGACATTATCTCTAGTGTGTTGTCCGATTAACCGGTCATTTGTCAATGAACGGATAAGGGCCCTGGGTATTTTACACTGGTATGGCGATATTCAAGTGAAATTTTCAATGTAAATAAAAATAATCCCAAAATTGTGCATACTATTTTTGGGCTATTTTTCAGTTTACAAATATTTGGATTTTTCGCGTTTTATCCAATAAAAGATGACCCCAATTCAGCCAGTTTTCACTTTGGGTCTGAAGCAAAAAAAAAAACAAAGTGGCAAAATTACCCCAATTTTACGTGTAGTTGTACTAAGTTCAATATTTTGGGGAAATTCTTCAATTTCGATTCATGTGCCTTAGAGAAGCTAGAAAAATGTAAGATAGAGTTGACAAATAACTGCATCTAAATACGTTTTTCAATAAAAACCTGGATCCAACCTGGCTTACATATAAATCTCTCCGTCAACAGTGATTGTCACATTGTCACATTGTGTTTGAAATATCGCTTCAGTTCATTCGTTAATACCACAAAACCACTTGGCTCACTGTTGACAGCGTAATGTCATTCCCTCGGTACACTTAACTTTAGTTTAAGAGAATAAACCCATTTGAGCTCCTCAGTCATCAGTAGTCGCCCTCTTCTTTGGTCGTAACAGCACCAGCAGCTTTCAATATCAATTTTAATTATTATAATTAACAACATGTATGTCGACGGTGCGTATGTAGGTGCAGTGCGTTTCATGCATGAGGTTGGTGAAGCTCGTCTGTGAGAATAAAATACGGAAAATCCTACCTTGCCTAACCGCATTTTAACGGGAAAAAACTTTTACTTTTTTCACGTGTCACTCGTCGTTAACAGCATTTCTGGTTACTGCAGATGTTGCATTTTTCCTACCACATCACAACCGAAGTTAATCTTTGGGACGAAAGACAGAAATCTGCTGAATTTCGTTTATGCGAAAAAAAAAGTTTCACACGCACTGCTCTGAAAGATACTCCGACTACATAAAAAGTTATGCGGTCAGAGGCTGTAGCGTTGATACTCTACTCTACTCTGTAGCATTTGAAGTCTAACTATCGACTGAGCACAGGCTAAGTACACCGTAAATATGAGAACATTTTCATGGAGGTATGTTTCAAGAGTCGGCATACTACAATGATTCTAGAATCCTATATTGGTCGGAACAGTTATTCACTTCCAATTTTAAATTTCTGAGTTGATCTACTGTCGTTCCATCTATTCCTACAATTAATGTGCAGTTGGTCCACAACGGACCTTACAATTTTGAGCGGAACTGTGTAGAATGCGAGTCATTTAGACTGAAGAACAGGTTCTAGTATTTTCCAGGTTGTAGATAAAAAATGAGGGAGTTATATGGGATTAGAAAGATATAAATTGTTATACATGGCAGATTACTGGTCTAGGCGATCAAAGTGTTACCATCTCAACTAATGGCACGGGTAGCCGGGGAGCCACCGATGTGCAATCGTTTCCATTGAGGCTGGTGTACAAGACATTGCGACCTCTTATCGGGAAAATGTTTTTCATTTTGTACACACAATGGCTTTCGAATACGCCAGATGAAAATCCGTTGGATTAAATGAATGCGCTAAAGAAAGCCTTGGCCAAAATACGTGCAGAATGCAACTAATTATTTAACCGTTTACTACAGTCTACAGTCAAGGCAAATGGTGGTCACATCGAGCTAAATTAAACTGATTCTGAAATATTGATTATTTTCACACATTTTTTTATTTGAATCAATACAAACTAATTTCACACATAAGTTCGTTTGTTATTACATAGAACTAAATAGAATTTTAAATATCAGTGATTTTACTTATTGAAGTAAAATCTACCTGTTATTCTAAAAAATATATTGCTTATATAATTTGCTTAATATCTCTCGATAGATTGCAAATAAAAAAAAAAAAAAAAAAAAAAAAGTTCGTTTGTATGTCATCTATTTTTGCTCGGGTACAAGACCCTCGAAGAGTAAAAATGTATACGAATTTAGTAAATATTCTGAACCAAATTTGAGTATATTACTCTAAAAATTCAAAAAGAAATAAGTATATATTTTACGGTCTTTTATCAATTTTGTACTCAACATGAATTATTTTTTCCGTCTCGAGACTGTTTGTTATTTCTTTATAGACAATTTAACAGAACAATTGCAATTAATAATAACTGCCGTTTTGTGTAAACTATTCGATTGAAATCGTTAAAACCTAATACGTTTTCCACATGCAACACCAAACCGCATTTCATAGTGTGGCTTATTGCAAAACCACTTCACATATTACGAGGATACGCAACATAAGTGGGCAATTTATCAGTAACATCGTTGTTGTGTTGGGCCTGGCCGAATATTATACACCTTGCTGCATTACTATATAACTGTGATTTACTTATGTTTTGTGTCTGGAGGTGATACAAATTGTATATAGATCCCAGTTGAGATCCATTGAGGTTTTCAAATTTCGCTAATACAAATTGAAATTTTACCCTGACAGACGACATTTGTCTGAATTTAGAAAATAGCTGTTTCAATACAATTGTTTGGCATTCACATCGATATAAAATGAATAGAAGGAAGAAAGTACGATTAGCAGGTATGCTATTGATGAAAAATCAGTATTTATTATTTGAAAGAAAGCTGAAATACTAAAATAACTAATCTTGGCTGACTTTAATCCATTTTATTTCGACACAATAGCAAACAAGTTGACAACAGCCGTTTCTGGCGAGTACAACAGTTGATTGTGAATGATTTTGACTGTTGCCATATCTCACTGATTCACTGACTCTGTCACGCAGTACGTAGGAATTTAAATAGGCATTCTATATTCTATATAAATTCTATAAATAATAATAATAAAAAAAATAATATTTTTTTTTTGTACAGAAATTGTGTTTTACCAAAATTTTTTTTTACAAATTTTTTTTTTCACAAAAATTTTTTTTTCAGGAAAAATTTTTTTTTTCCCAAAATTTTTTTTTTTTCATCAAAAATTTTTTTTTGAACAAACATTTTTTTTTTAACAAAATTTGTTTTCCATATTTCAACGGGCGCCATAGGCGCATTACAACTTACTAGTTCAAATATATAAATGCAGTATAAATTCAGTTCGATTTTGTGCATTCGATTTCACAAGTTAATTCGCATTAACGCTGTCGTAAGTCTAGGCTATAATAACACAAAGCCATTTAAATCTTAATCAATTTTGTACATTTTTTTGTGACATTTGTGACAATATTTATGCATAATCACACAATAAAAACAAATTAGTTATTGAAGGAGTGAGGAAATATCCTGTATGACCTTGTCCGTAATATCGTCTGTCTTGAATAAATCATATCCAATAATACCATACGTAGAGTACTCAAAAAGCCAATAATAGTAAGTGCATCACTATATGCATTGTCTTCCATGGAAATGTGTGAGAAAAAACAACAACACAAACAAATGCAAAAAGAAAAACAGCAAAATAATTCAATTAACGTTTAATTTGAATTTAATTTACGTTAATGTCGTCACACTGCCAAACCATATAAAGTCGCCGCAAACGAAGTCAGACTTAATGACAGACATTCTGGTGAACTGCGAATATTGCGCCGCCTGCCATCTGTCTTTGTGTGGTTAACTGACTAACTGAGAGAATTCGCTTGTAAACAAAATATTAAATATTAACTGGAAAACAGCCGAAGGCGTCAGTCTGTATGCGATATTAATGCAGAGAGCAGGTGGTAAAGTTGGTTAAAGAGTAAATTTTTTCTGTTTGTCTTCTTTTGCCTTTTAGAAAAGTCGTGGCTTTTTCTTACGGATGAAGGAAAAACGATATTAGCAGTCCTATGAAATTCCCATGCTACAATTTTTGTCACCTTGAGTGCATTTTTTTATACATTAATTTCATAATCACAATGGAACATATGAATTTAAAAAAAATGGTCAGAGATTCATGTTGTTCATGAGTGGTCTTTATTGCAAAATGGGTGTAATAGGTTCAAGAGGAGTTCCACATTTTTTTCTCGAAAACTGTATGTAGTTAAAGCTTTACTCAATACATGTTTAGGGGAGGTACCAGAAGGGCGTGCCAAGACTTCCAATGGAACATTTGTATGGGAGGTATCCGTGGAAGGGTGGGGCAATATAGCCCATATACAATCCCATAAGTAGTTTTGGGAAAATATTCACCCATGCCAAATTTCAATGAGATTGTTTAACTCTTTCGAAAGTTATCGTGCGTACCAGCAGGACAGACGGACATGGTTGAAACGACTTTGAAAGTCATGAATCGTATTTGGTTCAAAGACACCTATGGTCTACAGTGAATTTGTCTATGTGTGTTACACTTTTGGGAGTGTGTTAGACTCCTACCCGTAGGGTGCGAGTAAAAACGCAGTGAAATGATCGAAGGCACACAGCGTCGTTACGGGATGAGGAAATAATGGTAACTGGTATTTAAAAAAAATATTTTTCATAATTATCGCTGCCAGAGAATACCCATGAAATACTATGAGTTTCCTAAGGATCATCCCTAGACCCTAGCGAAAAGTTCAACAAGGCCTGGTGAATTGTGAGACATTAATATGGAAATCAATTAATGAAAAAAAATAACCAAAATCGTATTCATTGAAAGTTAAGAAAATGTTTCTATGTCAAAAGTTGATTTTTTAGGAAATAAGAAATCATATTTTCACTGTAAATTTTTTTTACCAACACCTTCCGTCTTTTTTTTTTTTTTGCTTTTTAATAAACATGATCGAAAGCCTAAAAATTATATCGGGTGGTTAGGAAATAATGCTTCTAGGTCCATATAGATCATGAATACCCGAAAATTATAGCTGGAAAATTCAGCGTTTAGGTCTATCCACCATATGGGGCTATTACAAAATATGGACTATTCTAGACATTTTATGGTTGAAGAAAACAGAAATTGCGAAATTCGTGACAAATTATTTGGAAAATCCAGCTTCTCAGTTAAAAACTGTTTGTTTTTCGACCACTATTATCTTTTTAAATACACTTTTTTTATTAAAAACTTGCCAATATATGCTAAATCGGGTTGGCAGAATTCGCTACTGTTATATAACACTGTGCGACAGCCACAATCGGTTTGGGATGAAACCACCGGGGAAAGTTATATCGGTCAAAAAAAGGTCATACGTGTCCCAGCGTTTCGTTGGGTCTCATCTAGGAATCGAGATATATCGATTTGAAGTTAGTAAGTATCGTATAGGGGAATTTGTCACGTTTTTGGCTCTTTTGTTTGACATAACTTGAGAACCACTCGTCCGATTTAGCTGAAATAAATTTTAAAAAACCAAGAATTACAATTCCCTTAATCTGTTCATATATTATTTTCCTTTACAAGTAATAGTTTCCAAGTTAAAAATAAGCGCATGAAGAAAACATTTTTTTTTTTTTTAAATACATTTATTTTCAAAAAGTCATTTTCAAAGTCATCAATGTTTTTTCCAAAGAATTTTGAGCATATCTCGAGCAAATTTTTGAAATTCATACATTTACTTAATTGTGAATACATGAGAAACGCGTGCATCGATTTTCATGATTTATGTCTCATTTTGGTCATAGGTGAAAGTAATAGGACTTGACACTTTTTACCGTTTTGGATTTTTTATGAATTAAAAAAAAAAAAATTTTAATTTTTAGGCAAAAATATTTTTTTTTTTTCATACATTTATTTATAATTGCGAAACTGTTGCTTAAGTAGGAAAACGGTTTAAGAACAGATTAGAGGAATTGTAATTCTTAATTTTTCTAAATTTGTTTCAGCTAAATCGGACGAGTGGTTCTCGAGTTATGTCAAACAAAAGAGCCTAAAACGTGATAAATTCCCCTATACGATACTTACTAACTTCAAATCGATATATCTCGATTCCTAGATGAGACCCAGCGAAACGCTGGAACACATATGACTTTTTTTTTACCAATATAACTTTCCCCGGTGGTTTCATTCCAAACCGATCACTGACCCTTACCATTTGTCGCAGAGTGTAATTAATGGACCGAAAAAAATAGATTTTTTGGAATTAAACACATTGTTAAAGTTATGACAAATATTCCATGAAATGAAGAAATATGCTTATATATCCAATCGAGGGTTTTAAAATACAGTGATATTAATGTGAGAATATATTCAAGACAGCAGAGTGTTTCTAGGAAACTCAACAGTTACATTAAACTATTTTTATAACAAAAGAATTTTTTCAAATATTAAAAAAAATGTACCAATTGACAGATTGCATTAAAACGTCAGTGCAGATTATTATAAAATTATGCATTATTAAAAAATCAATCTAAAATTGGATTTTCCATTTCATAGACTTCACAATGGCTATAACAACAACTCGCTGGAATCAATTCGTTCATGTACGAAAATGGAAATGTTTAAGTAAATATTAACCTCACCCTCCACAACATGAAACATGAAGAAAGCACTTTCGGCGAAGAGTAGAATGAAGAATGGACCAGAAAAAGAAAAAACTACTACTTATGTATGTAAGAAAGTATTCTTAACCATTTGTTGGCGTGTGCCTGGAGCGCAAAAAAAAATTCACGTAAATGGACGGACGGTCGGTGCCACGCAAAGGTAAGCTCAAAAGCATATTTTTCTTTCTGCTGTTGTTACACTTGAATGAAAATGTAATTTTCTTAAGCACATAATTTTACATAATTTGAAGAAACCGCAGTTTCCTTTAATTTACTGGTTGATGCACTTAGGAAAATTTATGCAAATTCCAAAAATACTATTTTCTCTTCTGAGGAACACTATTACTGCCACCATTCTTGCAGACAGAAAGACAGACAGCAACAGCAGAAAATATCCAGCACAAATAACACCGCAGTGGAGTGTGCTAGCAGTCACAACACCAAAAGCGGCACAGTGGAGCGACTAGGAATAAAGGAAATACAAGAGCTAAAACGTTCGGCTTCAATTGTTGTGAGATATTAAAAATAACAGAAACAAATATTAATATGATCACAAATGAAAATCCCTTTCACTAGCAGGTACACAATGTATTTTATCTCAACACTGATCCTAACAAATTGTAACACTTCTCGAAAGTCAACATTGCTCTCTAAGATTAGTAATCTTTGGGTCCCTTTCTGAGGAAAACAAAGGGTTGTTCACATTGAGGGTCCGTTTAATAATCCTTGATTTGTTTTCACTGTGCTTATGTTTTCCAGAGGTGGCATTTCTTTGGATGAATTTGGTCCTGGTTGTATGATACAGAGTTATAATTCTGGAGGATACTTTGATACATAGTACAGTTTCAGCTGTTGTTAGAGCGTATAACTAGGTAACTAAGAGTACTGTGTGGGGCCTCGTATAGAGCCTGTTGGCCTGGTGTTACCAACTCAATGAAAGCATACACGTTTTAAACAATCTTCAGCAAAAGACGATTTTGGAACATGGACACATTCAAACGAAATTTTGTATAGTTATGACTACGACAGAAAAAAAGCCTGAGAATATTTCTAACAAAAATATGCAAACTGCAGTTGAAAGTGAGTTCTGAGGGTGGTTGGTGGCGGATTATATTGCATGTGATGCAAAATGCTCCACGTAGCAGCATTTATAGGAGTCTTAACATTTTGACTGACTCAATTTCTTAACTATTGCATACGGCACCAGGTGTTCCCTTCTTCCGCTTAGTAAAAAAGGATAGAAAGAGGAAATCTGGGAAGAAATACGAGTAGGTCTTTGGCACCAAAATGTTCATGGTAAATATTCAATATTGTAAGAAGAAGTGAGAAGAATAACTAGAATAGCATTGAATCACTTACAGTATGTTGATGTTGCATGTTGTAGTACAGCGATGTTACAAAGGATTATGCAAATGAATTAATATTCTTGTTAGACTTAGTCTGCTTTCGTGGAGAAATGTGCCATGAAACGATGCGCTAGAAGGAGAAGAATAGAAAATAATTTAAATGCAAATATTTACGGTGTAGCATATATTCTTTTGTTTTATAAAAATACATCGAAGTTGTTAGAGAATGTTTTCTTGTTTAGATAATTGTAGCGTGATGGAAAATTAATAATTTGATTAGCAAATTGCAAGTCCTCCAAAGTATTTGACAATCGTTTCAATGCGTTCCATGTGCTATTATTTGATATGATTAGGGGAAGTATTTATATACTAGTAAGTTGTAATGCGCTTATGGCGCCCGTTGAAATACGGAAAAAAAATTTTTGTTAAAAAAAATTTTTTCTTGAAAAAAAAATTTTTCTTAAAAAAAAAATTTTTGTTGAAAAAAAAATTTCTAAAAAAAATTTTGGTAAAAAAGAAATTTGGGGAAAACACACTTTCTGTACAAAAAAAAAATATTATTTTTTTATTATTATTATTTATAGAAAATTATAGAACGCCTATTTAAATTCCTACGTACTGCGTGACAGAGTCAGTGAATCAGTGTCGAGGGTAAATATATATTAAGAAGATTGATCGACGCAAGGCGAACAATGAATGACTCACTCAACCACGATTTATGAGAGAGGTCAATCAAAAGAGTAGATATTAACCCTGCCACTACATGTTGAGTACACATAAGAGAAATATCGGAAATCATCTCACTGAGGGTCGTCACAAGAGTATCTTCTCTCAAGAATTGTTGCCGTCCCTACACCACAAATTGTCAAAGCATTTGGGGGAAAGAGTGAACAAGAAAATTTGTTTTCAGACATACATCTACATTGTGCTTTTTTGTACTTCAAACAAGTCCGAAGAATTCTCTATTGACAATAATGCACAAAATGTAACTTTGTTTAATAAATAAGTTATCTCAAAAGTTGACACAAAAAAATGTCTTGGGAAACATTCGTCTCTGCTTGTGCCAAAATTTCACTATCATTAAACTAGTAAGTTGTAATGCGCCTATGGCGCCCGTTAATTTGCTTGAGAAAGTATTTGTTACTTAATTTTAAAAATTTTGTAAAAAATATTTTGAGAAAACTATTTTGTAAAAAAAAATTTGGAAAAAAAATAAAATTTGTGGAAAAATAAAATTTGTGGAAAAAAAATTTTTTTGTTGAAAAAAAAAATTTTGTTGAAAAAAAAAATTTTGTTGAAAAAAAAAATTTTTGTGGAAAAAAAAAATTTTTGTTGAAAAAAAAATTTTTGCTGAAAAAAAAAAATTTGTTGAAAAAAAAAAATTTTGTGGAAAAAAAAAAAATTTTGTTGAAAAAAAAATTTTGTTGAAAAAAAAAATTTTGTGGAAAAAAAAAATTTTTTTGAAAAAAAAAATTTCTTGGAAAAAAAAATTTCTTGAAAAAAAAAATTGGAAATAAAAAAAAAATATGGGGAAAACACAATTTCTGTACAAAAAAATATTATTTTTTTTATTATTATCTTAATATATATTTACCCTCGACACTGATTCACTGATTCACTGATTCACTGATTCCCTGATTCACTGATTCCCTGACTCTGTCACGCAGTACGTAGGAATTTAAATAGGCATTCTATAATTCTATAATAAATAATAAAAAAAATAATATTTTTTTTTGTACAGAAATTCTGTTTTCCCCAAATTTTTTTTTACCAATATTTTTTTTTTCCAAAATTTTTTTTTTTAAAAAATTTTTTTTTTACAAATTTTTTTTTTTACAAAATTTTTTTTTCCAATTTTTTTTTTTCCACAATATTTTTTTTTTCAACAAAATTTTTTTTTTTCCACAAAAATTTTTTTTTTCAAGAAATTTTTTTTTTTTCAAGAAAAATTTTTTTTTTCAACAAAATTTTTTTTTTCAACAAAAATTTTTTTTTTTAAGAAAATTTTTTTTTTTCAGCAAATTTTTTTTCCACAAAAATTTTTTTTTTAACAAAATTTTTTTTTTTCAACAAAATTTTTTTTTTAAGAAAAATTTTTTTTTTCAACAAAATTTTTTTTTTTCAGCAAAATTTTTTTTTCCACAAAATTTTTTTTTTTTCAACAAAATTTTTCTCCATATTTCAACGGGCGCCATAGGCGCATTACAACTTACTAGTTATTTATAGAATGCCTATTTAAATTCCTACGTACTGCGTGACAGAGTCAGTGAATCAGGGAATCAGGGAATCAGTGTATCAGTGAATCAGTGTCGAGGTAAATATATATTAAGATTTTCATTGCCAGTCGGTCAGCATGAAGCATGAAGATACAAGGAGATGCTCGTTGGGCAAGCCATATATACGAAGTATCGAAAAGAGCATTCAAGTGTTTAGGCTTTTTAAAGCGGTGTAAGACGTTCTTCACACCACCTGATCTCGTAAATATTTAAACCACCGGGCTCCAAAGACATCTTTTGAGCTTAGGGACCGTGTACAGAGAAGAGCGGTGGTGATGATAGGGAATATTAGGGTATCCAGCTCTATTGTCTCCCTTTAGCATCGCCCGAAAGTGGGTTGTATTTCGTTGGTCCATAGATAGGTTAAAGGTATCTGCTGCTCAGATATCTGTCGTCCTGTCCCTGATGTTGGAACATTTAGCCGGAATACGCGTCTTTCCAGGGACTCCCATCCGTTTGTTTGTCGGTTGATCGAGCGGGGATTCTTCTTCAGACATGTAACACCATCGATTACGTACCCACTACTACATCATAATGATTTTATATACAGATGTCGATACAGCTGCATTTTAATTAGGCTCAAATACGCAAAAATTGTTATATTCCCTTCAAATGGAAATCTGAGAAAACTATTTTTCAGCAATACCATCAGGTTCGTCGTCTTGCATCGACCGGATCTTGTAAGGCTTAAGTGTCAAATCTTCACGTGGTAAATCCTCATATGACCAATGTGTCGAATTGACACATTTTGATCTTCTACAGTGAAAATAGTGGAGAGTTTAAGTTTAAGGATTGTTTTTAGTTCTAGTGTTTTTATATCTTGAACCGACGCAATCTACACTTTAACTGTCTTATTGCAGCCTCTATTGGACGATTATAATGACCGAATATATCTAAAATTTAGTTACTTTTGGTTTTCACATATCCAGAAGTTCGTCATAGATCTTAATTATTTGTATAATGTTCTCGAGTGACATTTAACTCATGAAAAGAAATAAATAAGGAAGAAATAAAACTCTACTGGATAAGCAAGGAGAACTTAAAAGACCCCGTACTTTACATTTATTAGATTACGCTCTGGCCATTGCGTTGAACGTATCTCTTCTTTTGGACCACTTCCACACACCATTGTCAGCAAACATTTCAGAGTAGGCCAACGATAGTTCGTATAATTTAGAAATCCATAATGTTGGATTGGTATGTTCTCTGTTCAACGTTTTGTAAATCCTTTATTACGCCTTAAGTCTAATTAATATTGCCTATTAAAATGTATCAATAATTGGTGATAATTGTCTAGTATTCACTATAATTACTGTTCAAGTAGACGTTTTATGTACAAATCAGCCCCATTGCATCCTTCAACAAGCCCACGAAGGAAGCCAACAATCCTTGACAGCTGCAAAAGAAGGCCTACGTGTCATACAAATAAAATCATTTTACATATGTATAAGTGCATATATATGTGTAGGTATGTGACTATATATGTATAGTTGTTAGCTGTCATAAAAACACAAAAAATATAAAATAACAGCAACCTACCAAAAAGAAGAACAAAAAAAAATGTTAAGTATCAATGTGGCCTCAAATGAGTCATTTGGTAAAACGTGACTTTTTGTGTTATAACCACAAATACATGAGCAAACATCTGCAAACGCACGCATACACACACGGTAACACCCTACTACATATGTACACTTAACATCGTAGAACATAGAAATGTCTACTCCTCCAACTAACAGCAGAGACACGCTTAGGGTTTGTGATAATTCAACTCATTAGTATAACTACCATACTAATATAAATGTTGTTAGACACTCACACACATGAACAGGCGTACACAAAAATATATTTAATAGTACATACATACATGTATCGGTGAGCATATGTATGCATGAGAGCGTGTGTAGGTTTTCTCGCATGTAGCGAAATAACATAAGAAATATACACATATAAGACGAAGCGAGAGAAGAATGAAAAAGCAAATAACACGGATACATGCACACAAAAAGGGATATGTGCATGATTTGCGTGAGGTGTTGCCAAAGCTATATCAAACACAGATTGTATTAGGAACCAAGCCCAAAAAACTCTTCAGTAGTTTCCAACATGGAGTAAACCATTTTTAGTTTATTCGAAAGGTCAATCATTCTCATTATTCATGAAACAGCATTTCATTCATGTGGCTGCCTTAGCTGACTTCGCCAGAGCACATCACGTCAACTCCATTTTTGTAGGTCACGGTTTATGAATATTTCTCACCTACGGATTGCTCGATATTCGTCTAAATGCCTAAACAGTTTATGAAAAAAAATGAACGACGTCCGAGGTGGTCAATTGACATCGATGAGACTGCTGATGCTACGTTTAATGATCTTGGTGCTCAAAGGATCGAATTTGGCATGGCTCATCATCCTGCTGAAACCAAAGATCGTCCATGTCCATGTCTTTAATATCCAGCCACCAAAATGGAGTTTTCAGCAGAATGATACGACCGATCTAAAACCCGTTCGCGACTCCTAAATATATGTTGCATTCGACCAAATTGATGGACAACGATGATTAAACAGAAAGCTGCTGAAGAAAAAAAATTTCATTAATGGCATCAGTTTACAACGTACGACTACGGGGACCATGATTGTTGTCCACAGGTATGCAAGTCTCAGGAAATTGGTGTACAAACTTGTGGACTTCCGATAGACTAAAACCTTTTTAAAATCTCTTAGATACAAACTGGCATTGGGAACAAGTTTGCAATATTTCTGAAGGATGCAGAATTTCTGTCAAGATTTCGAAAGAGAAATAGTTGCCCCTGTCAACTTAACAAATGATTTCCAGAACGTCTGAGTAATTTCGGGGCAGTCAGAGTAACTGGTTCACATGAAAACTATCGAAAGTCGTGATTGCAGAATAAGTTGCATTGCCACAAACTTTAGCTAATGTCATTTTAGTTTCCCCACACGTACAATATTTTTGGGAATTTTTCGGCCGAGTTTGCAAAAGACCCCACGCAGATGGCGATATACGGATTTTATGCATATGTACTTTTGTTTAACACTTGAGGCACGTTTTAGACAACACAAAAAGACATTTTTAAGTATGTTCATTTTGCTATTTCCGTAACACAATTATGTCAGATATGATTATTATGCATATACAACATATACTTATAGAATATACACATACATATGTGCGTGCATATATGTATATGCATACACATTAATATAACTATATAATGCATTATAAAATATGTATCATTAGTAATAACATAGATAGGGCATGTATGGGGATGTCTCTTTTTACCCTTTACTGCCCCTGTGTCATTCATTGCAAGTACCAGAATGTGAAATTTTAAATGGATACGGTATGAGAGAGTATATGCAACTTAATATTGGATATATGTATGTACATCGAAGTGGCAGAATTAAAAAAACACTTAACTTAGTACATAATTACAATTGTGGGAAGTTCTATAATCTGTTCTACATATTGGTTTAACATTGAATTACAAACTTTTGATTATAAATTGATAAGGAAACTGATGAGCTAACATGAGATAGATTGGATTGATGACAAAATCTCACTTTCTGCCATGATACTATTTATATTTCACATATGAGTCATTCCATGTCAAACCGAACACCTTTTTTTACAGCACCTCTTCCGATTTACTTTAAATTTGTCAGACGTATTAAACGTTAAGAAACATATTACACGTGTTTCCAGAAAAAAATTTAAAAAAAAATTTTAAATGTTTTGGGCATTTAAAAATTTTCAAAATCGTGAAAAGTCATCCGACATGACAACTTTTAAACTGATGTGTTTAAAAAACTAGTGAATGGATTTTAAAGTTTAATGTCTCATTTTACAGGTATTTGAACCTTCATTTTAAAAATTATTATTTTATTTTATATTTATTTTATATTTAATATACCCTGTAAATATTTATTCATTTCTGTTCAGTTCCTTCAGAGAGAATAAAAATTTTTTAAGAAAATTAAAATAGTTAAACCGAATTACTGATTTGTTGCGAAAAATTTACGTTGTATAGATGATAAAATAAAACTGTTGTTTAAAGCTGTTAAAAGTCCATAAGTAATCACTTGCAGTTGCTTTAAATTTAATTTATTTCATTACTTAAAAAAAATGACAATGTAATTTTTCGTGGTACTACAATGGACAAAAATCGGAAAAAATTATTCCATTTTGAAATTTACAGCGAATATTAGAGATATATTGAGCTTTAAGAAAATATTTTTTTCTTCTGATTTTTCGACGTGTTCAAAGATGGTGGAAGTAAAAAAAGCATGTAAAAAAACAAATTTTAAAAATAACAAAAAATAAAGTTAGGAGAAAAATATTTTTTTAAAAGAAGGTTCAAATACCTTTAAAAAAAGGTATTAAACTTTAAAATTCATTCACTAGTTTTTGAAAAACATCAGTTTAAAAGTTGTCATGTCAGATGACTTTTCACGATTTTGACGATTTTGACGTGTACAATATTTTTGTATGAAAGAAAGATATCGGAGACATCAAAGTCAATTTTTAGCAAAAATCCTACTCATATGATATAAACGGAAACTACTTTTTTATGGAATATATTTTCCACTGCAGTTTATAATAACGGAACTCACTTTGACAATTAAAAATTGCTTAAAACTGCCTTTGAAAAAGAATGGGATAATCTGGGCGATCTAGACTTCAATTTATTTGTAAGATATTTGGCTTTATGATAAACTTATGAAAATTGGTTAATAACTCTGAAGCTGTCATTCGGATTTAATTGCACTAAAGGCAAAAATTTTAAATAATTTAGTACTACAAATTTATTTTAAAGAAATCGAATGTATCAAATTTTTTTTTGAAAGATGTATTCACTGCTCTATTTTCGATCCATATTCCCTGCTTTTAAGTGTTCCACACAATGACGTTGTTCTGGAAGTCTCTATTTATATTATTTTCATGCGCGAACTTTTGACTCCTTGGCCATTTACATACAAAAGCTTCGAATTAAATGTTTTTTTTCTTCTAATTTTTTCATATTTTGGCAAAAAGTAAATTTAAAACTCTTTAGTTTAAAGAATTATAAAGATGCTCTCGTATAATACTCCTTTTATTTCTTTTGGTATTAAAGAATTCTATATTAGAATTGCGTTACTTAACAGTTTAGATCTATAAGAGGTGATACAAATATAAAAATATGAGCATGTGTGCTATTAAATTCATCTGATAGCTGAGGGTGCGCTTAACGATAGAACGAGTGCTGCGGCCAAAACGATGAGGACATCAGATTTGTGAGCCGGCCATACGACGGCAGAATGGGTTTTGTTTGGCGTATTGTAATGGAAATGGTCAGATGCAAAAAATCCTTAAGTCTATTCAATGAAAATAACTGAGAACGTTTTAATGTTTACTAATGTTTGGGATCACTCGCACAATAACCGGATTTATATTCCGTTGTGATGAATACATTTGGAAACGTGCCATTAATAATGGAACGTTACCAACTTTCAATTCAGACATTATGAAAAATACATAAGGCCATAATATTATACGCTTCAAACATTTTCCTGAGACAAGGACAAAAATAAACCATAAGGGTGATTGAAATCGAAAAAAAACTAAATATTGTCTGCCCATAGCAGAGGTTGAGTAGTCCTTATTATAGAGCTGTTTCATACATTTTCCGTCAAACCTTAACTATTTAATGTCGGTTGGAAAACTAATTCTGATTTTCAGCTCCAGTGTACAGTGGACGAACTTGTATGGGAGCAGCGCCAGAAACAGCTAGAATAGAGATATGGATATGACATTTTCGGAATAAGATTGTAGATGCATTATTTTTCGGTAAAATGGGAATAGTTGAAGTACACTAAGGAAGGATTTGTCTCTCAAAAACTATTAGCACAGCTTCACCTGCTTTCGCAAAAAACTTTGTTTTCACAACTAAAACTCCAAGTAAAGTTAATGTAGAGGTAAAAAATCGACAAAATGTTACTGGTTAAAGTAATTACTTTATTAAAACAACACTTGATTTTTCTTAGGTATGCCTTAGGCTACTTAAATATTATCTTAAGTGAACGACACTTCAACATTAATTTTTTACTAAATATAGTTTGAGCTTTTTATTTTTTTGCTATTGAAATTTGTTGGTATTTTTGTGTTATTTTAATCCTTTTTTCACCCCATTTCATATTGACACTTGTGTTGTTTATTTTTCAGAAGTACGGATATAAATCATCAAAAGAATGTAAACGTAGATGGCATTGGCGACTACTAATTGCCTTCCAGGTTCAACATATTAACATCAATTTTTTTTAATTATGTCATATGGGATCGTCCACTGTGCAGTGGACCGTATGATCCACGTCCTGTAGGTTCAGTATAATGAGAGTCACTAGTTGATTATGCTCAGTCCAAAATCAAAACGATACAATCATACCATATCTGGTCATTATGTATTTATAAGCAGTAGAATGAATAATAACTTCGTCACAAGTTCACTTAATGAGTTTTCTTTTAGGTCATTAAGAATCAGAACATTTAAAAAAAAAATTGCTAAAGCAGACTGTATTAATCCGGAAAATGTACCCATGTTACAAAGTAGGCATGTGAGTGCTGCTGCAGATGAAAACCATACATTAATGTCCTGGTTCAGACAACGTTTCACCACATCCTTTGTAATGGTAAACGAATGCTGCCGGTAGCTTTTATTTTGTTTTTATATTATTAACTTTAAGTTCATTAACACGAAGAGATATACACATATTGTTATTGCTTCTCTGTATCTATCTCGCTACATACATACATATGTATATAAATAATGAAAACGTCAGATTTTCAATGGTATTGTTTTCTTTTTGTATATTTCAAGTGGGTGAAAGTACGACACCACCAGACCACATAAAAATTGGCGTGAAATATGCATGGTCTTGTCAAGAGTTGTGATCGGCTGTAAACCCGTTTGTGAACAGAATGTAGGCATTTGGCGCGGATACAGCGAATGCGAAGAGTATAGGTACAAGATTGGTAACTGGCCAAATTGAATAAGCTTTTGATATACATCAGCCTTATTCACAGTCTCTTTAATTATTTGACCATAGCATATGGATTCAAGAAAAGTACAGAGTTTCGAAGTCTTGAAAGGTCCCAAAATAAAGCGCTAAAGGTAGTCTACAATCTCCACTTGACGTATCCCTCGTTTTCTCTATATGAGAATAACATCATGGACATCATGCCATAGTATTTTCAAGGAATCAGTCAGTTTTCAATACCAGAAACAATTTGAACTTGCGTGTACAAAGGTGTAGGCTGGAAATGACAAAGCAACGTATTGAATACATCGGATGCTCCGAGTACAATCACCTACCTCAAACCCTTAAAAATATCTCGAGAATATCAATATTTAAATCGAATCTTAATTCACATTTACTTGAAAATATAGAAATGCAAAGTCAAAGCAAAGCATTGGTTTTCGTAACGAAACTGGTAAAACAATTTGGTGCACAGATTTGTGACTATTGTTTTTTGGACTTTGAACAAAGCAGGCGGGACATTTTTGTTATTCATACTAGGGGCATAATCACGGCATCCCAAGGCAACAACATTTTTGTGTCGACATAGTTGTATATGCTTCGACTTCTTTGAATCACGGCTACCCATCGACATTTTTCGTAGTTATCATTTTACGTCGAATAGCAGCTGAGCTATAGACATAATTTGATTTACAAATATTTGAATTCTTACCAAATTTTATGGTATTTCGCATATGGTTCCTTTATGCGACACTTTTGGTAATATTTGTTTGCTCCGAACCGGCTAATCTCACTGATATAGTTTACCATATGGTCAAATCGTCCAAAATCTGTGTATTTTTAATTGTTTTTCAAAAAATGTTCAAAAAATAATTTTCTCTTATCAGTCAAAATAGATTTCTTCAAATGTGTTGATCAGGATCGCGGGTTATTATAAGGCGAAGAATTCGTAATAAACCTAAAAATACCCAAATTAATCCGAAATATCGTCAACTGCATTGATTTCTTATAAGAAAAACTGTTCGTCCCAATTAGTGAGTATAGTTAATTGACTTAAGAGAAGTTCCCCGTGCATGTTTAAACAACACAAATATATTTGTTAGAAAGTTGAATCCGAACAATACCGATTTGACCACAAATAAATAATTAAATAGGCCTATCAGATCCCCCCAGTAGGACAGTAGCTTAAATCGTGCATAATTAAAATTGTCTGAGACAAAAAATTACTTGAGTAGTTAATATGTTCAAAGGAGGTAAACATTTTCACGAAAAAAACCTATTTAAACATGTGTATACATATTTTATGGCAACTTAATATTACTTGATTTGTTTATGACAAGACCAGCTCGACTACGTGATTGACCATCCGATATTAGAGTGCTATTGTCTATGGATTTTGTCAACTGGACAGATGGTTTAAACGACATAATAAGTCTTGAATCGAATTTGGTTCGATGACACCGTGGGTCTGAAGTCGGCTTTAGTCGGCCACAGCCTGTTGGATTATTTTACGTAAATAATTTTTATTAAAAAGTCCACCCGTAATTTGCATATAGTCGTGTCCGTGCAGGTCAATCTCGAAGAGAATCCATGCCTCCGGAGACCAGATGTAAACAACAATTTTGTACGCTTTACAGCAAATTGTGTACCTAAACCTTTCCTCAATACTGAATGAGAGTACACTGATAGAGAAACTGAAATTGACACAGAAACGTTCGAATGTTCAATAAAAAGAGGTCCTCTCATTATATGATGTCAATGCGTGTGTGTATGTGTGCGTCTCTTGCAGTGCAGTAAGTATGCATATGAGCAGCATGCATGTGGTTGCATCTCTGTCCGTCTACTGATTGGTTAAGTTGAAATATTACACACATATCGTATATAAACAGTTGTATACATACATGTGTTTTTACATCTGGCTCAGAATATGCATGTGTTTGTAGTGAACATTACACACATATGTATGTATGTATGTAGTTATATACACATGTGTATGTGTGTGTGTCTATAATGAAATTAATGAACCATTAAGATTTTGTGGCGATAAATTTTCGCATTGTGCATAAATTACACTTGATGACCATACATTTCCGTTTATTTTTCCAATAGTTGTTGAAATGAAATACTCACAATGAAATGCTGATGACTTTTTTCGCTCTCACTGTTTGGCGCCGCCACCCCACCTCCGATTGGCTAACATGTTGGAGCGTCTCGCCAATGATGGCAAAACGACATTTTAAAATGTATGTAGCGATGGATGGAAAGGCTGCTGGTTACCCTCTGGACTCGAACGGAGATATGAGATAAACCATAAAAAAGATTTATTGTATTTGAACAAAATAATTGATAAATAATGACATCAATTTAACAAAAAGAAGAGAAAAAATATGCACACGAAATAATCATTATAATGTGGAAAAATTGATAATGTTGTTTGTTGGGCAGCGCTGTTGGTCGTGATATCAATTACCGCCGAGCTTAATTTAATTCCAGATATAATCATGCGTACATATCAAAAGTTAAAGGGAACATTATCACAATAATTTAACAAAAAAAACCAAATACATAATATGTATGTATTAAGTTACATTTTATAAGCATAAATCAATAAACACAAACCGCAGTTTAACAGTAGGACAAGTGCAAAGTCGAATTCAGTGATGCCATTACAATACACACACACAATACAATTCTTAGAAAACAAACAATTTGTTGTAGTGTGGCCTGCCGAATCGTATATACCATGTATCGATTGCTTCCATGGAAGGATAATCGATACCCCATCTAATCGAAAGAAAAGGATTGTCAAAGTAGCGGAATTCATATGAGCGGTAGCCTACTTCAGACTGAAAAGGCTAAGTTGTAATTGCGCCCATCTCCCACAAAATAATTATAATTAAAATAAATGAATGACATTTAATGGAGATAATCTAGGAAGTCTTTAGTGCACGCACTTCTAGGCCACAATCGGATGTCCTGATCATTGAAGAAAAGCAATGGAGAATTTTTGTGCCAACCATCGTCCAAGTTCAGTCTCCGTGGAGAAATCTACAGTAATGGCAACGAACAATTTTATAGGTACGTATTCCCCTCAACATTTCGCGAACAGCTAAACATCAGTCAGCTGTACAAGATATTGACCATCGTGACTGAGGCCTACTCTTTTAAACGGGCTCCGAATGGTTTTTTTAGTAAAGTTTTAAATGGTTCTCTTAATAATAAAATCGCCTGGATTTATGTGGTGAAAACGGTGAATGGACAGCGTCCGTGCGTTTTATATGATTCTACTTTTGATTAATTTAACCATAGTGCGGCATACGAAGGCCAGCTTTATGGACACAACTCCTCAGTTTCTCTTACCTACTTATTTCTTAACATTCCATGAAGGAACAGACGGGTAAGTTCTCTCGAATCAGTAAGCTGTTTACGATATAATAAAAAAATGGCCATTTTAACAAATTTCAGCAAACAATTTCGCATCAAACATATGTATATATATTTTTCCATACCACAAATATAAACTTGTTTGTAGGTGATAAATATCAAATATATTTGTATGCATTTTTGACTTACTTTTTATTTTTTTTCTATTTGTGAATTTCTATATAACAATCCATCTCATTCTCTCGGTATTGCTTTTATTTTAAAGAGCGTATATGCAGAAAACAAATTACGAAAACAGTTGCAAATACACACTTATTCGCATCTTGTACTTTGTTTAATTTAATAAGTTCGTTGTCTGTTTTTCCCAAACACGTTATTGCTTATACACAAATATGTAATACTAATAGCAAACGAGTTATATTTGCATCCAAATAAGCTTTGTGTAGAAGGAAATAAGCTTTACTTGCTACTAACACCAAACACGAGTTTTACTTGTGTGTAAACAAAAAAAAAAGACGTATTTTTCAGCGTGTAGTACCTGACCGGGACCTATGGTTTAAAACCGGCTACGAATGGCTAATGCTTTTCTAGAAAAGTTTTACATGGCTTAGAGATTACTCTCTTACTCGTAAAAAATGAAAAATGTTTGATGGTCTTCAAACTTGAGGTCTTCCTACGTCTTGAATATTGACTACAACCACCACTACTCTCCGAGGGGTCGCATCTACTAGTCTTGACTATCCGTGATCCGAGCCTAAAGTCTCCGGTCAGACGTGCTAGCCAAAGGCTTCGTGGAGTTTGTGTTACATAACTCGTACTAGCAGTCACCTAAAGAATTATGCATCGGTTGTGAGATAGCATATACACACCTGCTCATAGCAATAGATACACCATATCGGTTAGCATTTTGTCTAAATGATTTTTCTTCAAATAAAACATAAAACAAGCCTAGAAACTGATAAAACTGATCGGTATAATGTCAAAAAAGGATCCGTTCTAGTCGTCAAAAGTCATTTTCGCTAAGATTGGTCATGAAATTAGTCTACAAACATTTCAGCCATGTCTTCCGTATGTCAAATTACCAGAAAAGTTTCACTCATGGGTTAACAAAATATAAAAATGAGATTATAATTTGATAAAAAAAAATTGACTTTGGTCGTGACGTGAAAACAAAAAAAAATAGCGAAATATACTATGGAGCGACCAAACAAAAATTAATCTGTTTGGATATGACTCCCAAAGGAATGACCGCTGGCGTAAGAGTAAAAATTCCACGTAAAATTAACAAAGGAACACCGTTAAATATGGTGAAGGCAACATAATTGTTGGCGGATGCTTTCCATGAAATGGTAGTGGTCCGATATATCTAATTCTAAATACAATTAACGCAGGTCAGTATAGGGAAATATTGGAAAATGTGCTACGAATAAAAATCAACCGATTGTAGTATTTTTTTCATGCAACAAAAAGTATTTTTCCTTCTTTAAATAAAAGTGACTTAGGTGTATCTATTATTATGAGTAGGTGTGTATACAGACAAAATTATCTACATATAAGTAGGTTTTATGGTCTAATCACTATGATGTAACATGGGTCTATAACTACATCTCCGTTTAGGCATCGGAGAACGGCAATCACATACCTAGGATAGGTTCGACCTCCCATGAAAGACTCTACGATCTAATATTTCAAAGTATGGTCTCCGAAACCCTTATTATTCCATGTCACATATGGTATCAGAATAACCTAACACCGGACATTTCCCACCATCAGTCAAACGTAGCCAAAGGAATTCCATAACCACCCACGGCAGGTCTAAGACATTAACAATATAACTTAGTCTACAAGGCGCCTAGAAAAGTTTTGGCAAGCAAATTGGCTAATCTCAGTTTGATACCCTCTAGCAGAGAGCACTTTACACGATAAAGAACAAAATATGACAATACAAAGGCGCTTCAGGATTACTGGAGCATAAACGACGCCCAAATCTACTAAAGCGTTGAAAACAGAACAAAACAGAGGTGAAAATTTTACAAGTTGCAACAAATTACTATCTAATTACTGATAATTAAATTTTATTTGAAAAAATATTTCCCAGATTTTTAGAAGCCCTATCAGAAATCGAACGAACAGTAAATTAATTTCGACAGCCATTTTTGTATTTTCTGGAAATGGCATTTGGCACCCACAGCCGCCGTTAAACGGTAGGTAAGTTATATCGAGCACAGGATCCATCTGTTGGGAAATATGTATTAAGAATAGAATAACTGATTTGACAGAGAAGCATGCGTTACCCTCTGCAAATGACAAGATATAGGTTGTAATCGCTTTGCAGTGGAACAGGTGAAGTGGTGTGGCAAATGTGTAATATGGAAGGGGAGATTATCAATCCACAACGACTTTTTAGATTGGCTTCTTCCAATGTGGTTAGGTTTACTTCGTATGCTTGATGGACACTGTCTGCCGCATCGTAGTTATCGGTGAGGTTTATAAAAAAAAAACTCAAGTGACTTGTGTGTGAACAGACGGACATGGCCCAAAACCATATTTAAAAGTCATTAGTTTTGATCGAAATATAAAAACAACAAATGTTAAAGAAGAAGAGGAAGGGGAAGAAGTATTTTCTATTGCCATATATCATCTCACTGTGTCACTTCACATCTCATCCGATAACAATCTAAAATTTCCAGAAAAAGATGACAAAAACAATAAGTCCTACTAAACAATGTGCAATAGTTTAAAAGTCATTCAATTGCTCTAGATTGCATTTATAGGTTTACAAATATATGTAAACAGTACCGTTTCATATTAAACACACATACATATACCCAAGAACACGTATTAGTGCACATAGTCTAACTCTGATTGTCCTTTGGTGCTTTCGAAGAACGGCATCTAGTTCGTTTTCTCTTTTGTATGTTCATCTTCGGGTTCATTCTTTGTAAAAATGTTCATGACCTTTTTCTTTATTCTTGTGAATACATTCTAAGCATATAATCTCTGAATCTTTGTGATACTCGTATAGAAAAGGATATATACTCACTCATACACACACACACACACACACATGTAATAACGAGCATATGTATGTGTGTGTATATTCATATCGACATTGTGTGAGCCTTAATGCAAGTAAATTGAATTGTTGTCCGTATGCATATATGCATAAGAGTATAGATATATATGTATGTATGTATATGTATACACTAATATTTGTGCAAATACGTGTAATGTGCGCTTGAATCTAAGTGAAATGTCGTTTGCATACAATCATGCAATCACAAACAAAAGGAAAAAGGGGTCAATACAGAATGAAATCCTTAAATTAGTAATAAAAAGTAAGTCTACAACAATTGATGGCAAAGTCTATGGCATAAGCAATGTGCATCAATGTTAAGGGATTCCACAAATGTCCAGGGCAGCATTGAGAAGTTAATCATCAAAAATCGAAGTTTGTGTCGGCATAACTGACACATACAGCGACTAATCTATAGGGGTCTTACTTAAGACGTGATTTCGTATGTAATTGGTTTTTGAAAATGTAAGAATTTGTACAACTGAATGAAACGTTTATTTACAATCAATGAATGTCATTTACTTTTTAAAGATTATGTAATCCATACTTTTGAGAACGGCCGTTGGTGTGGTACAAAACCTGGTAAGACCATCAAACATTTTTCAGCGGCTTTTTCCACCTAGTAAATGTTGGCGACTTTACAAGTAAGAGAGCAATCTCTAAGCCATGTAACGCTTCTGTGGAAAACCATTAGCCCTTCAGAGCCGGCTTTAAACAGCAGGTCCCGTTCAGTGAGTATTAAATTATATCGTGCACAGCTACTGGCTAGTAATTGTATAACGAATTTTTTTTATTAATGAACCACACCACTCAAGTTTTTTCAGGACTTATTATTTTCTGTGCCAATACTATGTGTACAAAATATCATCTTCATACCTCTAACAGTTCATATGAATACAGAGTCGGAATGGAATTTGCTTCAGTTGATGTGACTGATTATTTGTTATTGCCTGGTTTTGGTCCTTATTGGCTTACCTATTAGTTGCAAACAAAGTAAATAAACAATTAGGGATATATATATAGATTGTTATATCATTTTAGAATTTAACACCGAACAATGTCAAAGGTCACAGATCGTTATATCAATTATTTAGAAACACCTTTTTTATTCTACCACTACTTATAAGTAATTATGTTTCGAGTGACTTGGATATTTCTGGGGCGCACCCTCATGGTTTGTTTTCATTGCTTTCTAATATTTTCTTAAGATTATCGTCGATCATATGTTGTTTTTTTTTAAAATAATTTTTAGTTTGTGTGCAGAGACTTCCATAATCTCGTCTTAATAAAAAAAAATGTCATCATAAAACAAAATAGGGCTACTTAATGGGGAATATGTAAAATTTGGATTCACATTTATAATCATTGAGTATGAGAACTGCCACAGTATGTTTCTGTTTGTCACAATATTTAATTTTATTTTGTTGGCCTGAAGGGGGGCGTGGTAATTTTCTCTTGCCTTTGGGGACGTAAACCTCAATGATTTGGGAAGCCCAGGTCTAGGGACACACAGGTAATACCACTTTTTTAAGCTGATTTTCGTTATAGATTTTTCGTATCTTTTATAAGAGCAAACAGATTATAAATACATATCAGCAGCAATCTAATTACTTTAGTTGTACTAAAATTGATTAAATAGTTATCGCGCCTCCAAATATATGCAATGTGACCAAGTACTGCAGAAATACATATATCGACAAAAAAAAAACGCCAAACGCACTGCAAAACCACTTGGATTACACCACTGAATGTGTTTTTATTTCTTGTTTTTTTATGTTATCTCTTTGAGAACACGGCTGATAGTGTTTTTATTTGTTGCTGTTTTCATATTGCCATCTCTACTGCTGTGCATGTTTTTTCCATGCTGTCGCAGTTGTTGTTGTACTTACTTGCATTGAATCGGCACTAATAAAATCGCCACCAAAATATTCGGACAATTCTAATGATAATTTTGCTTTGGCGTTACGAGTACATCGCAAAATAACAACGAATGACACTTTACACAACATGTTTCTACACGAATCACTGAAAATATTTCAATTATCTGAAATAAAACACCGACAATTTTAATTAAAACAAATCACACGCGACGACTAAACACTGCACAACGAAGAGAACGAACGCAACTACACACAAAAAAAAAACTTATGTTTCGGCGTAGGTCAGAGAATTGTGAATCACAGTTGTGAATCGGGTGAAGGAGAATATGTGTTGCGAGGTGACCAGATGGCAGTCGTAGTTGGTACATTGGAATATTTCAACTGGTTGCTGTGGGTATGTTTGACAACTGGTCTGCCAATAGGTATGAGAAAAAAAATGGGCTAGATAAAATTTTGCGATTTTTGTAATAAGTACATTATGGGCGAGATTATCAACTAAATCCAAATGAATACAAAATATATATTATAATAATTAGTTTTAATATTACGAGTATGATGCAGACCATTCAATCATGAAGAAGGATCTAATGGATTTGAATGTGGAAATATGAACGAAAATAATATTGGTATACTCCCACACATTGAATGGGAGTAGGGTTGCCAGCTAATAAAGTGAAATTACTGAACACTCACCGAAAATAAACAGAATTTAAAACAAAAATCCTTATAAAAAATTTAATTTATGTTGTAAAACTTTATTTATTTCTATTTAAAAATTAACGAAAAACATGACAAAACAAAAATAATCTTTAAAATGTAGTCTTTTCTCCAGTAAAAACATATATTAGGGTTTTTTTTATATTATTTGTTTAAATTACATTGATGTGCTAAAAATGTTTCCTGAAATCTGGACAAGATAAGAAGAAGAATCTGATATTCAGGTGAATTCAGTGTATCTGGCAACCCTAATTGGGAGCACAGTGACCTGACTTTTTAAATTAATTAAAAAGGTACAAATAAATAAGAAATAATACCCATGCATTATCTATTATGTATGGAACAGGATTTCACTCATAATATAGTCAATTATTTTTATTATTTGTTTGTCTATCAGTTGAGATGCGAAAATGGTAAATACCCTTTAAATTGTGTAAATACCCAGGTATTTACCTAAAATGTGGGTATAAACTGTGTTGTAGAAAATACAGCAACATTTAGTGTATTTTATAAAAAAGATTATAAATACAAATGCTCACATAGCAAAATACCCACATAAGACAATGGCTAAATTATGTCAGAATTTTGATATTTTATTATTATTTTTGTTTTAATCGTAATTGTCTAAGAATCGTACTGTTCGGGAACGTATTGACCGATTTTTATGGTATATATTAGTAAAATTTTAATTTACATGATTTTATTTTTTAATTTTTTTTTTTGCAAATTTAGGATTTTCTAACAAATCCAAAACACTAATCAGATTTTTGTGATCGCCATAATTGTTGAAGTTAGGAGCAAAGCACTACCGTTGATCGGTTTTCACAGACAGCGTTGCCATATACATATGTATATTTTTCAGAAAGCTGTAAATTTGAAAATGTAAAAAGACCATGACAACACGGAAAAACGTATTCTTCGATCTATTCTACAGGTATGATACAAGTGTATATGGGTTTTAACACCTCAAAAGAACTGATAGTAATGTACCATAAATAACGTTTGGTGGACTTCGTGGATCACATATTTGTCTCCTAAAACTAATCCACTACTCTAATACAAATTACAACAGATAAAACTGCAACGTTGCTCATAGTATTATTTGCACCAACATTTTCCATAACACTATGCTACACAGAAATTAAGTTGAAACGCCGGAAGGTCTTGTCGAGTACAACAAGAATTTGTCTTCGAAAATGTTCCAAACACCCCCAAAATGAAATCCGGTTCAAAAACAGGTTCTGCGTACTGATAAGCCTGTAACTTTCCTAACTTTTAATCGATTTTTGGTTTCTTTCGCATTTAAAAAAGGCGAAAGTAAATCAATCTCTTAAAGCAAACTATTCATGATGAATTCTGTGCCGTCGGTGGAAAAAATTATATATATACGTGCATCAATTCCAACACTCTTTACTTATTCTCACGAACAGCGCAAGCTTGAAGGGAAACTTTAGTGCTAAATACCCAAATAAATTCCGAAAAAAGGTTATATATACTTTTTTCCCATGTGTCAACTGTAATTTCCACTTAAAACTTAACGGAATTATTTCCAAAAGAGCGAATGATATAACAGTTTTAAAATATGGTGCCATTCCCACTTGAAATATCAACAAAAATTCCTACCAATAAGATCGGTTGACTGCAAACACCCCATATAAATTAATTTGCTTTTTATACACACCTACATATATATACATATTTCATATCGTACATTTTCCTCGGATTCATTATTATCTCTTATGCTTAAAGTCTTATTGACGATTTTAAAAATCAACCAATACTTTTTGTGTCACAAAAGTACGCAGGTTTAGTCTGCATTTTAATGGTGTGATAAGTGCCAATAACAATTTGCCAAATATGCATTTTGTCAGATTCCCTACAATAGTAATTTAAAACATTACTATTATCTTAAAACCATTTCCTAGAGATCCCCTTCGACCATTTTATTGCATCGGCCGCATTCGGCATAATATTTGATATTCATATCGATTATTTTTTTATACTCGAATGTATGTATATTTTTATATTTAACCGCAAATTATAGTGATGCGGCGGCACTGTTTGTTTCGGATAAACATCAACACCCGCACTTTCCATAGCGCTGTGTTGTTTTTTTCGTTCAATTGTAATCGTCGTTATATGCGAATGCTGGTTGGTGTTGTAGCTGTTGGTGCACTATAAATTCGGTTAATATGCATAAAGTTAGCAATTGGTTTTGTATCGCTGGAAATTGTTATCGCTAATAGTTATGGCCATGTGCACGAGTACTGCTTTTTTTTTTATTGGTTTACTGAGGATATCAAGAGCACTGGCAATGGCAACAGCAGCAGCAGGAGCTGCGTTCCCCATTTGCTTTCTGTATGTTCGAAACAAAAAGAGGCAGTCATGTAAAATCGCTTCGAAATACAGCCATAAATGGCAAAAGTTATGACGGGGGTTGTTGTTTCTTTTTTTATCACACGAACTTTACGATTTGAAGTGAATGGTTGTTTAAAAAAAAGTTGTGTCTTCATTTCTGCAATGCAGTTTAATCGATATGTAACGATTTAAAGGCAGTTTGGTTTGATATCTATTTTTTTAAAACTAATCTAATATGTATCTTTTTGTTGTGATAAGTTATGTCTTAAATCTCTATACAACATTTCTGACATTTAAGTTAAAGCATTGCTTTAACATTCAATATTACTATAAAATTATGGATACAACTTAAACCATATACAGCATGTCGACTTTGTATCGTATACATTAATTCAAAGGGTTCATAAATTCTTTAATAAGTATTGTGAAGGGAAGCCAAATGTATGATCTCCTAAAATTAAATATTTCTATGGAAAACGTGATTGAAGCTCTTTACATGAGTATGTTAGCCTTAAAAGGAGTAAAATCTGCGATCACTAAACAAATGTTTGAATATAATACTTAAAACGATCCGATCCATACATTTACTTTCAGGTACATAAGTATTTCCCTCAAAATGCCATTGAGGAAATTTTATCAAGACCACTGCTTGATGAAATTGGTTCCGAATGGCCATTTTTTTGTACACATCTTTCACAACGGCATTTGCGAGGTTGAAACGAACGATGCAAAATCTTTTGAATGTCTCACCAGGATACAAATTTGGTGTGATCATACCAAAAATTATTTTTTTTTTCAAAACAAAAGTGTCAGTAAGTGTTTATTTTTTATACCAAAAAAAAAATCAATCTTTCTTTGGCACACCTTAAACTATAACAGCCCAAGGTTTTTTATTATTTTTTATTTCAATTTGCAGTGTCAAATGTTCGCCAGTTCACGCATGATTTCTGACAATGTTCAGTGTACCTAGCTATTATATCATGAATAGACTTATAAACAAATAATGTGGCTTGACTAAAGAAATGGTACATTTGTATGGGATATTCCAGAAAATAGTAAATAAAGGCGAAAATTATCCATAGAGTTTAATGGTAAACAACAAAAGTTGTGAAACTTATGACTCATAAAACATTTAAAAAAAAACTAATAAATAAATAAGAAATAGCTCTTAAGGTAAGTATTAAAGATAATTATGTGTGAAATTTTTTAAATTTATTATAGCAAAATGGGACAAGTCGTTTTCGAGTTATCTTAATATATATTTACCCTCGACACTGATTCACTGATACACTGATTCACTGATTCACTGACTCTGTCACGCAGTACGTAGGAATTTAAATAGGCATTCTATAATTTTCTATAAATAACTAGTAAGTTGTAATGCGCCTATGGCGCCTGTTGAAATATGTGTGGAAAACAAATTTTTGTTGGAAAAAAAATGTTTGTTGAAAAAAAAATTTTTGTGGAAAAAAAAAAATTTTGTTGAAAAAAAAAATTTTGTGGAAAAAAAAATTTTTGTTGAAAAAAAAAATTTTGTGGAAAAAAAAAAAATTTTGTTGAAAAAAAAAAATTTGGAAAAAAAAAAATTTAAAAAAAAAGTTTTGTAAAAAAAAAAATTGTAAAAAAAAAATTTGGGGAAAACACAATTTCTGTACAAAAAAAATATTATTTTTTTTATTATTATTATTTATAGAATTATTATAGAATGCCTATTTAAATTCCTACGTACTGCGTGACAGAGTCAGTGAATCAGTAAATCAGGGAATCAGTGAATCAGTGTCGAGGGTAAATATATATTAAGATAATAATAAAAAAAATAATATTTTTTTTTATACAGAAATTGTGTTTTCCCAAATTTTTTTTTTACCAAAAAATTTTTTTCCCAAATTTTTTTTCAACAAAATTTTTTTTTTTTTACAAAATTTTTTTTTCAACAAAAATTTTTTTTTTACAAAAATTTTTTTTTACAAATTTTTTTTCCCATTTTTTTTTTTTTTTCAACAAAAATGTTTTTCTTCCACAAAAATTTTTTTTTTCAACAATATTTTTTTTTCAACAAAATTTTTTTTTCCAACTTACAACTTACTAGTGACAAAATATGTCTCAAAAAACTTCATTTTAAAAAAATTCCCTAGAAAATCAGAAATGTATAGTAGTTTTCATTATAAAAAAACATTTTTTTTATGTTTATGCTTAGTGTAATTTTTAAATAATATTTAGAGGTCTACTGTATTTAACCCAAAAATTATTCGTGAAATCTCCAGCATATCCGAAACGTTGCTTTAAAGCTGCCATTTCTGCAAACGATTTTTCGTTTTGTATATTTTATTCAGAACATTCCGGTTGGGTGGAGGAAATATTTAATTGACGGTACATTTCAATTGGGTCATACGAAGCCGCCTCTGGAGCGCCGATATTTCATTCTGGAATGCTCGGAGATGCTCGAACTATAGTTAAAATTTTGTTTAATCGCAAACAAGGGTTTTCTTTGGCGTTACTCATTTCTGGTGCAATGGGTGAGTAAAATAAAAATTTACGATTTCGGTCAAAACAGCAACCAGAGACTGTTCAAGACCTGCAATGGACCCTGAAAAATGGTTCGGTTTGTAGGTTGCTACAGACGGTAGATGGTAAAAATAAGAACCGACCGAAAACAAAAAAAATTATCTTAAAAAAGAATATTTTCTGTAGTTTTACCGTTTTCTGCCGTTTTCGACCAATACATGAAAATGGGTTAAAGACGATGATGGCCGCAACGTTACGTCAATGGAGAGGAATTCGTTTTTGTCCAAAATTTATAAATGCGGATTGGTTGACATATAGTTTCAACATCACGGTGTCACAAGATTCCATGAACCAATTGAGGGGCGAGTTATTTAGAGTAATTAATTCCACGTTTTGACACTGTTAAGTGGTCGCATCGTTTGTGCAATTTCAAGCCAACCACGAAGACCACATTATACGAGTCATTGCTGATACCCCGGCCAAAATGTTTGTTCCTAAAACTGGCAACACAAATAACTAATGCAACCAATTATTCAATATAAATAGTGTGGTTAATGACAATATTATTTATAGTACAAAAATTGTTTTTTTGTGATTGTTAGACGATTGATGGTGTTATAGGTTTTCCTTTAATGTTCTCAGTCTATATGGGAGATTTCTATTTGAAACAATATCAAAATATCCCTTCATTCTCTCATAAATTGTGTATGTATACCAGTGCTGTGGAGTCGAGCTAAAATTGCTCGACCCTGACTCCAGCATTTTTAAATAGCTCGACTCCGGAGTCGACGCAGACTTCAGCTGTTCGAAATTTATATTTCCATTCACTATTCCTATACTCTACATTTCACTGAGGTGCGTTTATATCTTAAAGATAAAAAATGTCAATAACCTAAAAGTTATTTTTTTTTAAAATTGTAGAAAACATTAGCAGATTGAATTTTTTTTAATACATTTTATTTATTTTATGGGAAATGTAGGTAAATAGAACTTGGAGTCAAAGTCAAGAAAATTTTTCGACTCCAGACTCTTGGCAAATTTATCAGACAGCGTTTTAAAATTTTCAGAAAATTTTGAATTGGAACAATGTTAAACTTCTAATAATTTTTGCTGGCAATTTATCCAACATAAGAAATTCCACAAAATATGTAAATGCGCACCCTAGTGTATGTGTATGGTACATCAATTTAAAAGTATTTAAAAAACAAAAATCTTTTATACTCCAACCAAACTGTTGTACACTGTAATCTCCTTTGTCGCTCTTGCGAGAAACTAAATTTGGTATTTGTAATTCGAAGGGTCTTTTGTTCTTGTCGACTTCCTATTCGTAGTTATAACTTATTTTTAAAGAACAGAAACAATAGTTTTTATCCCCCATTTTTCAACAGCAGCCAGAAAATTGTAAAAAAAAATAACGAATGGCAAATATTAAAACAAAAGTTCTTCATAACTGAAGTTACACTTTGTTTCATGGCTTGGCGTGGCATGGCTGGCACTTGTACCGCAGCGCTTTGTTAAAAAGTATTGTCAACCAACTGTTCGCTCGTGTAAGTGTGTAAGAAATATAACGTGTGTATGTGTGCGTTCATGGAATTGTTGTAATTGTTCAGTTGTTAGAAAATATTACACGCACTAAACGGAGAACAAAAGTTTTCTCTGTTTTGCTGCTGTTGTTTTGGTTTGTTTGTTAGTTTCGTCGCCATCTTCTTCATCTTCTTTGGGGTTTTTGCCACTTGACAGCACACAAAACGTTTCACCCAGGACTTTTTAAGTCATGTACGGTGCTTGAAATCAGTGTAAGTCACACAAACACAACACATACCAGCATATTTGTACACACATACATACATGTTTGTTTACACATACACACGAACGATCTAGTGACTCCGTTGACCAGTATTTCGAAAATGTTCGAATGTTCGCGAAAACGGACAATTCTCGAAACAATATTTGTAGGGCACAAGCAAGAAACCGCCCAATTCAGCACAGTTAGGGGTAAATTAAATTAAGTAATTATTAATTTTTTATTGCGACAATCTTATAATATAGAAACGTTGGATTGTCCATAGTATTTTGGATGGAAGTATTGAGTTGTACGGTTGGAAAAAGTAGATCTTAAGACACCTACAGTCTGCAGAAATACGCACGAAAATGGGGAAGTTGCGAAACTACCAAAGTACTTTTGCAGTTCACAAGTATATTTCTAACTCAAGAAGATGTAGAATGAAAAGAGTTCAGCTTGAATTTGGTTTTCTATACTCTCAATTAGCCGAAGGCCCTCTAATGATTTTTTTTTATTGAGATTTGTCAATAAGGGGATCGATGGTTTGCCGACAAGTAATTTAGTCGCTCTTAAATATGTTATACACAAAACTATCTAAAAAAGTTCGATAATGTTACCATGGTCGCTAGATGTGGTTAATGTCATACCAGTAAACAATTTCCTTGAATTCGCCGCGGAGAAAGTTATATCGATGGTTGAAAGAAAGTCAGAGATTCTCAGAAAAACGGAAAGAATCGTCTAGAGAAATTCTTGGTCATACTCTTGTTAGAATATGAGAGGGGAATTCGAAGGGTAGGTCAGAATTGGCGCACTGAAGAGGTAATTCTACCGACCTATTCCTCCGATTTCAGATCAACTTCTATTATGTATAAAAATAATCCAATCCTATCTCAAAATTGAATTAATACTTTATCTATCATAATCATTACAAATTGTGCACTGGGATATGCCAGTTGTTAAGTTCGTATACCAGTTCGTGTATACAGTTGTTCCAATCTATGTGTGTAAAGGATATTCTAAACGGATATTCATTCCTATCGGGCGACATAGATGGATTTCTTTGTTATGAAAACTTGGAATTGTTAACTGGGGACAACCGCAATTCTTCGAAGTACTTGGGAAACTCTAAAAATCCCAAAGTTGATATCCAATACATTACACCATGCTACAAATCTTGACTTTTGATTATACACATGAGTCAATTCAACAGATTCTGTTTGTTGGTGCTCAGTTAGTTTCTGTGGTAGAGAAGAAAATATGACTGTATGTTGCGGAGGTTTAAGTATAGACAAAAAATGATTGATTGTAACGCATTAGTATTGCCATCTAGTTGACGCTACTATATATTTTTCTAATGGAACGACAACATTTTCATCGCAATACGTGGTTGTTGATGAATGGATAAAATTCAAAGTTTTAGTATCGGGGTTGTGAAAAAAGTTATTTAACTCGGTTCCGCCGTCAATAGAATGAATGACCCCAACGTGCCGGCAAATAAAGGTTTATTTGAGCTAAGCAAACAATTGAAGAATAGACCCAACGAATCCCACACGAATATTCTGCATGGATGCTTATGAAAGCATATGGAGACGGTGCTAGGTGTTTTTTTTTGAGAGAAAAATCCGCTGATCGTTGTTACGAAGAGTATAGGCGACGAACTATATACCGATGTGAACGTAGTTAAGCGCGTCAAAATACAGCGATTGCTCTGCCCGTACCGTAGATCGATACTACGGTCGAAGTACCAAGTAGAGGAAGACATGCCTATACTTGGTACTATGGAATCGTATACAGAACGATTCTAAAACATTAAAATTGTTCGAATGTTCTGGGATTTTCTTTTAAAGACACAAGCTGCCACTGTCAAACATTGAAATTAATGAAGATTTAAAAAGTCCATATTTATTTTTCTTTGGTTGTCTGTTTTATTTTTTTTTTAATGTTGCGGATATGTATGTACATACAGACATACATACATATGCGTTGTTTATTTACATTCACAAGCGTGTACACAAATATGTACGTATATACAATCAAATATTAACCATATTAATACTGACACAACAAAACCCCAAAAACCACAATCATATGTTTTTTTTTCCAGACACACACGCACACCCACATAAATATGTGCATGTCAACACATGTACTCAATGTACACATGTATGCACGTATTTATATTATAACTTTACTCATGCACCACATATGTATGTATGTATGTCGACATATACACAAGTGAGTATATACGAACAGACAAATTCAGCATTTCATGTTTATTACAAAAATATGAATATCGAAATATTAACGAATATTACCAGCATCCGTAAGTGTCCATTGGCATAATTACGATGTTAAAATATTACCAACCAACATCATCATCGTCCTCATCATCGAATCAATATAGTAATCGGAAATATTGCACACACACACACATACTATCTCATTTACACAATAAATTGTGCATATGTTAAGTGCAATCGTCCGCGTGTACGTTTAATAACACCGTAGCCTCGACTTACGTGTTGTGCGTTGGACGGTAGGTATTTGCGAGAAAGAATAACCTTAATTCAGCTGTAGTGTTTATATACTATTTTAAACTAGTAAGTTGTAATGCGCCTATGGCGCCCGTTGAAATATGGAAAAAAAATTTTGTTGAAAAAAAAAAAATTTTGTGGAAAAAAAAAAATGTGGAAAAAAAAATTTTTCTTGAAAAAAAAAATTTTTGTGGAAAAAAAAAAATTTTGTCGAAAAAAAAAATTTTGTGGAAAAAAAATGTTGAAAAAAAAAAATTTGGAAAAAAAATTTTTGTAAAAAAAAATATATGTCGAAAAAAAAATTTTGTAAAAAAAAAATTTTTGTAAAAAAAAAAAATTTTGGTAAAAAAAAATTTAAGGGAAAACACAATTTCTGTACAAAAAAAAAATATTATTTTTTTAATTATTATTATTTATAGAAAATTATATAATGCCTATTTAAATTCCTACGTACTGCGTGACAGAGTCAGTGAATCAGTGTATCAGTGAATCAGTGTCGAGGGTAAATATATATTAAGATGCATAGAAATCATAGTGCGAAGATTCTCGATTCGCGAGAGGTATTCTTATTTCTCTTTTTGTGACTGAAAAACAATTCTTGAGAATGTTATCTTGGATAAGTGATTACTACATGTCGTAATATCTCTCTCAACTCTAAATATAGCCTTAAGGATCATCGTACCTATCTTATGAAAGATATACATAATAGATTAAATATTCAGGGATCGCTCTATACGAGTTGATATAGATGGGGTCTCATCCAACGAGCACAGCAGGAGTGCCACAAGGCTCTGTCCTCTCTCCTTCTCTATTTCTTATTTTCATTGACGACCTGTTGGGGCAGACTGTGAACCCAATCTACTCCTTTGCGGATGACAGCAATCTCTGTCATTCATACTCATTTGATCATCGGCCAGGTCCTATGGAGGTGGAGGACAAAAGGCGAACGATGAATGACTCACTTAACCGCGATTTGGCGACGATTTGTGAGTGGGGCCAAATGAATAGAGTAGATTTTAATGCACAAAAGACCCAGTGCTGTTTGTTGTCAAACAAACGTTCCACTGATCCAGCACCGTCGTCAATATCTATGGGTGGGGTAGATAGATAGATAGGTAGACGTATCAGATACTCTTTAATGTTCTGGGCATAAAGATACAGGGTGATGCTCGCCCACATATATTCGGAGTGTCGAAAGAAGCATTCAAGTGTTTAGGCGGTGCAAAAAATACTTCACCTCATCTGATCTCGTAAAAAAAAAAAAAAAAAAAAAAAAGGTGTTAATTGATGTTGATGATCGACCTTGAGTTCTCGTGTTAACTGAACTTTACAAACCTTAGGACCCAAGTATTTATGCAAAATACGGTGCAATGACGTTTGTGGAATGCACAATTCCAAACAACAACGAGGAATGGACAAACCTTCGTTTTCTTCTATACTACAGTACAACGCCTTCTGGTCGAAGGAAGATTTGATCGCATTTCCTAGAAAGCATTTACCTATATTTCCTCTAGTCCGTATATTTTCCGCTTTTCGCTTTGTATACTAATGGAAAGAATTACTGCTCCATAATGTCTTTTCCATTTGTAAGTGTTTTAGGGGCGGTAATAGGCACGACATACCCATCATAGATTTTTGAAATTAAATGGAGGAGTCGTCCATTCTGCACTTGACCTATCCGGTCGATCAGGCGGGGATTTTTTATTTCGTTTAGTACCTAAAAGATCTGATATTGGTAGTTGGCCCGTGAACGGGAAGAACTAGGAATATGTTTAGTGTCAGTTTCCGTGGTATCATAATGGATTACACTGTCTAACCTAAACTAACCTAAATGAGTGTCTTTCATATGAAATAATGCATTTGGTGCCCTATCTGAGGAATTATCCGGCCGATTTCTTTTAAATGTTGACATAATTTTTAAACTCAATTATTTGTATTTTATATTTAAGTTAATCTGTTCTAGGATCAGATTGGTTTTAATGGCTGTTTTTTATAACAGAACAAAATATGGAAAAATAACGAATGATTTTAAATCCAGCTAAAAAAGAGTCATAAATGTGCATTGTTTTCCCCATATGTTTCATGCACAAATAAAAATATATCTTATGGTTTTAATTGTTATTTTTAATCATAATGCTCTTAAGCCAGCAAAACTGAATACCTCCATGTGTTGATCCCTGGAAAATCGGATTTGGGAGACCCACCAAAGAAGCGCGTCGCTGGTGAGCGGTGAATTCTGTTCCCAGGGGAAAATAAAACATAGAAGAATTATAGGAATAAAAAACATCTAAGGGTAGGCTGAAGTGATCGACTACCATATAGGATGAGCCATTTCAAAAAGTACTGATAATTTTTTAAAAATTTCCGCTTTTATTGGAACGGTTTAAATTTGTCATTTAATAATGTAACACAATATCATCCATATGACTACCACGACTGGATCGGCAGCAGATGAAGAATTTTACCGATCGTGTTTTCAGATAAGACTCATTTTTATCTCGGTTGCTATGTCCTATGGAGTTCAAGGAACCCACAGGTACCTATTAAGAAGCTAATTCATCCACAACGATTGACAGTTTGGTGGGGGTTCTAGGCTGGCGGCATCATTGGGTCATTCTTCGAAAATGACAAGGAACCGCCGTTACCGTCAACGAGCCATTTTCAACGAATTTTAGTTTCCAAAAATTCAAGAGAATGAAATTTGGTTTCAATAAGTCGGAGCCACATGTCAAACTGGTTTTGAAAATCGAAGAATCGTCCGAAATTGTGATGTCAATTGGCCGCCTCGGAGCTGTGATTTCAGCCCTTTGGATTATTTTCCATTAAGGATAAATCTTATGCAAAGCATCTAGAAACATTTGATGAACTAGAAGTTGCCGTTGAAGGTATCGAAAATGTACGGAAAAATTAGTAGTCCTATGAATAATATTGGGTTCCACTATTAAGTGACAAATTCAAGCTTTCCAATGAAACCATAAATTTTAAAAAAAAATTGTCAGTACTTTTTGTTTTCTTCGAGATGGGTTTTTAGTGGGTTTTTTTTGGTCATGAGACTGTAATGAGAATAAATAAAACGTTCACTGTTTTTTTACAGACGATTCATATTTAAAATTTTGGTGCGATTGAAACAATTGCCATTGAAGAATTTGCGTTGTTTCTATATCCATCCATGCATTTGAGACGACTTATGAGGAAGTCTCTAAGTACTGTGCTGGATAAGCCATTTTTAACCAATCAACAACTTTGCCTTATGACGTGCTTCGGTATTAACTTCCATGACAAATTTAGATAAAACTCAAAAAATGAAGATCTATTATAATCTCCTATTCCGATTTTTATTGCAAAAGTGTAACTAAATTCATAATCTCACCTTGAAAAAAAAAACGCCCACTTTAGCGACCTCTTTTGTCTTTGTTCCGCGTTTATCATGCAAAATGCTTTCATGATTTTTAATAATTTGTCCATTGACGAATCACTGTCCTGCAATAAATAGTAAAAGTAGATATTTTAAAAAAATAAGTCATATAGGAAACTGATATAAATAAAACTTGTTACATTTAATTCCTTACAGAAATACCTAATCAGGGATTCGTCTGGAGCAAATTGCCCCGAAATATTCAATTAGTGTATAAATCCCCAAAATGCCACATACTTTTACACAAAAGAGAGAATGCGAAAACGAAAATACAACACATACTCGTAGATAGCATCTCATATACAATCTCCAACGACCACAATAGTTCTGCTTATAAATGTCAATGCCAAACAGATATGGTCTGAATGACAGCACGACACTATGCTTCATTGCTCATTTCATTCCACGAAAAGGTATGCCGTCTTCAAAGTGTACCTTCATCTTCAATGGTACATGTCAAATATTATTCCAATCATAGAACATATTAGTCCATATCACTGTCTGCCGCCACCCTAAAGATTATCTCGTAAAATTCGGAAAGATGTTGGCCAAGTTGTATTGTAAACAATACGCCCTAAAGGCACACTTGTCACATAACGACAGACACGAGTTCTGCCCTAGAACTGTTTTTGAAAACCAGCAACGCCAACGCGGTTAAAGGAGCATAAACTTAATGATGGACGTAAAAGTCAAATGACTAGAATACGAATGTAACCATTTACCTTGTTCTATAAATTAATTTTTCAAAATCGTAAAATATCCAACGATTTTATTATTATAACAAGGCCAGCAAATTAGAACATTTCTATGCGTACATGAGTAAGGGACATTATGGCAGATACGACCACGGCCACTTGCAACACCAGGATACCCTACAGCAGTTCGGCCGCACACTCCTAATTCTTTGGCATATTTACTCTAGTCGGGAAAGATCCGAAGGCGACAAGATATCCAAATCATTTCAAATACAAATAAAGCGTGTTTATGTATGTAAACATTAGAAAATGTATTATAAGCATAAATACAAATTTTGAAACGAGCGAAGAGAACGACACAGTGAAAAGGGGGGACGGCGCATAGAAACAAAGGGATATAAAAAAGGCTTTCGAATACATAAAAACCAAATTGAGTGACAATAAAACGGAAATAAACTAAAGTAGAAGTAGATGTGACACAAAGTTTACTAAACGCACGAATACACACACATACACAGAGAGAGGGAGAGAGAGAGTGACAGAGTAAGCAGGAAACCGGAAAACGGAAAGCCAAACAACAACTGGGTTTCCAAAAACGGATAAAGGTATCTCACAACGACAACGGCAACAAAGCCAACGCAACAGCAGCATCAACAACAATAACAACAGTCATAATAATGGCCCGCCAGCCACTAAGGGTGATGGCTATGCGATGGCAGTTAAATGGGATAAGATGATATTTTAACACCGTCTTGTAAAGAAATAATGATACTTTTATTGTTATATTTTCAAACTTACCATAACAACAACAATACCAACACCAGCCGAGAGGCACAGTGTGACTCATCGTATGCAAATTGGTGAAACAGTGAGCTACTGACACTGAGGCAAGTTGAATCTTAAGGTAAACATAACCAGTGATCAATGTTTATTTGTCGGCTAATCTCATTATCATTTACATTCTAATACTTCACCAGCAGAAGAAAGAGAATTCCTTCGTTCCTCCCTTTTTTCCAGGCGAAATACTCTGTGGGCAAAATTGTCTCGAAAAAAACCAAACCCGTGTTTCCAGAAAAAAAATAAAAAAAAAATTGAAAAGGTTATGGGCATTTGAAAATCTTCAAATCGTGAAAAGTCATCCGACATGACAACTTTTAAACTGATGTTTTTCAAAAACTAGTGAAACATTTAATATTCCATTTTAAAGGTATTTGAACTTTCTTCTTAAAAATTATTTTTAAATTAATTTTTTTGTTATTTGTAAAATTTGATTTTTTTTTAACATAATTTCTGTTTTCCACCATCTTCCACTAGTAAAAATCAAAAAAAAAAATATTTTCCTAAATGTCAATATAACCTTAGTATTCCCTGTACATTTCAGAATGGTAGTCGAATGGATTCTATTTTTTTCTCGATTTTTTTCAATTTTAGTACCACGAAAAACTCAAAAAAAAAAAGAATAGAAACTCTGTATTAGCACGAAAAACACACTCTAAAAAATTCATATTGTTCTCGAGCATTCTTTGTATTGCTTTTTCTATGTACCGTTAGAAGTTTTTTTACTTGGAAAAAGCAATGTTGGATGTTATTTTTAGTTTACTAAAAATATTTTTTTTATTTCTGTTCAGTGCCTTCAGAGAGAACAAACAATTGTTAAGAAAATTAAAATAATTAAACGGAATTACTGATTTTGTTGCGAAAATTTTACTTTGGAAAAATGAGGAAAATGTTCAACAAAAGCTAAAATTAAATTGGCAAACCTTGAAGGGAAGGATTCGAATTTGTAATCATTGCCGACAAAAAACTAAATAAAATGCAAAAATTTGACTGTGAATGTGTTGTGAATGTGGAAAAAGCAATGTCGGATGTTATTTTTAGTTTACTATAAATATTTATTCATTTCTGTGCCTTCAGAGAGAATAAAAAATTGTTAAGAAAATTAATATAATTAAATCGAATTACTGAATTTGTTGCGAAAAATGTAAGTTGGATAAACGAGGAAAATGTTCAACAAAAGCTAAAATTAAATTTGCAAACCTTGAAGGGAAGGATTAGAATTAGATTAGAATTGACGACTAAAACTATTTTATTTATTTAACATTTGACTGTGAATGTATTTCGACAGGACGTTTATTGCCTTATCCTGGAACATGCGGTATGGGAAGCGATTTATACCAGAACACACACAAAACATAGAAATTGCTTATTATTTATCTTTTAGTTATGTACTGAATATCTATATTTTTTATAAAAACTTCAGGCTTGCTTAACCCAAAAACCTAAGAGTAAAGTAAGTAAAAGAGTTTGATTATTTAAAATCTTTTAAATGTTAAAAACCGACTGACGATTTTCAGCAAGGAAATATGTTCTCCTAATAAAATTGAACTTTATTTTAAAAATCCTTAAAACCAGAAATCCAAAATTACTTCATAACTTCACATAGATAACTTTTAAAATCTATGTACTCTTCATGTTACTTCGTTTAGGAATTCGCCTATAAAATTTTAAATTTTTGTATATTTTAGGGCATTTTACAAGAATCAATCAAAAACACGATTTTTGTTTTTTTGATGATTAAACACATGCCGAACTAAATGTAGTTACGATTTTATCCGCCCAATTGGTCGATAAAATAAGGGGATCGTGTACTTCATCACTCACCATATTATACTGATTTTGTACGAATTCCATTAGGATAGAAATCTGATTTACAAGTACCACTTGGCGAATACACCAAAACTTGATTGTTTCAACAGTTTTAAAAAGATTCTAGTTGTACTCCAATCGGTCCCAATGTGCAGTGCCGTCGTTGACATTAGGGATAGCCGTAAAGGTAACAATACAACAAAATCCTACGAAACCGACAGACAGGCCCACAGACGGACGAGTACTACAAGTCAAGTCGCTCGATTATCCAGCCCAAAGGACGGTATTTTATAGCCGCAAAAGCCAAATATACGTACGAGTTTAAATGTATTCGAGCCGTCGTCATAGTACCGTGGACCGCGTTTCAGTAATAAACATTATTACATGTATACCATTCGAATGGCTGTAAAATGATAAATTGTATTTATTCTTTGGTTCTTTCTCCTCTTCGTTCCGCCATTTAAACCTCCGCACAAATCCCACAGCCCCTTTCAACAGCTTCAACAATACACGACAATACAGCAACAATACACCGAAATAAAAAGACATGTCCTTAAATGCTTGAAATACGGAAATACGCAGGCAGGAATATCTTACAGGACATAAAGAATGCCGTGGAATGAATTGGTAGAAATATTTAAATAAACAGTAAAACCATAATTTACGCAGTCATAATTTGTCATTAAAATCTCCCATAAAGTCTTGTGTGATATGGCACAGCAACAACAAGAAGAGAAAAGCACAATTCCTTTTATTTCGGGCAATACTTAAAAAGCCATTCATTCGTTCTTTGCAGTCGAGATACCTTCATTGTATGTGTGTGTGTGTGTCTTATAGTGTGTCTTTTGTGGCGAAATTTGTACTCTAAAGTGAAACCGATACACTGAAAGAAAATAATCTGAAATAAAGACGATCCTATTCATATGACCATAATTGGAAGACATATGATATTTAAGTTGTTGTGTATGAACAAGGTATTCTCTTAATGCATTGATTACATACATTAATAATTTAGAACGTTTCGGTAAGTTTTTGAAATCACTCAGAAAATTCATATATAGATATATTTACCCTCGACACTGATTCACTGATTCCCTGATTCACTGATTCACTGACTCTGTCACGCAGTACGTAGGAATTTAAATAGGCATCTTAATATATATTTACCCTCGACACTGATTCACTGATTCACTGATTCCCTGATTCACTGATTCCCTGATTCACTGACTCTGTCACGCAGTACGTAGGAATTTAAATAGGCATTCTATAATAAATAATAAAAAAAATAATATTTTTTTTTTGTACAGAAATTCTGTTTTCCCCAAATTTTTTGTTACCAATATTTTTTTTTTCCAAAATTTTTTTTTTTCAAAATTTTTTTTTTCAAAATTTTTTTTTTTACAAATTTATTTTTTACAAAATTTTTTTTTCCAATTTTTTTTTTTTTCAACAAAATTTTTTTTTTCCACAATATTTTTTTTTTTCAACAAATTTTTTTTTTCCACATAAATTTTTTTTTTCAAGAATTTTTTTTTTCAACAAAATTTTATTTTTCAACAAAAATTTTTTTTTAAGAAAAATTTTTTTTTTCAAAAAAATTTTTTTTTCCACAAAAATTTTTTTTCAACAAAAATTTTTTTTTTCACCAAAATTTTTTTTTCCACAAAATTTTTTTTTTTTCAACAAAATTTTTTTTCCATATTTCAACGGGCGCCATAGGCGCATTACAACTTACTAGTTCTATAATAATTCTAGAAATAATAATAATAAAAAAAATAATATTTTTTTTGTACAGAAATTGTGTTTTCCCCAGATTTTTTTTACCAAATTTTTTTTTTTCCAAAATTTTGTTTTCTTACAAATTTTTTTTTTTTAAAAAAGTCTTTTTTTCCAAATTATTTTTTTCAAGAAATTTTTTTTTTCAACAAAATTTTTTTTTTCAACAAAAATTTTTTTTTTCAGCAAAAATTTTTTTTTCAACAAAAATTTTTTTTTTCCACAAAAAATTTTTTTTAACAAAATTTTTTTTTTTCAACAAACATTTTTTTTCCACAAATTTTATTTTTTTTCGAAATTTTTTTTTCAAAATAGTTTTCTCAAAATATTTTTTACAAAATTTTTAAAATTAAGTAACAAATACTTTCTCAAGCAAATTAACGGGCGCCATAGGCGCATTACAACTTACTAGTTCATATATAGACAACTAAAATGGTTCTCATGCGGTCATCATCGATTCACATAGCGCTGTGAATAAAAAAAATCCAATAGTTATAGAAATTTTTAACGCACACTTCCTCTTCAGTTGTAGTCTTCAGCTTGATTTGTATGACCTATTCCGTTTTATAAATTAGCAAGTTCTCGCAATATAAAACATTTTTTTTTGGTCGGAGATTAAAGACATGAACAGCAACGATCTATGTCTTCCGCAAAATGGCCATGCCACACCGCAATCGATCTTTTGGACACCAAGTTCAATAATCGTGATAAGCTTGGTCGTTATTTGTTTGCCATCATCGCTCAGTGTAAATTTCTGAGCAATCATACTAATATGTGTGTTTGCCTTAAACTTGCACAAAATCCAATGTAAAAGTCTGTGTGTAAGGACGAGTGTGTGTATTTCCATGCCAGAAGAATATAAAGGAATGTTTCCCATTTTTTTTTCTGTGTCCTTTATTGTACATTACTGCAGGGAGCCTGCAGACAATAAAATATGCTGGAAAAAATAGCATTATAGTCGTACTGTACGCAAACGTATGTTGCATTAGCCCACTTTGGCTGTAAATCATGCAGTGAACGAATAAACGTATCTTAAGGATGAGAGAAAAAGTCCTGCAACATATGCGATATGTATGTGGCACATGATACTTGTGCTCGTATTACGGCGATACGATTACGGGTGCTAACTAGTTTATGCAGCTGTGCCTGGTTGCCTTGCTCTTTTTTTGGTTGAGCTATTTATTTTTGGCTTACGAAAATTAGTTTATTAGTTTTACTATTCTTTACGTCTTTTAAAGTTATACGTTTTAAGCCAAATTTGGTTTGTTTTTCAGTAGAGTTTTCTTAAAAGGTCATTTTCAATTGAATAGGAGTTAAACGTTGCCTATTTGAAAAAGGGTTGCTGTTTTTCGTTGTTGTTGCTTTTGAGCGTTCGATACGCACACACTCGCATTCATGTGAAACTCATGGTGCAATCTATCCTTGAGGTAATCTATGAATAGAGGAACAAAGTGCTCACAAAATGAACGAAGTTGGTTTTTGCATTTGTTGCTTACGTGATTTCAATTTTACTTACAAATGTCCACTGTCAGCCACATAAATGAAAAGGAATTTCTCATTGTCATGGATGCAGGAAGAGAAATGTTCAATGCATCACAATTTGTGTATTGTCCTAGGCTTATTGCACAGTGTATTTTTGTTTTTGTTCAACGTGCAACAAGCGCCAAAACCGCATACAGCTCAGCAACATTACCGGAGAATGGGATGGTAAGATGGCAATTTAAAAAAGTCCTAGGCTCGACATGGAAACAGCAAAACAGTAGCGATCGAAGAAAGGACCAGCCCTATACATCGAATTCGTAGAAAAATTACATAGAGAAAACTTTCTAATGTTAAATAAAGGGTCCGCCATATAACGTTTTTTTTTTCAACTATTTCCATTATCATTTAAGAGACAACTTTGACTCGAGTGTCGACAACCAAGAATCGGGACACACTCTGTCATTTGTTGTATCCGTTGTTCTGAGAACAGATGATTGTATAATTTTTCCACATGTCTTGGTTGTTATGCCAATCTCGATTCATGCATTGTGGTTGTTTGTTGATCCTATATGCCAAAATCTGGCTTTCTATAGATTGAGACTTGATCTATGGATGACATCTGTGTCATTCGAATTACTCTTACATATACTCTTTTGCATTGCTAGATCAATATATAAATATCAGAATCTTACCAACTTGACATCATTACTATACTTTTTTGTAAAGGGCATTTGTCAGCACATTCCATAGATGTATTAAAGCCCTCTATCAGGTGTTGATAATTATTGTTAAAAATTAAACTCTGGTTATTTCCGACAGTACTTGATTTTTACATCATCGAATTCAAATGAAGTCATCTCGAACATTCGTTCAAAGCTTACGATATTCTTGCCTTCTTCCCTCAATTTGTCGTCTATTCATGCTAGTAATATGGGACAATACTGAACACATCCCCCAATTGCGATTAGCCGTTAAGTGTTATACTTGCGAATGATTAACCGCTTCATAGTTGCCTACACCAGTGTAAATGGATACGAAATTGAAAAATGTTCTTCTTTGTCTCAAACCCACTGTCTCAGCATATAAAGTGGGGAATTGCATCCGTATCGTACACATTCATTCACAGATTGCTGTTTGTTGAGGAACTCAACCATACAAAGAACCTCTACATACAAGCTCAGCCAAAAAAAAGCAAGAAAAGGTTATAGTCAGTCGCGGCAGTCCCTTTAATAGCCTACACTACACCATTCAAAACTTGTTTCCGATTTCAGCATTATTACGCATAATAGAGGAAGTGGGAGCAATTAAGACGGTTTTCTTAAAGGGAAATTATGGTTCCGTTCATATCATACTGTGGTGATATGTTCCTCTGGGGAATACAAATTAATAAAAAATATAATTTCTGAGAACATTTTTTAAATTTCAGTCAATATCACATTTAATAATGTTTATTCCCGGCCCGTGAACCCAACGATGTTTTGAACCTTGATATAACCCAGGCCAATACACGATGTCTAGTATAAAAAAAATCTGACTGTAACAAACATGACCAATGACAACCTCTTAGCCAGAATACTGTAGAGTAAAACAATGGAAGAAGAACAAGCTCATCCAGCCACAAATGCATACAATTTACTTTTAACCTCAGTCAAAAATGTATGCAAGTCGAAGCTATTCACTAGTTTACGCAAGTTTTTCTAATCATTGTGTCATTACAATACAATTGGACAACAGACAATCGTCCCTCTGTCCTGCTGCAGATGCACATGATTTTCAAGAACAGTTGCAGGCAAGGCAGCACAATCGTGGTCAACGTTTACGAAAGAATAAATTCACATTTTGATTTTTGGTTTCTTTTCGAGCATGCGAATCACGTTTCAAACAAGTATTTTTTTGTGGGGTGCAGAGAGACATTTAAAAAGCAAACACAAATTTGAATTCCCACCAGAATGTGTAATCTGATAGTACACTGTCGAGCAGAAGTTGGGGAACCCATCGTTTTTAAATGGAGAAAAGTTTTTTTCGGTTTTTAACACATAAATGCCCGATTCCAGGGAAAATATAATACCAAAAATAAATATTCAACTATATGATATTGAGCACTTCCCTTAACATTACATGTAGTACTAGGCGGTGAACTTCTCTCAAATCAGTGAGCTGTGCACGATATAATTTGTATACTCACTGACCGGGACCTACTGTTTAAAGTCGGCTCCGAACGGCTAATGCTTTTCTGCAGAAGTTTTACATGGCCTAGAGATTACTCTCTTACTCTTAAAGTCGGCAGCCGCTGAAAAATGTTTGATGGTCCTACTCGGTTTTGAACCTGGGCCGTCCACCAAAAATCTTTGTATATTCTAGAAAAATATTTTATTCTTATTATAATAATTTCAGTATTTTAGAAAAAAAAAACTATCGCATTTATACTTGTTTTAAGATGAACTAAATACGAATCGTATTTTTTTGTAAGTACGAGTTTAGTAAAAATAAACCATTTTTAGTAAAAATGACCATTTTTCTTTCTGTGTTTCTCCTATCAAATATTTGTCTTGTTTCTAGAAATAATATACATAATTGCCTCTGTTGGAAACATTGTCTATGTTGTGGGTATACAAATTAAACTAATTCATGTTCTTTTGAATATCTCTTCTAGCGCTGGCTGCGCTAGAAAGGTTCGTGATATTTAGGATCTTTTTACGCCATGTGTTGTAGTTAAGCGATCCATTTCCGTCAATGTTAGACTGAAAGCGCAGACAGGGCAGACGGAGGCACCAATAGAAAAAACATGCAGATCCTAAATATCACGACTTGGGAAAAAACAAAAACAACACTACCAAAGTTTATGAAATTAATTTCTTAAATAGGACAACATTGGGAATTCTTTATAACTTTATTTGGAGGATTTTTCAGAATTTTTTTTTTTGGAAATTTTCATAAATTTTTGGGAATTCTTGGGGATATTTTACATATCAGTCAACTTTCGTAGAACCGTTTTTGAGATTATCGGTTAAATAGTTTTATACATATGTAGTCGTACGATGTTCATAATAATGAAGATCAATTGCATACAGGAAAATGTGGAACAATTGCATAGACAATATAAAAACTATCCATACAGAAATATTATACAACTAGCTGACCAGGTAGACTTCGCCCTACCTACAAAAAATGTTGACTTATCTGACCCAGCCCGCGTTGCTGCTCCTCGCGTATATGTAGATGTAGAGATAGTCTTATTAATGGTTACATACGAAAATAGGTGTTTGCATTGAATCGAAATAGTCCTGCCATTTGGTGCCGAAATTTTAAGGGATTTCGCTGTGGATTCTTTGTTATGGAGTCATAATGGATCGCGCTGAAAAAAAACGCATGCGATTTTAGTTCTAAAGCTGACTACGCTTATCTTCAGTCTTATTTGCTTTACGATTATATCGTAAGATTGATGAGCGAGTACTATACGGTGAATATTCATGATGATCGTTACATTAGTACGGCAGATATATCATATTTTTTTTATTAAGGACTGTTATTATAGCTGTGTTTTTCAGCGCTTATCATCCTACTTCTAATACTTCATGAGAATTTGAAAGTGCACCCCCCATGTGCCATGTCTCTCGTCGGGTTAAGATCCTGGTCGCCAATGATAAGCAGTGAGTACCGGACCAGTAACAGATTAACAAAATTTGGTTTCTACCTGATTAATTATATTATTTCTCAATAATTTGTTAAAAAATTATATGTTATACGTAACGTGACCATACGTCCCGCTTTGAGGCTATCTGTCCCGCTGTCCCCAGCGAGAGCAAAAATGTCCCGCTTTCGCAAATACTGGATATTGATATTGATGAAAAATACATGAGTTATTTTTTTCCCCGTGAACATATAATTTATTTGCATAGTTTTTTTCAAGCAACATTAACATTAAAATTAAATCGAAAGATTTTGTAATGCTAATGCTGGAGTTAATGTCGACAGGGTCAAATGTCAAAAAAAAGTTGAATCGTATGAAATTGTATGAGAGCAGTTAATCTTAACGCCGTAAGAAATTCGACGCCGAAAAAGTTCAATCTGTTTCAACTTTTTCGGCGTCGTCAAGGGCGTTGACATTAACTCCAGCATAACAAGGGAAATCACCAAATTAAAAATGCTTATAAAAACAGAAAAAGTTTCTGTCACTCTGTCAGTACCCTAAGCATAGACGCTCTAAAATGTTCTGGTATCTTTTCATCGTTTTTTCATTTTTTTTTTTTTTACAAAATTCCGCAGGCGTCCCGCTCTGACGAAAAATATAAATGATCACATTAGTTATACGCAATGTTATCGTTGGAAAATGATTACTAAATGATTTTTCTACAATTATGTATATCATAACACAAACGCCACAAATTTAAAATTTTAGTAAAATCGGACTATATGACACATAATATTTCTTCTCATTATCAAACAACCATACATTCAGAAATTTTGTTATATTGGTCAATACATTAAAATGTTCGATATAAATAAGCTATTGTCAGGCGAACTATAAATTTTCCACGACGTTTATTCGCCATTTGTTAAGTTGATTTCTTGCAGAATTTTCTAAGTTTTCCACTCAGAAATTAAATACAAAAATAACATAAAAAATCATCTTTTGAACGCAATCTTACTGATATTCTGTAATAAGTAAAGCTATAAATAGATAATTTTTTCGAATATACAATTCTGCGCACATTACACCGTGTTACAAAAAATAGATTTTTTTCTGTCCTATGAACCAAATGCACATATTCGGAAAGAGGGGAAAAAATAAAAATACACGTGTATCGGCGATTTTCATGTACACGTCAGAATTTTTTTTTTAAGTTTGAAGTATAAATCTCGTTGTGGCCTGTGTGAAAGTGATCCAATCGAGCTGATTTTTGGCAGGCAGACTCGTGGAAATGTCTGTATCACGTCAAATTTTTTAAAAATAGATTTTTATCAATTCTCACATTTTCCCCAATTTTTATTATTTTTAAAAAAAAAATATTTTTTTCACTTTTCTTAGCATAACTTGAAGAGACTCCAAATTTTTAAACTACTTAAGCGTTACGAAAAAAAATGTTTTTGAACTGAAACCTTAAAAAAAAACGAAAAATTAGGAAAATCTGAGAATTGATAAAAATCTATTTTTTAAAAAAATTGACGTGATACAGACATTTCCACGAGTCTGCCTGCAAATCAATCAGATCGATTGGATCACACATGCCATTACGAGCTTCATACTTCAATCTTAAAAAAAAAAAATTCTGACGTGTACATGAAAATCGCCGATACACGTGTATTTTTATTTTTTATCCCCTTTTCGAAAAAGTTAATTTGGTTCATAGGATAGAATGTTTGTAACACGGTGTTATAAATCGTGTACGCCACACACAACCTTAATCAATGTACACGCTGAAAAATCTGTCGTTATTAAATGATAACACACAAGCAGAACGCGTGTTTGGAATTTGTAGCAAGTAAAGCTTGTTTCCTTCTACACAAAGCTTATTTAGATGTAAATATAAATTATTTGCTATTAAATTGAGGTATTTGTGTATAAACAATAGCACTTTTGGAATTCTGAACTGACTGAAACTTCCTCAATGTTTTTTTTCAAAAGCGATTGCTGTTATAAAATATCAATTACATCAGATAAAACACGTTCCTTGTAAAATTTATGTTTTTCAAGATATGGTCTTGATAATACAAATCGATGGTGGCATACGATTACTAATGGTATGAAAAGTGTCAGATAAGACAAACTAAGTACATAGTTTAAAGTACAAAGTTTGATTTATGAGATTTCTCGAATAAAAATCGAACTAGTGAAACACGTTACACTAAAAGGGGAGAATGAAGCTTAGGCTTGTGTTTGCCTACAGTTTGGACACAGTTAATGAATTAATGACTTTTTTTTTAAATATATGTAGATGTTTTTATTCCGTCAAACATGTTTTATGAAATCTAAATTTAAAAAAAAAAAACTAAATTAGCTTTTTACCATCTTTTCTGTAGTGACCGCACAAATATCCATGATATGGTTTATTTTCACTTTCATTGATCTGATCCACAATGCAATCGTTAAGAACTGGTTTGACATTTATACCAAACAAAAAGTCGATATGATTGAACTTCGGCAACATTATCTGATGTAATGATATTTTTGCACCCAAAATACTATCCAGGTGGTGGATATCTTCGACAGCTACCCAGTCATCATTGTCACTATAGTAGAAATCAATCGGGATTTTCGTATTCACATTCTGCAGTTGATAAGTAGGGGGATCAAAACTACCATATCTGAAAATATTTTCAAATCTACCATAGTCGTAATTTCGAAATTCCTTTGAATTTCGTTCCTGTATAAAGTGCAGCACTTGACGGGTGGAACAATCGGCAGGATGTGTCTCAAAAACGCCTTCCAGTAGAGTCTGGAAGTAAACGTTGTAAAGTTTGATGGTTAAACGAAGTCTAGAAGAAATTTTGCAAGTACACTCTGTTGCACACATATTATTTGTCTACCGAATTTAATGACGCCATTAAAGTCTTAAATTTCTAAAAGAATTATCAGGACAATGCATTTGATATCACCGTAGCCGTTTAGTTGTATTCTATCAACAAATTCTAGAAATTTCTTATGAATCTCCGGCGATATGAAAAAACATCCAAACAAAAAAATTACTAAAATTAAAAAGTTGGAAATAAGGCCCAAATGACTAAATACCGTCAAAACTTTATGGAAAAATACCCAAACAATATGTGAAACCAGCCCCGAAAACAATTTTTTTTAAACATTCTCCAAAGAAAACGCTTTGGGATTTATTTTATTTGGGGGATTACATAATAATCCCCTAATGGATTTTTAATATTTTTTTGGGTGTCATTATTCCCCTTGGGGGTTATTTCAAAGCGCCAGAGCTCCTACCCCAAATTGTATGGAATTCTATAAAACATGTAATCGATGAATAACATTCGACTTTTCAACAAACAGAGTTTTCCACACCCATTTTCAAAGGGATCCAAACTCCATTATGCAAATAAATGTTACCATGACTCTGATATTATGTTCCAAGAATTACATGTGCCAAATATCAAATCCCATTTTCAATCAAAGTTTATCTACATAATTTAATTTTTGAGTGGTGGGTTTAGACTTGTACTTCTCGCCCTATAAGGTAGGAGAGATATCTTTGGTACTTTCATAAACTGTAACGCATGGTTCTGTTGTACTGTCTTCGACACTCTAAGTGGAATTGGGTAGATAGTATTCCATTGGTCTGGCACAAATTGTCTACCATTTCTTTAATTTTCAGTTTTTCTGTTATTTCATTCACTTTCCCAGATCTAAATGCCCCAATTAGTTATATCCATAATTTTGTTTCATTGCTTCAGGCTTTGTTTGCCTATGGTTTAAAGTATTTGCTGTAATGCATTTGCCATTACAATCGATTAACTTACATCATTTAAATACGGCGATCGACCACCAAAAAAAAGAAACAAAATATTTGTACACCATCTGTGAACGTTTGTTTTGCGGCATATGGGAGGTGCCAATACATGTATCAATGCACTGTTTGGCTTAAATTTCGAAGTAGCCACGAGGTTGATCCAAAAATTGGGTTTCTGCAGAATCGGAGAAATAAAGGCGATCGGTGGCGATTTCATGTGATTCATAAAGATAGGCGGTGCCAGTAAGTGAGACGTCTTAATCTTACTATTATACTCCGGGTGCGTTGAAAGCATCACAATAAATGTAGTGGTTCCCTGAGAGTGTCCCACATAATGTATGGCATCTTGTTTCGTGGTGGCTAAGATGTGATCCAACATGGCGGGTATGTCATATACGCCGATTTCATGCCAAGAGAAGTCCCAAAACGCTGGCAACAAAGGCGATAGATAAACATGCTTTTGTGAATATTCCGTGCCACGTGCATTACCAATCCAGACATCGTAACCGGCATCCGCCAACATAAACGGTAATCCATCTTTGGGTCCATTTAAAACCCAACCATCCGAAGAGCTGAACAAGCCGTGCTGTAACAACACGGCACTTTTATTCCGGTCCATTTCGTTGCCCAATCGATGTGAATATGGTATGCGAAACAGGGTCAGTTTATAACCATCGGCTGTTTGAGCGATATGTCGCTCCCACGGATAACCATGACTGCCGATACGATCACCCTAAAAGTAAAGAATTAATATTGGAAACTTTTAAACTTTAAAATCCGACGATCGATTTTAACGTACGGTGGTCTTCAACAATACAGAGTTAGCAGAGACCGTGGTCCAATAAAGAGCGACTGTTGCAAAGACTACTATCATTACGCACCGTTTTGACACAACTACACACGACAATGCGCCGAATATCGTTCTTTTATACTTTGTAAAGTCAGTGTTTTACGATTGTTTGGAAAACTACATTGAAGTGGGTCGGGAAACAACTTACTTAGGTCATATCTCTAAAATTGTAGGTGGGTTTTCCTAATGGATGACATTCACTTGCATTGAATTTATGTTGTTCTTGAGATAAAATACCTTAAGCCGCGTTTGGCTTTCAACGGTACTGGCAACGGTGAGTAGCATTACTTTTATTACCTGTAATTACCGAAAAAAATATTGAACCGACATAGGAGAGTCATTGGAAAATAAATGGAAAATTCATCATGAATCCAATATATATTAGGGCCGAAAAAGTGAGAGGGAATTCATTAGGAATCCAAATAATCTAAATAATTTCTTGTTAGCATTTCGCTGAATTGAAAATTCTTATACCTGATTCACTGATCGGCATGTCGGACCATTTATGAAGTGCAAACCAGGATACTAATCTGTCTTTGTTCTGTGATAGTCACACACGCAACTTAGGGCCGACAATTTTTGAAAATATTTCATAACAGCTACACCTTTTTTACAGACCCACTCTTATATACATACGCACTTTGCGAAAATAAAGTAAATAAACACGGCGTTACGTTTGGCGTTTATTTACCATTTAAATTGAATTACGTTCTACATATGTATTGACATTTTGCCGAAACGATTTGCAGAAAATAAAGAACCCCAAATAGATATATGAAAATAATCTCCACTAAACTTCATAGCTATGTGGCGTTGGGAATGTCTACTCTACTTCGCTGAATGAATTTCTTAAATGTGTGGCTTTTATGTTAAGTACCGATTTTAACTCGTTTCGTATTTCAAAATGCTGATCTTTATATATATAACACGTCTCAATGTACTACGCTTACAATGAGTGCAGTCATTCAGACGTGTAGATTCACTCAATTCAAACCATTTAATTTAAAATAAAAAGCATGTCAGAACATTCTGCCAATTCAGCATATACGTAATTAATAACACATATGTATACATACATAGATTGAGTAATGGCACACTTTCGTATGTTATGCCTCAACAAAAGACCTCGTAGGTAAGTCGTACAAATATTGACATAAGACACTGATTTAAAAAACCATAAAAACGAAAAACTATTTGGGGTATTAATGAACCGACAACTGTCTATATACAAGACGTATATTGAATGTGATGTAATGAAAATGTTTTCATTCTGAATAAGCTCTTGTTTTCAGATAATATATTTATATCAGGCTGGACAATCCAATCCAAAACAAAGGCGGGAACTTAAAATTGCATTTAAATTAAGTAAAAATGTAACAAAGTGGTAATGAAATGTTTCAATGTATTATAGAAACACTTTGTGAGAAAAACTATTAATTATATAAATACAAATTAATTGACTCATACGTTTCAAATTAAAAAATTAGAAAATCGTAGTGAAAAACTCAGACACTTCAAAAGGAGTCATGTTTAACAAACGCGAATAAATTTTGTAAGCTATTTATTTCAGTCGATCGATTATATTGCAGATTAAACTGAATTCTTTAACTCACGAGATGTTCCAGGAATGCCGCAGTAAAATTTGCAGTTCAAACTAGGATCGGTTATAGCCATGTTACGCAATCTGAACAAACCAAGTATTTGTGATGAAACAAGACTAGCTGTTAAAAATCAGATAAAGCACCTGATTCTAAGGATTCCAATAATTTCAACCAGCTTGGCATTCCAATCCAAGCGCGTCCAGTTTACAGTTCGCCTTGAATTCGTAATGACGATTAATAAATCGCAAGGACAATCATTGAAAGTCTGTGGAATAAACCTAGAATTTCCTTGTTTTTCCCATGGACATGCTCGACAGCCGGTAAATCATCGGCGCTTTTCACGTTACTCCGGCAGAAGAGACAAAAAAGTTTGTTTATCAGCAATCATTTAAATCATATGCAATTTTTTTCAAAATTAGAAATTCCAATTTGTTTCGGTTTAATGCACGTAACTTTTTTTCGTATGCAAACCTGTATAAGGATTTATTCACAGCTACAGGTCTAAAGTACGCGAGGATCAGCCATCCGGGCCGTGTCAACTAAGTCAAAATTGTTCTAGGTAGGACGAAGTCTACCGGGTCAGCTAGTAAAAAATAAATATATGTGAAAATAATGTGAAGAGTGGAAAATATTCAAAATATGAAGTAAGAGAATAATATTTACGCCAATGAGTGACTAGCCAGCTATGTATGTTGGTGGAGAAGGAAATGTATGAAAGGAGCTCCATTTTAAGATTAAGTGGCACACCCTCAAATAAAATACATATTTGTTATTCTTTTATGAGAAAATAACCCAGTAAAAGCGATGTAGAATATACATAGCCAACTATATGATCAAGTGTTAGAGAAGGCCATAACACGGTCTCAGTTTCAGAAAATATACTTCAATTCTTCGAAATTTCCATTGTTTGGGTCTTTACAGCAATTCTAAATTGTTTCCAAACAAAAAAAAAACAAAAAATTCTGAAAATGTTGTATAGATATCCGAATGAAAACAATTGATTACGCAAATTCAAACATGTTGATCGGTTTAAGATGTGCCTAAATATTGTGCCTGAGCATGTTGGTCAGAGAGCTCTTAATTGCCGATTCGTGGATGAATGAATTACTTTTTCCGTGCCATGGGCGGAGACAAAGTTTAAACTCTGAACATTTATGTTAAGATTATGGTGGAATACCACTTACAGTGTATATGAATATTGGATAGAGGAAGGAAAATTGTTCACGAATCGACTTATATATCTTTCAATATGTTATTTCAGGCTTGAACTTTCAGACATACTTTCATGTAATCTAGCCAACTACTTTCCGTTCCTATTCCCTTTATATTGGCACTGACTAATTAGGCTACACTCCATTCGGTTCTGCCAAATTTAACAACCACTTTTCCACTTGTTGCATTAATTTAACTGAACCTCAAATTGTCCCTCCTTCTACTGAATCATTTTATAGATTTAACATTCTTTGTTTGTGTTCTTTTGCTCAACACTGTATGCCAAAAGGATTTTCAAATTAATGACAGTAATCTTAACTGCACGATTGCCGAAGAAGTTCCGAATTGTCTTAGATTTTTCAAATTGTTTAAAGCTGTGATTTATACAATGGTGTTCCAAAAGAATCCATGCCCACTCTCATCCAATTCTGTATAAACTTTAAACATCCTGAATGTCTCAGAGAAGGTGACTGATGCTATTTCGGTATGTGCGTGTGGGTGCGAACACAGTCAATTCGGTAATACTGCATAAATAGAACTCCCCGCAAAATTATGTCTTAAATGGCCAACGACCTTTATCGATAATAGCCATCCACTTGCTCATCCCCATTCTATTGTTCGACTGTTCAGCAGCAGAGAAAAGGACCATGGACTCTGGACTCTATTGTATAGTTTTAGGTTGTCGTTGGCAACCATAAATTTGTGTTTTATGAAAGGCGCTTAGTCTATTGTCCCCATTGTTGGGCCCATTGTTCGGCTGCTTGTGTGATTGTATTGCTTTGGTTGTTTTCGTTTTTGCTGCGATGAGTCAGGACGGGTGTGTATCTGTTTGTCTGTCCTTGTACTCATGGCGTATAGCTTTGAATAAACTTTAAACCACCAAACTGTATGTATGCGTGTGTGTGAGTCCTCTGTTTGGCTGGCCGGTCGGTTGCACATAATCCCTTACACAGGACATGTACTAACTGTCGTAATAGGCGTTTATTTGAAAATATTAGCCTAACTTTATTGTTAAGCCTTTAGACAATTAAACGGGTTCGATAAATAATCTGACGTTCAGTAATAGCTTTGTTTTGGTAAAAAAATAGTAAGCGGAAAAGTTAAAACAAAAGAATCTACACCGTTGAAGACACGGAAATTGTTAAAAGCCTTTGTGTTGGGATGACGTATTTTAAAGTTGTCCACCAAGAAGACCTTTTTGCATCACCCTCATAAATACGTGAAGGTTATTGTGACCCTACATTTATTCGGCATTTTAATGATTGTGTTTACTGTGGCCTAAGCAAAATTTAATATCTTAACTGTCTCTGTTCTATGTTAATTTAAAGGCTGAAAAGTCCGTTAAAAATACAAGATATGATGCTCGTAGTTCTGTGAACTTCTTTGTTTCTGGACAAAATTGTGAACGCTTAAACAATTAAAAACACGATTAATGCCGTAGTACTTATTCTATCAAATGTCAACATAAAGGGTTTCCCAACAAGAGGAGTTATTTGGAATCACCCGGCATATGGGTAGCTGTCACTTTTGAAACTTTTATTCTTTGACATTTGACAAGTGAAAACCACGACATTACTAAATTTGGCTGACATTGTTTTTCATTGTTAAAGGCATGCCTTCCTCTTTATTTGAAATAAACATCCGAACATTTATCTCAAAAAATTCAATTTTTCTTTGAATACCAATACAACAGCTCTTGTTAAAACACCATGTATTTGCAAAACAGAATTTGGATGCTCAAAGCAATTGGATAATTCAAATTGGAAATTTGGAAATTGGATAATTCAAATACTTTGAAATTGATTTCATAGCCATATGTAGCCATAATCCCAATTTTCCCACAATATTCTCCTCATTCTGGCTGGCTTATATTTACATGTTCTTTAAATTAACGTATAACCGGACGAAATACGTATTTATATACCGGATGTAGTGGGAGCACGAATCGCTGTCGGGTTTCTTGAACGATTTCATAGATATTACGCACACATTTGTTCCGAGTATAGAGAAGAGCACAACAACGACAACACCACATTACAAAGAACAAAGAATTTGAGGTTAGCCAGCTCTGGCTACTTGCCAGATGAAAAATCTACGAAAAATGGCTTGATGGCTTGACTCACGACAAAGAATGAAGTCCAATGAAAAGCTATCGAGAATTTGGAACGACTTGGGTAATTGCACTGGGACAGTTCAACGGATCTCAGAGTGTGCCCAGTTAAATATGTTTGATGTCCAGAATTGTGCTCGTATTTACAAAAGGATTGAAAGGTTTAATATATATGACTGGATTTTAATATCCTCAAACTCGATTCATTAGAATTTTTTTTTTTTTTGTAAAAATGTCACAGTATTTGAGAATAGTATTACATAAAGTGTTTTGTAGGGATACAGAAAACCTCTATGATATTGGTTCCCAAACTGACATCCAAGTGGACAAATGAGAGCAAAACAGTAAACAAAACAGGTGCAACTGTTTACTTTCCTACTATTCCTTGTCTCATGGCTCATCTTATCTGAAGTGTGTATAAATTGCATTCTTCGTCTTGTAATAGTTTGGCAAGAGCATACGATACGTGTAGGCCATTGTAATCGTGTTCATATGTATATGTATAACCAATGTACTATATAACTATCTGTTCCGGACAGTGAAAGAACCGTATTTGTAATAAATCTAATAGAGTTTTCTACTGAGCATAGAACACAGATGATATGCATTTAATATGAATATTATTGTATTTCTTTTGTTATCGAATGATAAAAGCTCTTCAGCAGTAGGGTTACTCAAGTGTATTCAACTTAGGACACAACTGGGTACTGGTGGTGCACAGACTTATAACACATTTTTAATACGGCTTGTCTACGCCCAACCGAGACAACAAAGACCATAAGAATGTATGAATGCGTCATAAAAGAAAAACTCCTTTGGTAGTTAATAAAAATACATACTCGTATGGGTGTGTATACACTGCTAACTACTCCATCATCCAGTTGCCCTACGCTAAGTTCACGAGGTTAATAAAATCATTTGATTATATTTTATTTATGTAAGCAGTAGTGTGTATTGAAGATGGGAAAAGAATAAATAATAAAAAAAAAACATCGGATAAATCTTTTTGGAAATGATGACAGTGGGTGTATGGGAATATAATTAAGACCTGCAAATTGTACCAAAGAAGCACTTGCTCACTGCCGTAGCTTCGTATAGAAATTAAAACGGGGTAGAGATGTGGCAACAGATGAGTCGAATATTCGGAGGATCTGTACGATTCGCTCAAACGTGTATAAAAACGGATGGTATTGTAGTGGAAACATGCCTTTGTCTATAACAAAAAATTCATACAACAATATAAAAAAAACAAAAAAAAATTACGAATTAAATCAAATTAATGTATGTGGATTTAAATCGCGAAATATGGCTGCTACAACACTAAGTTAAAATCAAGCCCAACAAGAACATGCAGAACACGCGACTAATATGTAGCAACAAGATTGCGACAAAATTAAAGGCTCTCACTTTAAATAACAATGTTTGTTATGTTTGTTTTAAATCTCGAAATTTTGGCTATCATTGCGATAGATATGATACTTCTGCAGAATATTCTAAAGAGTATTTGAACATATCGAATAAACCCACAGGATACAGCATCTGACTTAAATGTCGAGTTGTTAGAATAAATCTAGTCTAAATGCTGAGCTTTATCAATAAGAAACGCAATTCATCAGAAACTATCTGAATATAAAATTTTAAAAATTCACGAAGATAGAAGGGTTAATACTGCCTCATATAAATACGGATTGGAATTCCATTTAAATAAATTAACGTCAAATCTAATGAGAGAAATGTGCACGCTAAAAAATCTGTCTTTATTAAATTTGTAACTAAACAAAGTTAAGTTGACTTCAAATATAACTAATTTGATGTTTTAATTACGTATTAAAGCATTAGCGTTTTTGGGGGAAACACACAATGAACTTATTCAATTCAGGAAAGTAAAAAAAAATTCAAATTTTGAGAATAAGATGAATTGATGTAGTCATACAGAAATTGTGTTTTTAATATTTATAACCTACAAACTAGTTAATGTTGTGGTTTGTGGATATTTGATGGGGAAGATATTGGCAAATGCAGAAGTTAATAAAACCGGCGCTGTCACCCCCCATTCTACAGACTCCTCGCATACGTTGACTTGATATCGCTGGAAGGATGGCAAATCCCTCTCTAGTCAAACTAAAACCATTTTATTTATTATTTTAACATATGGTACTTTATGGCACCGAAGAATGGGTACTTGCGAAGCAGAGGAGTATAGAAGTCGAACAAGCTATATCCCAACATGGGTCATGTCGGTCAAATTAATCCAAACGCTCGAGGCAGAAAGGCGTTGGACGGTATCTACCACCGAAGTCGCAGACAGGGAAAACAAAGAATCCGGTGGATAGACCAAGTGAAAGAAGAAATGTTAATCCGTGGTACCACGGAGAAGAAGAAGACCGGACCGTTGTTATCAGTATATCGAATAAAGTATTTCGATCATAATACATAATCTATAATTCAATATAATGAATTTCGCAACTGGGAAGCCCCAGTCCATGGGGAAATTTGTGAGCTAACAATGGTGCATCTTCCGATTTTTGGAGGACATTTTTTCAACCTAAAATATGCAAACTGGATCTACAACAATTCATTACAAGTTTCGGTCAACGCAAGAACGAACATTTCCTGGACAACATTTTACGTATTCAAGTTTGTGTGAAATTGTTGGGTTGTAGGGCATTGCAGAGTTCTTTTGAGACAGTTTCTTACATAATAAGAGTACATTAACACCAACATCATATCTCTCTGTACTTTTGTATCTACAACATATCAGATGCCAGTAATGTTACTTAAAAAAAACTACTAGAAATAATAAAAAAAAAACACATTCAAAGTACTCCATCTTCAAATGTACATATGTTGAGATGTACATCTGAGAAGGCTGCTTTGTGTGGATATTGTCTTATGTACGTATGTAAAATGTAAATTGCTGGCATTAGATAAATGAAAAGAAAATAACTAGAAATGGAAGTGGTAGAAGAGGAAGAAGGGGTGGAGACACAAGTATACGTAGAACGTTACTTATGACTACGGCAAAAGTAACAAGATATCATCGTACGCATTCCCCAGCCTCCGAGCGCCAATGTGTGGCTGCTTTACAATTTACATTTGTAGGCACATGAAAGACCTTCATTTTAGCCTTTGCTAAGCTTAACAAATCTGACTTTTGCTTACACATAGCGGTGTACGTACATGTAAGGACAAACGGTTTGTCTTCATAATTTCTGAGCCAGCCAACCCGTTGCTGCTCGCATTTTTTTTTTCTTTTCATAGAAAAACGTCAGTATGACATTTACATTTGTCAAGATGTCTTTTTTATTTTACTTTATTCATATTTGTAAATATGGACAGTCCGGTGGGAATGTCAACTATTTGTTTTGAGGTTTAATCATGTACCTTTGAACTTTGATTCCACCTCGTAAATGCTGGCGACTTTACGAGTAGGAGCCATGTGAAAACTTCTCTACCAAATGCAGTATATCCTGGTCAATGGGAGTACGAACATGTCCAGTCAGCACATTCGCTGTATTTTGATACATTTATGTCGTGATGTAGATCCGATGGAGCCATAGATTTTGCGAAGGATTTTTCTCTCAAAAACATCCAAGATCGTATTATCTGCTGTAGCAAGTACCCTTGAGTTCATGTTATGAAGTCTCATACAATATCGGCAAGGAGACGTAATTGAAACAGTTTTTACTTTCTGGGACAGCCCTTATGAATGGACCATCCGTGTGTGTACATTTTCCTCTGTAGTTTGTATATATCTTGGTATAAGTTACAATTTTCTTTTCAGTTTCAATGTGTGTTGGTGTTGTTGTATATAGTTTTGCGTTGTTGCTGATTTTCTTTTGTTACATATGCAATCATCAAACATACATTTCTTTCTGTATGCTTTTGGGTATACACTTGATGACAAAGTTATGATTGTCATCATCATCATAAGTCTCACAAACCACTCATCACCACTCACTGTGGATGGGTACGTACATATATTTCTACGACTACAAGTCGTCTTTGCCAACTGTGCACCCTACGCTATTCACTTGAGCGCCGACTAGTGTTATGCTTGAACAGTGGATTTCGGAGAGTTGTAATTGTTTTCGTTAAAACTGGATTAATAGGCTCTTCCTTCATATCAAGGAGAATTTGTCTTGTTCTTCTTGTTAGATGTTTAGAGAGTTTTCGTTTGTTTTCGTTGTTAACCTAACAGTGTGGTCGATTTAGCTAGAATGAATAGGAGATTATCAGTACAAACCACCTTTATTACAGTGTTCCATTCGTTTTTGTTGTTTAACATTTTCCATGTGGACTATGCGACGTATAGATAATTTATATTCAGATTACTCATACGTCTTGTTGTACAGAGGACTTAATAATGTGTGAGCACAATATTGGAAAAAAATAGCTTAACAAAAATTGAATGCCAATACACAAACTTATATGATACGAACACCATTTTTTGGAGAAAATTCTGAAGCCAAATGATCTGAACCACATTTAAGACAACTCAAACAAATGAAAATAAGTTATTACATGTATCTTAATAGCTGTGCCACAAGTTTCTATCTGTGTTTCATAGAACAATTAAAAATCATTGCAATACAGTTGAATTTGGAGGAAAGAAGAAATGAAAATAAACAAGGGATTTTTAATAAAAAGGACTTCGGATAATTGAAACATCTTTCATTTAACCCCAAAACGTCGATATTCTCGACTTTTTCGAAAAATTCAAATAATTTGGTTAGTAGAAAGAGCCCATTATGTAGCGAAATATATAGAATATTTAATTGTATAGCTTTCACAATTGTATAGCCTTTCGTTTGCAATATCTCAAAATATTGATCTGCTTGTAAGGAAGTATCTTCTTGATCAGATTCACTTATCGAAAATTATCGACGTGCCAAATAAAGTAGGTCTTAAATTGGGCGTGGCAGCGCTCACAAACTCAAAATTGGTAAACTCGATATCTCATGAAGCCTCTGGCATATTGGGTGTCACAGTTTCCCGAACAACCCAAATGATGGGTATACTGAGGTCGGCCTTCACCGAAGTCATCTTTTTGTTTGGCATTGCTGCTGCTTAGCACACAGTAAAGCCAACTCATGTTAAGTGTACTAACTCTTAAGGTTTGTCCTGCAGCATGTCGTTAGTGGTTCATTTTATAGTATGTAGGATATGTATGTGCGTGTAAGCTCTTTACATTTGTATAAGTGCGTTCGTGAGTCTCTTGGTGTATATGCGTGAGTGTGTGTATGTACGTTTTATTGTTGTGCTCAGTTTGAGTCTCTCTCTGTGTATCTGCGTGTGTGTGTGTGTGTGAGTACACATACTTCTCTGTCCGACTTTGATGATCATCTAAAGATGATGCAAGTCCTCAGGGTGATTTATAGATATAAAAGGTTTTTACAATAAAACTGTGTTAATTACAGTCTTTATTTGGCCACCACCGACAAAAACAGAAACGTTTAATTGCTTTTTTTTAAGGGATTTAAGTTTTTATGTCAATTAGAATATTTTATTAGAAAACGTACTTTAAAATGGTTGACATGTCTGCCAGTGTGAACGGAGACGACTTGATCTGTTTTCTAAAACCTTTTAGTAGTCATCATAATAACTACTTAAGGGTTAATTTTGTTTTACGATAAATCAAGTAGAGTTTTATTGTGCAACGGGCAATGCGTTTTTTTCTTAATTTCGTAGCTTTATGTTCATTGAGGGATGTCCGAAGACAAGAGTTCTGTGGACTGTTGCCGGATTTCTTCGCTAAAACATTATGGCAGAAACGTACCAAATTTCAAGGGATCCAATGGAGCTAATGAGAAGTTATGACATTTTTAATGTAGCCACCAAACAAATATTCTACATCTGACGTGCCACATGGGAGGTTATTAGTACAGATTAGGTTTTAGTTTATTAATATGAAGGCTCTGCTCCCTTTTTTTTATTTTACCAACTAAAGAAGTACAATTCCTTTGAAGATTTCTGTAATTACTTAGTGAGGAACTATACAAGAATGTTACACAATTATTGTAGCCATTGCTTACCTAAAAAATAATCGATTTGTCTACTCTTTATTTCGATGCTGGCATCATTCATTAAACAGTTGCTTACGAGGTGGAAACAGCCAGGAATAACTTGGGCTTTTCTATGTAAAAGTCGCACACACTAGTTATCACACCACTGCTGCACGGTGGTGAGTACGCAAAGCAAGGCAAAACTACGGCCCACACAATTAATAAAAACATTGGTGCAGGCGATTGTGATAATGCCAACAGCTGACATCAAGTTTTTCTTTCGAAAAGGGAAACATACATTTTTGCGAATGCTGTATAAAGACAATTCTTAATGGATTTTTTTTTATAATTTGTAAGTTTTTTGTTCCGATTTATTTCGTTTCGCATTTATAGTATACATATACAATAATAAGTATACACACAGTCATACACCCCAACAGTCTGATAAGCACATTCGAATATAAAATACAAATAATTGGATATTGAATTAAAAAGGAACAATTCTATGTTTTACTGTCGTCATGGTACAGTTGATACAGAAAACGTATTTCCGTTTTTACAGCTGTCACTGTTTTATAACAATTCAATGTTATTTTTTCACTACACTCATACACACACACACACATGAATTTGTAATTGAATTGGAATATTTTTACAGGGACAATCCAATACACTGAAAGAAACGGAGTCAATTATATATTTTCTCCTCTCCCTCCCCACAATACCGTGCCGCCAGACTAGCATGCTCTGAACTAAAAGTGTGCAATTAAAATTCACAAATAATTTAAACTTGTACAGACTTTAATATTTCCAGTGAAATAAGTCAATTAATTAGTATAGCATTATACGGAAATGTTGTATTCGCTGGCTGTGTCCATTTGTTGTTTCTGGAGGTTCTTCCACTGTAATGCTCATTTATATTCCATTCGTTTACCTGACAAATCCCAATTGGTTTCGCTTCGCTAGTTAAGATTCTAATTGCTCGAGGTGATTAGAAAAAATGTAAACAAAAGTGTTTTAATTAATCAATAACAACGGAATGGAACAGGTAATGATAACATGTTTATAAATAACTTTGGTGGAATACTTATATACGAGTACTGATTGGCAACAGTGTTTTGAATTTCCCAGTTTGACATATCGGTTTATAACTTCCCTCGTAGTTTATCAGAAATACTATAAAGTACCATCTGCTAGTAGACTAATGTAAACTAATAAGCGAACTCGTGTTCAAAATATATGGAAAGCAGACGAATATTAACAAAAAAAATAATTTCAAGATTTATTTTTGGGGCTGACGAAACTATTTATTCCATTGCGGTCGTCCAGGAACAAGTGACGCAATATGTTTGGATGACCCAGAAATCATCGTGAAAATCTATGGAACTAGTAAGTTGTAATGCGCCTATGGCGCCCGTTAATTTGCTTGAGAAAGTATTTGTTACTTAATTTTAAAAATTTTGTAAAAAATACTTTGAGAAAACTATTTTGTAAAAAAAAATTTCGGAAAAAAATAAAATTGGAAAAAAAAAATTTGTGGAAAACAAATTTTTGCTGAAAAAAAATTTTTGTTGAAAAAAAAAAATTTTGTCGAAAAAAAAATTTTTGTTGAAAAAAAAAAAAATTTGTTGAAAAAAAAAAAAATTTTGTTGAAAAAAAAATTTTTGTGGAAAAAAAATATTATGTTGAAAAAAAAATTTTTGTGGAAAAAAAATATTTTGCTGAAAATTTTGGAAAAAAAAAATTTGGGGAAAAAAAAATTTGCGGAAAACACAATTTCTGTCCAAAAAAAAATATTATTTTTTTTATTATTATTATTTATAGAATTATTATAGAATGCCTATTTAAATTCCTACGTACTGCGTGACAGAGTTAGTGAATCAGGGAATCAGTGTATCAGTGTATCAGTGTATCAGTGTATCAGTGAATCAGTGAATCAGTGTCGAGGGTAAATATATATTAAGATGGTTGTTTAATGGTAGGCAGGAAAAAGATATCCTAACTAATGAAATTTACTTTTCGCTAAGTTATAAAATATAAATCTTTGGGTTTACCAAAATATGAAGGTATGTTCGCTGAACATATTCAATAAAGTCGCCTTTGGTAAAATATTGACTTTTGTTTAATTTAATAGATACAGATTGTTAATGTCTACATACAAGGGTGTTTACCGAGAATGGTTGAAACTTTAACTGGTTGAGGGACTAAATGTTTTAACCAGACATACAGGAATGTCTTAAGATGTGAAGTCCCGATGTGCTCCATAAGTACGTATCCTTCGATGGAAGGGTACAATTTTTTATTTTTCGAAATTTAATGCTCGTAAATGCTGGCGAGTAAGATAGTAATCATGTCATGTACAAATTCTCTAGAAAAGTATTATACGTTCGATGCAGGCTTTAAACAGCAGATCCCAGTCAGAGAGTATAGAGGTTATACGGCGCTTAGCTCACTGATAACCATTACATTATCTGTTCTCTTCATCAGTCCTTGGGTCAGTTAAAGCAAGAGTTAAGAGCTCTACCGGCAGCATTGTTCAGATTTTGCATGGCTGAGGTTTCAGTACATTGCCATGTTAATCATTTCTCCAATTCCATTCCTTGTAAATTCTATCTGCCCCCATCTACATCAGCGTCAAGTTGCTATAACAACAATGGCTGACATTTGACCATCATAATATGTAGCTCGGAAAATCGCGGGTGGTTGATTGTAATCCCACAAACAAACGCACACGTAATTGCTTGCCAATGGACGAGCTTGCTCTTTCATACATCTTACATCTGTACATCAGCATACATCATTGCCAGCGATATGTTGGCAGGACGAGACAAAGTGTACAAAAACAGAAAAACAAAACGAAGCGAAGACGCACAACATGCCTCAGTGCAAGGATGTAGCGTGGAAAAACATTACTGCTGGATTTTCACTGTTATTAGCAACAATTTCAATTTGTTGTGTGATGAGTAAGGACATACGTACGTCACTGTATATTAGAGTGGGTCACAGTGTTGTGGAAATCACATTCAATCGATGGATTTGCCATAACAAAGGTACAATTACATTGCGGACAAAGGATACGATTTTTTCAAATCAGAAAGATAGAGCTCTTCCGAGTGCTGATGAAGCTTGAACGTCCACAAACAAAGAACTATGCAGCGAATGGGCTGTGGCCACCATCGCCCATCACCCACTAATACAAAAATTAACGTTAAAGCACTGACTTTCAAGCAATGAAATATTTTCTAAACTTTAAGGACATATTTCGTACTTAAGTTGGCTCAACAACATGTTGAGCTTAATAAATAATTTCCATGCACTTTCACATTGTGCGCGCTCTCTCCAGTTCATGTTCAATTAATACTTCTACCGGCTTCTCGATCTCGTTTGTCGGTATAGCAAACCCTTTAGGGTTTCTCTATAAATACAATATTCCACCTAGCAGTAAATAAAAATTCTAAAGATGAAATTAACTGCCGCTCTAATGTAGACTCAAGTGAACATACATTCACAGAAAGCAAACATGACGTAAAGCGATTATCATCGCCATCCTCAGAATTGTCCTGGCCGTGATCATCTGAGTATGTCTGTTCGTTGGAAACGATGTTGTTGCGTATACGTCCGTGTGTCAGTATATTTGCCCAATCTGCCCACTGATACATCCGGAAAATGTATGAAAACTTTCACGTTAACTTGGCTTATATTGAACGTTGAAAGATAAAGACAAGGAAAATGTCCATATATAAACTGCACTTATGTGTACTCATATACTCCTGTAAGTAGGTATGTATTATTATATATGCAAGTGCATGAGAAGCAGCAGTAGTGTTGTAGATTTTTTTTTGTATGTTTGTATGTTTGGATGCTTGTGTATCTTGCGATAATCCTTAACAAGACGGTGATAAATTTCTTGTCTTTGTTGCAAATTTATCGAAGATTATGATGAAGTGATTTTAAATCCCTTTTATATTTGTATGTATGTTTGTGTGTGTTTCCCTTTAGAAAATGCATTATCCTTTTCTCGACAGTGTAATGAGAAAGCAAATGAAAAATAAAAGGGGAGAACAATAACGTTTTATGATCGATTGACAACAATCATGTAAATGTACCCAGTAGACTGCTGTGTATAATCTAAGAATTGATACTTTAATGGATGTTGTAATTCGCGACAACCCGACCTCAGTTTGGATCATACACGCGTACATTGGGATAGATAGTTATCTCCTTAAACATATATCTGTATGTGTTAAAACAGCCAACATAGATGGACATAATCGTTAAGTAGTTCAATTACCTGAACTCAGTGATATCTGAGACAAAAATAACTGATGCAAACTTTCAATGATATTTTTTTTTTTTTTTGAAGATGAAGTACAATTCGCATTGTTGTGTGATAATCTCACATGATACATATCATATGATAGCCGCCAATTATACTTTAGTGTGATAAAATGTAAATGCAAGTCTTTTATCCCATTAAATATTTAATTTACATGGTGTGATGCGTTGTCTTTGAAATTGCAACAATCGTTTAAGTGATTACCACATCATATATGAATGGAATTAATGACGTTAATATAAAAATTATATTATAATGCAACACCTGTTGTGATAAATGTCAGCCGGTGGATAAACTGACATATGGACGAAAACCATATTGTATAAAATGGCAATGGAAAAATACAACATTTATTATTGGATTGTATTGACACTAAATCAGTATTTCTTAAATGTTTGCACATAAGTAAATCGCGTGTTTGCAGCCGTTAGCAAGTAAAGCTTATTTGCTTCTAAATATACATTATTTGGCTGCATTATTATGACGTATTTGGGCAGATGTAATCGCAGAGTTTATTGCACATGAATGAACTTGGATCCAATTCAGGTTTTGTATCAACGGAAAATTAATCGGAAATAAGAAAATATAAGTCAATTTTGAGTTACGAGTTATTATTATATGATTGATCTCATGTAATTCCATTAGGCTTTCAAACATATATTTTTTTTTTTATAAATTAAAAACAAATGAATTTACAAAAATCTATTTTATATGGCATACATTCCCACTATTTTTAACAAACGATTTCATTGACGTGTCTGCCCCGGCCGGACCATAATCTCCCAAATAATTTGCGCTAAATGTCATAATTCTACATTACCGAGAGATGATTCCGGGAAGATCATGGTAAATTAAATCGGTACAGTTTTTTATATAATCTTTCTAGTTCTTTCCCATTCTTTCACTGCCGAAAAAGACGGGCATATAAAAGATCATTTAAAGAAAATTTCAAGAAAAAAAGTTAATATCTATTTAGTATTGAGCTGCTATTCGGATCAAATTCGCCAGCAAAGCTAAGTAAATTACCAAATACAAATCAGATAAATCACCCTTAATCTTCCCGTAATCATACTTCCAAAATTGTGACCAGGACAGATTCGGAACCGTGAATGAGTTTCTGATGTTTGTGTTTAATTAATAAAATCCAATTCTAGCGTGTTCCCTTGTGGAAAAAATCGTATTCATAGAAAAACATTTAACAAATTTTACTAATATAAAAACATTTTATATTTAATCATAACACATTCCGAAATATTCGAATGCAATGTTCATCTTTTCTAATTTGGAGATTTCTATTGCACCCCAGCAGAACTTTTTCCGATGTAGTCGGAATGTATACAGTGTTTGTATATGAGCCAAAAAATTGACTGCCTACACATCCATACACTTTCTCTATGCAAAAGTATGCACGCACGATTTTATCAATCGTTTAATAACTTCGTTTTGTTGTGTTATCAACTGCCTACTTCTCCGTAAACCTACCATATACATTGTTTATAGGATTGTTTACTAGACTGTTCACGTTCCTTCAAAACTCGTGGCTAGAGAGTGTATATGAGATACGAACATAACTTACGAAGATGTTCCATATACTTTCCTACTCTACAATGTGTCCCATGAAAAATGCGGTCATTTGTTCTGGAAAGTATAACAGGGTAGTGTATAGAGCACCGTAGTAGTCGGGTCTACTTTGTGTACAGGAGAAAACGCGTTTTGTGTTGTACACAAGTTCTGCTGGGACGTTATGTTTTGATTAACGTTCTAAAAGAGAGGCATTATGCATTGAATTTCCCTCTCTTAAATCTTTTTACGGGTACAAAGAAATGACATGATAAATGAAAATGACGCATAAGAAACTATGCGATTACAAATAACTGTAAGTTTTAACCTTGCATTGTCCATTTTTTTATGTCCAGTGCGACATGGAAAAAAAAACATTTGATATTGGGGCGTCGAAAGTACTAGACATGACGTGTTGAAACTCTTATTACAAAAATAGATTTTTTATAAGATTGCAAAAAAAAAACACTTTTTTGAAAAATACAAAGATTTGTGACGTTGGTAGTAATATAATGTTGGTCCCGAGCGACATCATTAGTGCGAAATTTAAAAATTTTAATTTTTTTTAATAATTGATTTATTTATGTAAATAAATTCTTATATTGAAATCTAGATGAGCAGACACGGCGGCGAAAAAAAAAGAGTTTAAGACGGTGCACATTAGGTTAAACGGCTACCAAAACAGTGCTTAATGCCATTTTGTAACGAATACTCCAAATTAACTGAAACAGCTTTTTGGTTTTGGTAAATATTAAATTCCGTTTGACAACAATGTCTATGACAGCATTGCATTGTAATCACTTAATAAATGTTGTTGAAAAGCTTGTCTTGCTTTCAAAGATTTAATTGCTTGTTTAAATAATTTCGCAAATTATAAAGAAGTAAGTGAAAATGGAGAAAAAATAAATTAAGTAAGTATTAATGTTTTTTTTTGTTAAAAATTTTATAAATTCGTTTAACATGCTTGAAACAAAGCCACTTTTTCAACAAACCCTTAAAAGTGTTGATTGTTTCAAAATGTAACTTCGTGGAAGATTTTAAACTTTTGGCGAAGATCTGCGGATTGAATGCGAAAGAGATCGCTGATGCTGCCAGGATAATACAATTCAAAATTGTAAATTTTTTCCAAACTTCAGTGATTCAGTTTCAATTTTTTTTAAAATGAATTATTTATGTCGTATTTTTTAAAAGTGGAAATTTTTCCTTGAAACCTTCGAAACCTGGTTAAATTCTAAAAAAAAAAAATCGTTCATTTAAAATTGGCAATTAAAAATCGCATAAAACGAGACCCAGAGTATATATATATTTGCCCGTACCTCAGCATTAAATTGTTGGCAGGTTATATACCATTGTATGTTAGATTTCATTAATTTGATCAATTTGTGAATCTCTCAATATCAATATATCTTACTCTCTCGTATATTATTAATCTTTAAAGAGCATAGAGGCAGAGAAAAATATGAAAATAGCTGCAAATAAAGACATATTCACACTTAAATATTGCATGTTCTTGAATTTAATAAGTTTATTGAGTATTTTCCATCAAACACGATATTACTCTACCCAAATAGCAAATGAGTTATATTTGCAGACCTATGTACAAACACTTTAAAAAGACATATTGTTCAGCATGTACGTTGATGAGAAGATTAGCAAATTGATTTGCCGATGCTTGGGCCAAAATATGACCGAATCGACGCTTTAAAGAACACAAACGCATGTTGTTTTACCACCAAAACGTTAGTAACTAATCTTTTACTACAATAATACGGAAAACTAGGGCCGTTAAAAATATAAGGAAATTATCTTTCTGTTAATTTATAGTTCTATAACCAAAAAAAGAAATCGTCAACTTAAGACTATTTGTCTGCTTAAACAGGTAGAATGATGATAAGTTATTATTGGTTTTATAACGTTTACTGTTGAAATGTGTTTGCTTTGAATATGTTTTTAATGATAATAAATATTTTTATTGTGGAATTTTAATGAATTTTTAACTTATTTGTACAATTTGATTTTCGTACGATTTTTACGGTACGAGGTCGTAACTTACGACCTACACTAGGCAAAAAAAATCATAAATCATTTTTCTACTTTCTCATCAAAATGTCCCCTAATTGTGATGATAGTAAACTTGAATAAACTAATATACCTACAATATTGGAATTATCTTTGAATTTTAAGGCCCGAAAGATAAAAAACGTAAAAGCTAAATATCTAAAAACTATTAATAGGGGATGTCACTGTCTTTCTTAGGAGGGCTGTATACGATTCCCACCATTTTTTCATTACCACCTTTTATGTTTTCACTACCACAACCCATTTTTTAACTAATCCTTTCTATCTTGCAAGAGTATATGTACGCTGCAATTCTTTAAGACACACAAAATCAAAAATAGTCTAATTTCAATTACTGGAAAACGACCACACAAACAGGGTTGTCAGTTTTTTCTGGACTCTGTAGCCAAAATCGTTGCTGAAAATCGCCAAAAAGATTTTATTTGGTAAATAGAAGCACATATATTTTACACTTAATAGTATTGTTGAATATTTATTTATTTATAGACGTCGATTTTTCAACGTTGTGTAAACCTAATCGAAAGTTTTGACTATAAATTGATTGAATTGATCAGCCCATTGGGCTGATAATATAGGAATAATTCATGAAAATCGACATTTCGCCAAGACCACATTTTAATCGGCAAATGCGTTGAAAACTCGCGACTTTTGGCGAGAAATCACCACAGATGACAACCCTGCACACAAATAACATTTTCTCTCTTCTGAAATTTTCTCTATCATTCAAACAAGTGTTTGAGATCTTCTCTTGCGCAATGGAAAACAACAATAAAACATGATTAAGTCCTCCTGCCATTCTGTTTAAAGGAAAAAGAGCGATGATTTGTGCGTGTGTATGCTAAACTGAAAACTTATCGATGCCTTTCATTTTGTTTCACATTTGTTATATGATTTAAAAAGTATTTCTGTTTCGTTTTGAAAATCAAATTCATGCAAGTTCTTCCTAATGGAATTTAAGAAAGGTTTTTTAAACCTACCAAATTGTCGGTACATGTATGGACAGATATGTGTTATTGCGTTTAAATATTTATTTACATTCTTCTAAGAACTTCTTTTGTAAACTTTTATTGCGGATAAATAGTGTATGTTTTTAACAACGATAAACATGGCCGCATTTATAAATTAGCTTGTACTTATTTTTTCAATGTTTTATGCACTCACCTGTATTAAACCAAACCGATTCCCTTTTAAATTAACACAATTTGAATAGTCATAATAAATGCCATTGTTTTATCTTCATATGCAAAGAATCACTTTTTATTTAAAGAACAAGACCTACATACGCAATGAGAGAAAAACATTTAAGCAAATTGGGAATCGAATTGGAACGCACAACACCGCGATAAACGAAAATCAACCGACGACAACAAATTCCACGACATTACTAATTACAAACAGGGCAACTGCCAAACAAATGTGGAAAAAAAAATTTTTGTTGAAAAAAAAAATTTTGTGGAAAAAAAAAAATTTGGAAAAAAAAAAAAATTTGGAAAAAAAAAATTTTGTTGAAAAAAAAATTTTGTAAAAAAAGAAAAATTTGGGAGAAAAAAAATTTTGGGAAAACACAATTTCTGTACAAAAAAAAATATTATTTTTTTTATTATTATTATTTATAGAAAATTATAGAATGCCTATTTAAATTCCTACGTACTGCGTGACAGAGTCAGTGAATCAGTGAATCAGTGTCGAGGGTAAATATATATTAAGATGTTTAAAAGGATATGTAGAGATTTCTGTATGTGAAAGAAGAGAAATCTCTACAATTGTAGAATTGAAAAGCTTTTGCCATGGATGAGCATTCGAATTGTTGGAAAATTATTGGTATTTGAAATTTATTTGAAATCATCAACATAATCGTTGAATTTGACTTGAGAACTTAAAATTTCTACGAAAATGTGTCCAATTTCAATGTCACATTCATCTAATCAATGTTTCGTGAATAAAGAAACTTTGAAAACTAAAAAAAATAAAACGGAGCCCAGTAAGGTTTCATTTGCAAACATTTTTTTACTTCCTTGGTATTCCACCTTTATTTGTTTTTGTAGCATTACGTTACGGAAAATGTGCATTTAGATAATGCTGTGCTGTGAAATCCCAAAATGCCAATTACTGTATTGGATTGGTTAGGGTATTAAGTGCAATTTCGGTACCTCCCAGATCCAAAGCCGATACGTCGTTCGGCTTTTGTTCTAAGACAAATACAATAAAAAAGTCTCCCCAGATTTAAATATTCTAAGAAACGGGCCCGGATATATAATTTCGAACGTTATGGGATGCTTTTTCAAATGTATTTCTTTTTACACACAGTGATAATTTATATACTTACTGACCGTGTCTTACATTTACGAGGTGGAATTTAGTATTACCAGAACTTTTCTCTTTTAGCTGTTTTAACATTTCCCCGAGTTTAATGTTAGCCACTCACAGCATCGCATCAATGCACCGTTCACATTGCTTGCGTAATATTCGTGCAATGGAATAACTTGACACGGTATCGCATTTATTTTCATAGCCATACGAGCGAACATTTCTATATATACATGGATGTGTACGTCCATACACTGCACTGTACTCATTCATAATTGTTAAGTACCCGTTAATGTAAAGTAGAAGCATTAACATTTATTTAATTACTTTAATTAATACTGTTGAGCATTAATGATAATCGACATTATTGTTGTGTTCCGCCTGTGCGCAGTGTAAATGTACTCCACTACATTAAAATGCATTTTTAATGATAAGTATATTAATATCCACTGAGGAATAATAACAGCATACAAATTCCAGCTGATATTTTCGCATACTCAACGTCTGATATGGGATTTTCATTAAGTTGCCATTGATATTTGACATGAGAAACCTTTAAAAATATTTTCGGAATTTTAAACATCAGTGAAAAATGTCTATATAAAGTTATACAAATAGGTAATATTTAGAAATATTTTTATTTCAAATGCCAAATTTGGCCCACATTTATTTATTCAAATATTTGCAAACATGTAAACTCTATTAAAATGATTTATGCATGTGCCCTTTGTAAAATGCTAGAAAATAACTTTCAGAGTCATATTTCATAAAGCATCTGGTAATCTGGGTGGATTTGACGTTAAATAATAAATTCTATGAAAATTAAAATCAGAAATCTACGCAATAATCACCTCATAAAACGGTCGCACAGATGCCCTGCTCGAAGAATTTCGTTGCCCAAATTTTCTATTTCACACATAATATGACTGCGATCAATTTTCTTGTATTTTTTTAGTTGTAGCTCCAAAAGGCCGTAAACAATTTCAGAACTCATTATAAAATGTTTGTTTTTGGTTTTTAATTTTTGGTGATGGTGTTGTTGTTCTGTTTGTGAAAAACAACTGTTGTTTTAATGAGCGGATGGAATTGCTAATGATTGCTGTTAATGGACCACAAATGAAACATTATTAAATTAAATGTTGTGTTCATAAATTAATCACAATAAGCGAAATAAATATACAAAAATTTGAGCACAAATTTCTATTTCGCTCTCGCCCTTTTAAAATCTACGCTATTTAGGTGGAAATCCTAATACAACAATTCAAAAGCGATTGTTGAAAAAAAGGAGCTACGGAGGCTAAGGAGGACATCTAAATACCCTTCAAGGCCGCATAAAGTGTAGACATTATTTATGGCGAATGTATCAAATACTTTTTTTTTTTTATAATAAAAAGATCTGGGAGATTTTTTTTGGGAATTTAACAGTCGAGAAAAATAATGCACACCAACAACATCATGATGTTGGCACATAATTTTTTTTTGAAAAACATTTATACACATGATTCAAAATAAAATTATAATTTAAATTTCATGTTAAGGGAGAAAACTTTTAATTGAAAATGGGTTTAATGAATAACATTTTGTAACAAAATTTAATAGAAATGGCATTTACGCAAGAATTTATCGTCTTAAATAATTCTACCTAAACTTTTGTTTCTTATTTGTGAAGTTATTTGTGTCTCACCAATAAGAATTCTCTAAAAGTTTCAAGGCCAACGGAATTTATTAGGAAACGAAAGCAAAATAACGTACATGCATATTGAAAATTTCTGTTTTTATAGTTCTATTTTACAAGGATTAATAGAGCAAAATAACTTACATGCATATTGAAAATTTCTGTTTTTATAGTTCTATTTTACAAGGATTAATAGAGAAATTCTTCAGAACTAGATTAATAGGGAAATTCTTCAAAACTAGAACTGATTTCTTCTTTGTTCCCATTATGATAGAGTTTGAGACATGGGTATTAAATTTGGAATTACTGGTTATAGTTTAATTATTTTTAATAACTTTGAGTAATTAATAACTTGAGATTTTGATTTTTTTTTCTAGTTTTCAAATAATGAATTAATAGCTAAAGACGAAAACGGGAATCTGGTAACAGATACGACGAGTATGCTGAGAGTCTGGATACCATCAGGCTGTGGAGGTCCCCGCCGCTACTCCACGAGGTTTAAACCAAATTTGATTTAAAAATCTGAACATTGTCAAGATACTCTATAACGTTTAACGACTACTACCAGGATGTAGACGAGGTTTTAAATCAAATGTGGTTTTCAAAAAATTTCTTGAATATGTGATCATAGTCGTGAAACTATCTCTCAATACCGGGATCATCATGTCATACGCATTGGCGTAGAAATAGGGGTGCTAAACAGAACAATCTTTTAATATATATTTACCCTCGACACTGATTCACTGATTCACTGACTCTGTCACGCAGTACGTAGGAATTTAAATAGGCATTCTATAATTTTCTATAAATAATAATAATAAAAAAAATAATATTTTTTTTTTGTACAGAAATTGTGTTTTCCCCAAATTTTTTTTTTCCAAATTTTTTTTTTTTACAAATTTATTTTTTACAAAATTTTTTTTTCCAATTTTTTTTTTTTCAACAAAATTTTTTTTTCCTCAAAATTTTTTTTTTCAACAAATTTTTTTTTTTTCAACAAATTTTTTTTTTCAACAAAATTTTTTTTTTCAACAAAAATTTTTTTTCAACAAAATTTTTTTTTCAAAAACAATTTTTTTTTTCAACAAAATTTTTTTTTCGATATTTCAACGGGCGCCATAGGCGCATTACAACTTACTAGTTTAAGAATATTGTGTGAACGATTGAAGGAAGCCAAACCTTGAGGATCTGAGGCAATCCTATAATGTGTGGCTTCAGGCCAAATTAATCAACAATCGAAACAATTCTGGAAAAGACACCCTCATGAAAATAAAAAATGGCCCCAATAAAATTATAAAATATTTTGGGGTGATGTTTAATTTTCGATAGAAATCATATTTTACCAAAATTTAACAAATTTCTAAGGCTATAATTTGGGGTTCTGGAGCTTGAATCTTTTTCAGTCCTTATATTGGGGCTAGAATGCATAATGAAAACAGCCTAAAATTGTGGACCACTTTTCATTTCTCGTTTGGGCCAATTTTGCATAGCTTTGGGGTGATATTTCATTTTATATATTGGGATGATATACAATTATTTCATCTTTGGTTAGTTAATTACAATTTTCAGCCAACAAAACAAAATTCGTAGGTTCTAATCAACTGCTATTTAATATTTGATTTTTTCCCCTTTATTTTATTGTTATGATTGTGAATTTATGTGCGACAATTAAGTCTTAATTGAGTGCGAGTTTATTAAATCACAACGTTTGCCCGTCGAAAGGAAACAAACTGTACATTTTTTGTTGGTGTGCTTTTAAATTCAAATTTATGCAAATCTTGTTAAGAGAAAATAACGGAAAAATACTGAAATGGCACAAGTACTCGTACATGAAAAGGTCTCTTGTAATTAGGTACTTGTACTAAAGAATTTTTTCATATATTTGTTATTTTTTTTGGTTTAATAAAATAAGTTTCCTTTTTCGTGGCATTTTTCTCTTCTCTTGCCATTTTAACAGCACTTTGAATAAATTATGAATAAAAAAAGGGGCTGGTCAAATTCATTTTCATAATTTTCTGTATTGTCTTAGGCTCTTAATGCCTTGAGCAATGTCTCAAATATTTTTTTTTGGTGAGCATTTTCTCTTTTCATCTTCCAACTTAGGTCGGGCTTTTTCTTTTTGCTGTCTTTGCTTCGAAAGTAATTTATAAGAGGAAAATAAAAAGGTCAAACACAATCTTCAGCTGCGGCACAGAAAAAACTAGCGGGTGGTTAAACGAATGTCTATATCTACATTTGCTCTTTTTTCTGGTCTGCACAAAGCCGAAATCTCAGAAAAATTTAACAAGTTATTCAACGTGAAATAAAAAGGGAATACTTAGATTAGAATTGCAAGGGTTTTGGCGAAAGATTCACTGTCATTTACGTTGGTTCGTTAAATGTTTTAAATGTTTTTTTTTTTTGTAATTCAAGTGATCAGAAATGTAAGGAAGAGTTTGGCTACCTAGTATGTTAAATCTAAAGTATCATAAATTCTTTGAAATGATACATTAAAATCATTTTTGCTGAACTAAACTAATTTCAGATGCCATCATGTCGTTTTAGCAGTAACCCGATAAGTGGGTATTGAAATTATGTCGTTTACAGCTTACTGATTTGTGATTCAGAAAGACTGTTAGAAGCGTTTTTGAGATAAAGTTGTGGAAATCATAATTTTTTGGAAGGTACCTGACGCTCTGTTGCCATTTGGCTCTTAAGAATTCCATAAGTTGGTTTGTAAAAATATGACCACATGCTCATTTTCTTGATCAAAAATTAATTAGGGTCTTAAGAGAGTATGTATCCATTCCAAACGATACCCAGTACTGTGAGGGGATTAAGAACCTAGTTTGAATACGAAGTTAAGATCAAAAGAAATTTTTCCAATTTTCTAGTTTCTTCTGCAAACATTTTCATTCCATTTTAATTTAAATCAATTACAGTAATCTTAATGCATATAATGTTGAATCTGCCCGTTTTAAGGCCAGCCAGATTCTTATCATATTGTACAAATAAATCACACAAAACTTTGTATAGCATCGGTCAGCATCTGTACCTTTAACAAGATTTCCCCGTCAAACATAATTAAGGTGTTGATTTGCAAAATCCTCCATCCATCTCAACTAACAAGACAACTTATTCACATTGTTATTGTTAAATTTACTTGCCCACCTTTTCTCTGATTCATACAAAGAACACAATCACAAGATTCTCAATCAATCTAATGATTATCATTTCGCTTAACTCAAAACGCAAAAGAAAGTATTCACTTCCTAATGATACCGCCTTCAAATTAGCCACTTAACATATTTACGGCATAATCGATCCAACCAAGACTGGTGAGGAATATTTCAACTCATTGATGTCAATTGCTATTGAGAGGGGGCAATAACGCCACTTACCCTATCCACCACTTGAGCAGTCTTAATTATTATTTCACTGTACAGCGCGCGAGTATCATTGCTATCATTGGAAAACTAAGAAGTAACTGAACGCCAAAGAAAGAAACGAAGAAGAGGGGAAAAAAATTGATATCAACTAATTCCAGTAACTTTCCTCTTAACTAACAATTGAAAATTTAGAAAACTTTTCTGCTGATTCTATTCTGTTGTGTGCGCACAGTGGTTATCAAACGCCAACAATTGTTAAAAATAAAATATATATTTGTTAAATCTAAAAAAGTTCGTGTTAATAATTGCCCGACCAAGTTCTTTGAATTAAAAAACAAACTATTAGAGCAAATCCGGACCAAACTGTGCCTCTTGACGGCTTGTTAACACACATACATACATGTGTGCTACTTTTCAAACAAAATCGTTGACCAAAGATCGCTTGTTTCAATTGAACATTCGGTAGTTTTACTAGCGGGTAATACGGTGCTGTCTGGGTAGAGTGAACACCCGATGCAATGAACACCGCGTTAGAGTGAACACCATAATTTTTACATTGACTACTCTGTAGAGTGAACAGTCATGGACCTGAATAGAGTGAACATACTTTATAGTAAGTTTTTAGGTTTGCCGAAAGAGAGAAATAATAAAAAAGAGTACAAAAATTAATGAGAACATAAAATAACGGTAAAATAACGATTTGCTCTCACAAGTACAGTATACCCTCGATCAATACAACTGATAGAAATCCAGAAAGTTGCAGAAACCGTGGAGCTGCAGTAACAAAGAAAAAATATCTTGAGTGGTGTTAGGGCGTTACTTCGATCAATGCACATATTAAAATGTAGTATTTATGGAAAAATTGCGTCGATGGTGTGCCATGTAAATAATTTGGCTATTTTAATAATATAGGAGTTGCGCTCATTGAGGTTTGTGTTGGTACACAATGATGAGGACAATGGCGAAACATCAGAATACAGAAATCCGATATCAGCTGATGAAGCCATTAAGGTGTTTGATAAGGGTATCGAATGGGCTGAAGCTAATACTAAAAATTTCGCGAATATACAAGCTCTACATTGCCTTCGCGATCAAGAAGTGCAAATATCGTTAAACAAACCGAAGAAAAAAACAACTATTACACATTTTTTTTTTCAGTCTTAAATTTAAACATCAGTATTTTATCGAAATAAATAAAATGTATAATATATAAATGCATTTAAAATAAATAAAAAATTCATTTTAAATACAAAAAAATCAACCTTGATTTAGTGAACAACCTGGGTATTATGAAATCGCCCGTCAAAAATTAGTTCACTCTACCCAGACAGCACTGTATTCGGTTCTGTTTCAGTGAGAGGTCTGGTCGTAAATTGTTAGCTTAGTCCGAAGTAGCATCTGTCAACATCTTATATTTTTATTTCGATTCTGAAATCATTCATTATTCTATTATTATTATAATCAACAATGACAGCTAGGGTTTCAAAACCTTTTTCTAATTTGATCACTGATTGATAAGTCTGTAAACCCACTCGTATCATATTGTGATTGAGAATAGGAATTGATATTCAATTTTAAAATAGTTTCGTTTTTTTTTTAGCCGATTAATCTCAACATTTCACCAAAATTCCAAAAAAAAAAGGTATCGGTTTAGTTCTTGTCCGAAAATTGCCACAGTGCAATGTCGTTGTTCCTATTGTCGTTTTTTTTTTGTGCGTTTGCATTTGCTGATGTTGTGTTTTCATCTGAGGCGTCAAAACACGGAAAATTAATTAATTCAAAGTTTTGCATTTGTTTGCTCTTGTACTTTTACTTACAGCATCTTAAGGTAAAACTACATACAAGAGAACTTAAACAAAAAGTTAAATTGATTTTCATTGTTGGCTTTTTGAGTGTTGTGAAGATATTTGCCAGTTGGTTTTGTTGTAGAAGGTACTTGGTGTTGATAATCAGCATCCGCACACAGATTAACAGCAGCCACCCACTTATTCACCCAACATTGACATCCTGGATGTCAACGACACCGACAACTACGTTGTTTGTCACCGTCAGCGTCATCGTAATCGTCATTATTTGGAGCACCACACAAAAGTCCTTTGAAGTGTAAATTTGAAGTCAACTAATCTGATAACAAGCTTTTTAAAATGTATGAAGGTACGAGGGCTCATGCATAAGAGTGACTAAGGATGTACGACCATTGGCTTTGGCTAACAACAAATATCCTTCGACAAATAAACAGATTAAAATTTACGAATACGAGTACGGCGAGTATAACATCAACCCGCCTTCTATCCATCCCTCAAGCAGAACCACAAAAAGTGTCTCTTCTTGTCACAACCGAGTGAGTGTTACAGGGGGCGGAGACTGACAACTTTAGAATATATACTATGAATGTGTATTTTTATAAAGAGAAACTTTGGGGAAAATTAGCATATGACAGATGTTCAAAATTTTATGGATATTCCAATGACCAAACAAACAAGAAAGTATAAAAGAAACCGACAACAAGGGATGTTATCTACGAAAAAAATATATTTCATAGAACTGAAAAAGAAAATATGCAAATGTTGTGTGTAGAGTGAAAATTCATGTAATTAATAACATGAAGATCTCAGTTTATTTTCTGTTGATGTCAAACAATTGCGGTTGGATTTTGGACCAAAACTGGACCACAATCTACCCGCAAAATGGTTAATTATATTCGAAATTTATGTTCTTTATATAATCAGCGACAAAACCTAATTAGCAAAGCATAATGAATTGAATTCTGTTAGTAATAGCTCGTAATACGAGGGGAGGTTCAATAAGTAGCCGATGTAAAGATGAAAGTATGTGGTTGCTACAACTTTTCATTTTATTTCAAATTATGAACCTTTTTTAAACTTGGTAAGCTAAAATTCTCAAAAAAAAAATAATTGTTGAAGTGTATTGAAGTGTATTCCTCACGGAATCCACTTGTAATACAGTTTTTTTTACATCCAAATAAGTGAAGAATTTTACTTATAAAATTTAAAATAATATAAATATCAATTACAAGATAATTTCAATTTTACATGTGTGATGTTAATTTCTCGAAGTGCTGGCACTGATAATCGGTTTCACACAGAACATAAAAATGTTTACTTCATCAAAAGCTATTCAATTTTTGGTCAGTTAAAATCGATTCAGTTGTCAATGTCTCGTATGAGAGGATGATAGGCATCATACGTCGACTGACCGTGTATGGTCTTCTTGTGTGATCTAGTCAGTTGTTGGTGCTATATCAAACAGAGTTTGATATTTTGATGATTGCACAAGTTTGTGGTGTCGTGTACTGTGAAATTTTCTCATTAAATTAAAAATGTCAACCATCTATGAAATCGAAAAGAAAAAACATAATAAACTTATAAAAAAATATTTAAATCATCTTTGATACCCATATGTATTTGTTATATAATTAATAATTGATTTTTCCAACGATTTATTCATCCGAAGCAGAATGATACAATCCTTTGATTGCTCCAGTTTGCTGGTATCGTGTATGGGCCTTATTAGATATTATGTTGTTGTGTATGTCTTCATCCCTGCCAATCAACGCAAGGATTTCGTACGCAGACATGTTTTCAAAAATTTGTTCTCTTATCGAAGTAGCAAAGGTCATAATGGGCAATAGATTCTATGTGCCACTATCTCACAGAAAACTGAAATATACATATGTCCTGGCAAGAACAAAAAACATTTTATTAGCAGCCGTTAGTGAGTTTATATCGATTATATCGTACATTGCTCACAAATTTGAAAGATGTTTCTTGTCGTTCCTTCATGGAATGTTAGAAATCTTCACATGGTATTATTTCAGGAGAATACTAATAAAATATATAAAATATAATCATTTGCTAATACATTTTGCTCAATAAAGACCGAATTTAATTAAAAGATGAATTTATGTGCTACAATATCGATTTAAAACCATGTACAATAGGGTGGAGTGAAATTCAAAAAAAAAGTTAACCTCGGAAAGAGATGTAGTCTGGGGTCATAATGAGGGGAAAAATAAAGAAAAAAAATTTAAAAAAATTTTAGGGGTCGCGCCACTCCCTCGAAATTTGGAAATTATCGCTATTTTGGCGTTGATTTTAGAAAAATCCTAAACAGTTTTATGTCAATAAATGTTTGCAATAGCGTAAACAATGAAATAAGGGCATGAAAAAATTTAAAAAAAATTTTCTCATTGTTCAAAAATTTCAAAAAGTAAAATAAGTCAAATCGTCCCTTCTTCAGAAAATTGACTGAACAATGAAATCGCCACCAAAGCTACAAATATTAGTCGATTATCCTCATATTTGCCTCAAATACTTTTGTTTGGGCACTGAACAAGCTCAAATTTCGAATAAGTTAAGTCGTTAATTTTTAGGATTTTTCTAAAATCAACGCCAAAATAGCGATAATTTTCAAATTTCGAGGGAGTGGCGCGACCCCTAACATTTTTTTAAATTTTTTTTCTTTATTTTTCCCCTTATTAGGACCCCAGACTACATCTCTTTCCGAGGTTAACTTTTTCAAATTAAAAAAAGCATGTTTTCACTCCACCCTAATGTACAACTTCTATTTTACCAGAAAATATATAATTATAACTTCAACGTTCTCAAAATACTTGAACATGAGACCGCGAACTTTCGTCTGGAATTGTCAATATCGAGACTTTTCCAAGGTTTACAAAAAAAAATGAGCGATGGTCTTACCAGAATGCGAGCCTGGGTTTACTGTGTGATACGCCCACAAACCACCTACTACATCGCGGTTTTGTAAAATTTTCTGATCTTAAAGATCTATTTAATTTATTTTTATTCGATTACAATGCAAAGTAAATTTATTTTCCAATTTTGAGTCCAAGGGTAAACCGAGTGACACAGACCATATGGCTAGAATTTTGTAGCGATAGATCAAATCCTCCGGTGGAAAACGAACCCATAACCGTCACGCTGATAGGCAAGCTCGCTACAAACTCGCCTACCATGGCTCTTATATTTATATTTTACATTCATAAATCTGCAAACATTATATATAGTGAGCATTTGACTCAAACAAACGTATCACAAGAATGTCATAGGGCGACAACTACCAAGGACGGTGCAGAGCGGAAAAACCGCAGTGTTTCCAATGGAAGGACCAAGGGGAGCAAGGTATCAACAACTGGAGAAGGCACGACAGTTATTACTGAAAACATATTGTAGAGTCATATTATGTAGGTAAGTTGGTACGACTTACCTTCTTTTCCTGCGATTTAGACATACTAAGCTAAGATTCATAGCATGACATTCTTTCTATTTTGATAGACTGGCTTATCATTTAATCCATACCTGACATTACTGGCATACCTGTGTTTCGTCGGCATCTTGGTTAGTGGGTGGACATTTAACATTCTAATCTGTAATTAATCACTGGTTGATTTCTTCAGCTGGAACGGTTGCTTCGCTCTCACCCAGGTAACTCAAGTAGAGTCCCAACATCATTGAATAGATCAATTTAGCTCTACAGTCTACAGAATTGAAAGCTAATGTAATTGTTTACGTTTTGTCGGTTTCATTAAATTTCTGTTGTTTTTTTTTAAATTGATCTAAGTAAAGTGTATTTGTTTCAAATGTCACTGTTATGTTTCGGAATGCAATTTAAATCTGCTGTCGTTTTTTCATATCAAATTAATGGCAATTTCGCATTTCATCAAATCAGTATAAAATTCCATCAGTCTCAGGAAGCTTCTTTTTCGCTGTTCATTGATTGTCTTTTGTATCTCATACACGCAAGTTCCATATTTTTTTTAGTTCGGTAAAATGTTTAGAATGAATCTTTATTAACGAAACTAAAAAAAGTTCTTACAGAACTAGGTCAATCTTGTATTTTTAATTCTTGTTTGTCACAAACATACATGCATATGTACATACTTCCAATAACAATAACAATCACAATATGATTGTAAAAACGGAATGTTGTCGTAAATACGCTTGTCACCAAAGCGAAAAATCCTGTGATAAAAGTCAGACAAGATGACAAAAAACTTTCTTCCCGATTGCAACATCATGACATGTAAAAATATAAGTACCTTGAGTGAGTGCATCAGGCATGAGCTGATACACACACCAGCACCAATGTGCAATAAGCCAAGTAGCATTATGGCTTATTCATCGTTACCATGCACTTGAGAAATGTTTGTAAATATTGAAAAATAACAACAAGAGAAAAAAAACAAACTACACGTAAGTATTGCAAAAAGTCATGAAAGCTCACGGAGTGATTCGGAGTTGACACGTTATTACCGTGATTGGGGATCGTGAATTTAACGGAAGTGTTTATGTGGCAATCACATCGAATGACATCGCTTGTATTTATGGATGATATGCATATGTTTGGTATATATTTTATCATCAAAATGTGGTGAGTAGGACAAACACTGTCCTGTTTAACTAAACTACCAAAGGATTTATCATACATAAATACCACATTATAATTAATCCTCTTACACTTACACAAAGATATAAAATCTGAATTTTTATTAGTTAATGGACTCCATTCATTATACAGAGTACATGCGTCGCAGACATTTATATTTTTGTGCATAGTGTATACATTTCTATATGGGTTCTGCATAAATGAATGAGAGTTTACCGCCATCTCAGTGGCAGTCCCCCCAACCAGCCAATTACAATGGTAGGCAATTTTACTGAATAAACACGACATTTAGGATTATGACACTTTGGTATTTATATGAGTTAACACTCATTTATTGTTGAATTTAATTCGTCGTCCATGATTACATTTCGCCTTATGGACGATGACAGGAAATGGAGCACAGTAGTTCATGGAGAATGCAATGCTTTACAAAATAGTAGATATTCAAGAACGAAGAAGCCTCTGACTTATTTTGTCAACGACGTAGTGCTCAATTCGCAAATATAAAATGTTATTTGCGATACATCGTTTTTTGTCCAATCCTGAACTTAAGTTATGACTTGAGTATTTCCTGACTAATCATTTCCTAATGGTACAGTTTTATTATGATCGTTCCTTAGGTCGATTAAACTTATTTTTATTCGGTTCGACCAGCAAAAGTACCAAATATGCCTCGATTCGAAAAAAGCCGTTCAAAGTTGTATGGGCGATGTCACAAATTTTTGTGCAACCACAACTTAACATAGTTTATAAAAAAAGTCCTGAATCATAAACTCTACCTTAAAATTATTATTTTTTCATTTCTAGAATAGTAGTACTCTAATTAGACGTTCCTCTCTTCTTCGTAAACCCTACAAATGGTTTTTATATAAACCCGTTGTTTAGCAAAGTTGTTATAGCGTACAACGATCATTTATAGTTAAAAACAAGTGGAGTTAAAAAATAGTAAGTTCGGCCGGGCCGAATCTTATATACCCTTCATCATGGATTCGTTGCATTTCGATACCCATATGTCCATGTTTGTCAAGGGACGGTTTTTGGGCCGCTGGTGACCCGATAGTCCCGAAAACCGGATCAAAAAATTTAGGCAAATCATGAAAATAAAGGCGTATTTGGGTTCGTGAGTAAATTTCGTTGCACTTCGATACCCATATGCGCATGTTTATCATGGGCCCTTTTTTGGGCCCCAAGGGTCCACGGAACCCATGAGCACGCCCATTTTTGGGATTTTTTTCCCCATCTATAAATTATATAAACTTAGAACAATTTTACCAAAAAAAATAAGATGTAGTGAAAAAAAATATTTGAAAAATTTGATTATGGCCGCGATATATTATTAGTCCCGTAATGGGGAACTTTTTCCCCTTTGGTCCGATATTGCCCATTCTCGAACTTAACCTGCTTATGGGCAAAAAACATCTTCCTACAAAATTTCAGCTTCTTAGCGTTGGTCGTTCGCACTCTATCGTGATTTCAACAGACGGACAGACGGACATCGCTAGAATATCTTAGAATGTTACACTGACCGATAATATATATACTTTATAGGGTCGCAGATCACTCTTTCGAGGTGTTGCAAACGGAATGACAAACTTAGTATATACTCCATCCTATGATAAAAAACGATAATTAAAAACGAATAAATACTTGAAATTATCGAAAACGGGGATTAATTTAAGGTGACGGAGACTTGGAAGAAGACATGAAGATGCTTGGTGTCACGAACTGGAGTAGCCAAGCAGAAGACCGAAGTGCTTGGAAATCACTTATTAATCAGGCCACGACCAACAACAGATTGTAGAGCCAACCTAAGTACGTAAGTAAGAAATTGTTTTGCCAATTTTCATGTTCCCAAATTTTTAAATGTTTCATATTTTTAAACTAAAACACTACACTACACTTATGAGCTGAAAACAATAACTACAATTATACATTTTTAGTCTGTCCACGGTCCTGCACAATAACTTTATTACGAATAGTTGACGTGTTTTAAGTGAATAATGTTCGTCATTTATGAAATCACTGCAGGTATTGGTAGGAATATTGCGTTCATTGTCCAAACAATTTGTATTCCGGTATTTCATAGTGTAGGAGTGAGCATTTGGAAAACGTTATGAGTTTGTAGCAATTACACGATTTTTTCCACACATAAAACTTACATTTCACTGCACGACACCGCCAGTAACCAACACCATAATTATCGTCATCAACGTCGTCATTAGTCTGGTTCTGGTTCTGGTTCGGGTTCTAGCAGCGGCGCCTCTACTGGCAGCGGTTACACTTTTTATATCACAGCTTGTTGGACGCCGTCAACAGCGTCATCATAATCATAAGTATGATTAATTTTAGAGAGGATGTTAAACCAGGTTAATGTTTATCGTGTACATTACCGGCATGAAAGTGGTACATTGTTGGATGTCGTTCTGGAATGTATAGTTTGTGTCATGAGTGCCAACTTCTGATATACCGGAATATTCGTATTCGCAGCATGGACAACTTATTCGTTTATGATGGTGTTTATTAAATTAATTTACCTTGTTCTGCTTGGTAAATTTGCGAGACTTTGGACGACGTTGTAATTTGTACACTTAATTTGTATAATGCGATAAAGGTATTAGTGTATTTAACATTACATTACGTTTTCTGTGTAAAGAATATTAGGGTGGTCAGATGTAAAACCCTGGCCGAGGTATTCGTAACGTAATCTTAACTGTGCAATGGAAACCATAATCTCATTATGTGAAATGTCCCCATCATTTTGAATATCGTAATGCATTTTATAAAAACATTTCACAGTCCAAAGTACCAGGGCAGGCGGACGGTGCAAACCATCAGGTGGATAAACGGTTATGCCTCAAATGACTTATAAACTTTTAGCACGAAGATAGCCGAGATGTGATTAGAAGTTTGTGCGACTTTCACACAAAAATTCAGGTTTTATATTCCGGATAGAACAACTCGCAAATGGCTGTGAACTCCTCTATTTCATGAATTTCTAAAGCTCAATCGAAATCTAATTATTCTGTACTTGTAAGTTGTAATGCGCCTATGGCGCCCGTTGAAATATGGAAAAAAATTTTGTTGAAACAAAAAAATTTTGTGGAAAAAAAAAATTTTTGTTGAAAAAAAAAAATTATGTTGAAAAAAAAAATTTTGTTGAAAAAAAAATTTGTCTTGAAAAAAAAAACAAATTTTGTTGAAAAAAAAAATTTTGTTGAAAAAAAAAAAAATTTTGTAAAAAAAAAATTTGTAAAAAAAAAATTTTGGAAAAAAAAAATTTGGGGAAAACACAATTTCTGTACAAAAAAAAATATTATTTTTTTATTATTATTATTTATAGAAAATTATAGAATGCCTATTTAAATTCCTACGTACTGCGTGACAGAGTCAGTGAATCAGTGTATCAGTGAATCAGTGTCGAGGGTAAATATATATTAAGATTATTTAATCGCTGTAATTCGGTGTACGAGGTATGTTCCAAAAAAAAAATCGCGAATTTTAATTTTCGTGGGCTACGTGTTTGTATTTTTGACATTTTTGTTATGCTGGCAAGGTCGTCCATTTTGAATGTTTAGTTAATTTTTGATGTTTTGCTTGGATGTTTTTAACTTGTCATCGATATTTACCTATTTCAGAAAATGGATCAAAGAATCTGCATCAAATTTTGTGTAAAAATCAAAATAATGTGCGCTAAATTTGTACCAAAATTGCTCATTTTGGACCAAAAAAGCATCGCGTTAAAATTTGTCAGGAGATGTTGAACTCGGTCCCAAATTTGCTCCAGAGGGTCATAACTGGTGACGAATCATGGGTTTATGGTTACGACGTGGAATCTAAAGCTCAATCATCCTAATGGAAGATGCCGCAAGAACCAAGACCGAACAAAGCGCGACAAGTTCGGTCGAACGTAAAGGTTTTGCTCACCGTTTTCTTTGATTGCAGTTCTTGCCAAGGTCAGTACGGTCAATAAAGAATATTAGCTGCAAGTTATGCTTTTGCACCATGATAACGCCCCTGCTCATACATCGTTGTTTGTGCGCGAATATTTGGCCATATATGAATATTTGATGTGCTTTTGGGATTGGAAAAAACGTTGGCAGTAGTGTATTATATCCGAGGGGAATTACTTTGAAGGCGACAAAAATAGATTTTCATGAATAAATAAATACTTTTTGCAAAAATACTTAATTTTAATTTTTTTTTATTATTTTCATTATTCTTTTTTTTAGAATCATTGTTATTTACGCTTTTCTGTCCACCATTCTATAACCTCAAACGTTTTTTCGCAAGAATGTTAAACAACACGTTTTTTTTGGGTTCAATTAAAATAAATAACTTTGTAAAGGTGATCCAATAAAAAATATTTTTATCAATGTTTTACAAAATCTTCCCAGTGTGCCAGTAATAGACTCGGTTTAGGATATATCAAAAGCATAATTCATATTTAAAATTTTATTTTTAAACCCTACTAAATTGATAGAACCAAACTAAAAATTGTAGTATTTAAAACAATTATGGATATTTTTTAAAAACACTTTTGAAAAATGCTATGCTGATAAGAAGGGTCAAAATGTTCGAAGAATCAAGTCAATAAGAAAGCATACCAAGCAAAGCATATACATAAATAGCAAGCATATCAAGGATTTGCATGTATTTTTTCAACCTAATGAACCTTCGGTATTCTTTGGAATTCGGAATTTTTGCCGAACAAGATGATGTATTCACAGAATTTAACGGAACCATTGTGTATTATTCGAAAAACAGAATATTCTTTTTTTTTCAGAAATTTCAAGAATCTCTGCTGATTATCCTCTTACTCAAAAATGTACTATGTTGGAAAAAGCGGGGTGAGTTTTTTCGTGATAGATAATCGAACTTCTGATGCAGTTCTGTGGGTATACTCAACCTTTATAAAGCTCACTAATCTGAAAGATAATTTTCCATTGTTCCTGAATTTAATTTAAAGACAAAATCCTATGTAGGTATCATAACAACTTTTCCATAATTGCCATGAATATAAATGCAATGACTCAAAACAACAGCTGATATCCTACAAAAGGGGGGTAACAATTAATTATGCGATTATCACCGAAACGGTTGGAGTTTTGTTTACCGAAACGTTTTATCCCTTCAACAACATTTCACTTGACGAACACAAGATCTCGTTGAACCTAAGTCATGAATCCCAAACCCTTGCGTTGCAAATCATAGCATAGCATCTACACCCAGCTGCTCTGCGCCAGATACTCATTTGTCTCTTGCTTGCCAGTACTTCAGAACTATTTAACAATTCATAAATCATTTTGTAGATTTTGCATCAAAACTACTTTGGACTTCAATAAAATCAATTAGAATATCTTTGCCCTCATTTGAATAACAAAGGTTTTTGTTGGGGGGAGGGTGGTACAATATAGAACTTTCTAAACAAAAATGAGAATACAAGTAAAGAAAAATGTGCTAAAATAGTCTGTCGTCGTACAGTTGTCATCTCTTTTGTATGCTATTTATAAATAATAAAATGTCATAGAAAACTATGGTATTAAACCTCAAAAACTCATAAACATTTTTGCCACAGAAATGCATACAGTTTTTAATCCGTTCCGTATCTGTTCGTTCGTTCGTATACACTCACACGGGCATACAGACATAAATATTATATTTATGATTGTGTCTGTGTGTTTGTAGGTACGAGTTGGTATGGATGTGTGTGCGAAGTTGTAGTTGTGTAGATGATATCCCGTAGAATATTTGTGTCCCCGGGACCAATGAATGAACAAGCGACAAAACGAACGTACGGACGGAGCAGCCAAAAGTTATGACTGACTTATAGTCGTACATAAAACGGTCTCATTCTGTCCCCAAAATACACTCATTTATCTTCATAAATCGTTTCAGCTTTTTTTTTCTTCTTTTTGGGTGGTCTTATTAAAAGCACTGTGAGCTGTTGCTGCCGTGTTGTTGAACTACATGTGTATGTTTGTGCTCGCTCGCTCGCTCGCTCTCCGGTATGCTGGCACGTTGAACAACGAACGACTGAGTGGAAAATAGAGTTCCTTTCAGCGTTGTTTGTGGTTATGATGTCCTTATGTTGTTGGTGTCATGTCCTCTGTAGTATTGAAGCAGCATATAATAAGTATTGCCCCGATGATAGCCAACAAAATATGTATGAGCGAGCTGTGTACTGTTGTTGCTCGCCGTGGAACGGTATGGGAAGTAAGCAGCAACGACAAAAACAAGAACAGCTACCACATCCATTGTTAGTTTGCAACGAAGCAGAAAACAATTATTACATTTGTGCTAGCAGAGACAGAGAACGAGAGATCTGCTAACAACATGCCCTTGGCAAAATGACACTTTCAGTCTGGTCACGAAAAAAAGTATTATCGACGGACACATAAACAAAATATGCAAGCGGATCAAAATATAACACAAAAATCATATTAACAACTGAAAAAGTTACACTTAAATATATTTTTCAGTAGAAAAAAAAATCGTATTAACAACTGAAAAAGTTACACTTAAATATATTTTCCAGTTGGAAAAAAGTGATGTACGTGGATATCATTTCTCAGAATCACAAACAACATCAACACTGCAGTGCAAATACTGTGGTGAATAGAAACCAATGTTGAACTTTTCATGGAATTTTTAAATGTGTTTTCAAGATGTCTGCACTAAGTGAAGCAAACGGTCCTCCGCATGTAATAATATACCTCACGATGAGGATGTGGGTGATACACAGATTTATCTATGTATTAATTACAATACAAATTAAATGTATATGCTAGTTTTGGGTCCAAGGGTAAACCGGATGACACAGACCATATGGCTAGATTTTTGCAGCGACAGACCAAAACCTTTGGTGGGAATCGAACCCACAAGCCCCACACTGATGGGCAAGCACGCTACCAACTCGCCTACCGGGGCGCTTTGATCAACAGATATAAGTTACAAGTCTTTGATAAGACTTGGAAATATTGGACAGGGAGTACCTGTCTGATCGTGATCATGCATTTGCGGTTTATCCATGTTCCTGCCCGAAACTCCGAAAAGAAAAACGAAAAATTAATTAATCATGAAAACCCTGACAACATTTAATGGGATTCATTGTGTCTTCCAGTTTTGCCCAAAGTCATGCACTTTTTTTTATTGGCCCCCAAAGATTTGAGTCATTTCTGCAAAAAAGATAAGTTTTCATTTTCTCGCAAACCGTTTGGAAACAATTAACTACAAAAGTGTTCCTAAGATCTCAATAACCAACTAGATCTAGAGCATATGAGATTCCCACAAATGATTCATAAAAGTGTACAAATTCAAATTTGCTTTCTCGAATAGCATTAGGCAATGTTTGGAGCGTATGAGTAATATTAATATGAAAGGCTAACGACGTATGAGTGGTAATGCAATTTTTTTTAAAATAGCTGAAACCATGTAATAGCGAATTGGAATTTTATTAGACCTCTTATGGTGGTGACTGGTTCGTAGAGGTCGGAAACTTTGTACTTCTTATAATTAAAGTATTTTCTATTAAAACTCATGTGTTCCTTCGACACATGGACATTTGATTTTAAAGAAAATGATTATTTTCTGCACTAATATGTAAGCCGCATTAATAACCCCATCCGACTGTAGGGTCACTGCCCTGTTGGAACTCACTCCACAGTGGAGGTACTCTATAAAATTGGGCCATCGAAAACTTAAAGATTATGTTTACTGTTTACATTCCTTTTTATTATGTTGATGTTGCTGGCAAAGGTTTAAAATGCAAACTTCCTTAAGTCTATTGTAACTGTGGATGAATAATTCAAAAATTATATACACAACGTATTCGGTGAATACTTGCAAATATAATGACTTTCTCAATGTACACTCCATTTGGGGTGGACTACCAACAATTGAACGTATTTTTTCATGGGTATAAAGAGACATAAATATAACTCCAGTATGTGTAAGCCACCTACAATTATGAACTTTAACGTCAACCCAACAACTTTAGCATACATTTTACGGAAGTCGGTAAAATATTTTGATTCCATTAAACAAATACTCGTATGCATATCCATCGCTCATATTATGGGCTTATACTTTAGCATACAATATTCATTACAAATTTCCAACATAACAATGCCCTGTCCCAAATATTTTTGTGGTCTTGCACAAGAATTTCTCTCGCATTGAAAATAACAGCAGCAGCGGCAGCAACAAAACTTGGCACTGCAAGTATGCAAAGAACATTTTTATGAAGGACATAAACTTATGAATACGACGATACTTTGTATTCGCTGGCACACATCCTGCCACGACTACACACACCAATCCTGCCAAGCACAAGTACCACCATCCGAGCCAGCCATAACTCCAAACTTACTACTACTGTGTGGTCATACTGGTACATTCTTACATATCGTCCGTATTGGAGGCAACAAAGCCTATTGGTACTTTAGTTGTTAGATAACGTTTAAAATATATTGTCTAAAATATAAATTATGATCACAATGCGTAATAAACATTCATGAGGACATTATATGTATTCGTACGCCAGTACACCCAAAAGGACAAAAACGGGGAATGTAAGTAGGAATGTTGTACTAAATATGGACGTCTGCGTGCATTCATTATGATCACGGAGTGTATTCCCAGGAACAGCCGAACATACGCAGGCACACAACAGACAACACGGAACGCATATTTTACGGTAAAAAGCTTTCAATGAAAATTTATGAAGAATGTATCCTTAACGTCTTATCATCCTAAGAATTTTAGTCCCTATACCAGTCGCCCGTATTTAGCATAGAATGTACATACATTTTGTATATGAGAAAGAATATACACAAAAAAGTACATACAATTTATGTGAAAGCAACAAATTGGCCAAATATCGCTTGACTTAACGTTTTGTCAGAGACATTATTAAATTGTTGCATTATGCGAGAGTTGATTTCATGGCCGAGCATAAGGCAGAAACCAGTTTTGTTCATTTTATTATTGGGATCTACTTTTTTACACTCATCTTGATACAGCCGAAATAGTGATTGAAATTCTTCGAAACAGGGCTCTAAACTGTTGCCAACTAAAATGCTAATACCTTGGAATATATTAAGTATCCGAGATCATTTGGAATTTCACCAACTCTCTTCATAAATTATACCAGCAAATTCATCAATCATCCAATATGAATGACAGGGAACAGTATTGCGGTAAAACACATTCAAATTAATTTTTATGCTGTAGATTTCGGCAATCTGCTACTGCAGGTTGTCATGTTTGTTTATCCTGGCTTGGCCAGTACCAAACGGCTGTTTAAACAATGTCGCGTAGATTATAGTTTGACACATAACTTGTAAAGTGACGTGAAGCAAGGTGTACCATTTGTACCGAACTCTTAATCAAGAGAATTTATCACACACCGTATTCTCGAACTGTTGGTCCTGGATGGCTGGGGTAAGTTGAGTGTAGCAATGTTGAGGTAGCTTGACATTTAAGGGGGTGAGTTGTTTATTTCAGTTTAAATAAAGGGGTTTCCAACAAGAGTTGCTATTTTGAATCATCCGGTATTTCGGTAGCTGTCACTTTTGAAGCTTTTATTCTTTGACATTTCACAAGTAGAAACTATGCCATTGCTAAAAATGGAACGATACACATTTCAACAACGCATTAAAATTATGAAAATTCACAAAAATGGTAAAAAAAAACTTGCAGTCACGGTTCACAAAACTAAAGTATTTTTGGGTCGTCGTGAAGCACCTTGCCGGACCGCAATACAGAAATTGGTGGAAAAATTCGAGCTGTTAAGACAAGTCTGTGATGTGAATAATAAAATCCGTGCACGTCGCTCAAAAACAACTGCTGCTGTAGCCCAAAGTGTTGAAGATACCCCAGGTTTGTCCATTCCTCGTCGTTCTTTGGAATTGGGCTTTCAACGAACGTCTTTGTTGTGTCCAGTCCACATCTCTTCACATTTAAATACAAATTTTAATAGTTTTTGGCATTGTGTTTCTTGCAGGACCGACTCTTCAATCATTTCAAGAACGCACCGTGGACAAACTTGTGGTTCATGTGTTCTCAGGACTCAGTAACCACTTCAGATAAATAATAACCACGTACTAAGTACTGGATTTGTATACCTGGTATATTCTATACAAATTTCGTTTATCATCATGATTTCAAGTATTTTATATTTAACACAGAAATTTATTTGTTATGCATTGGTGACACTTTATGTATGAAAACATTTTTGTTCGGAAAATTGTGAAAGTACTACTAAGTGGAAGTTTTACACGCTGAAGGCATTTTGATCCAAGATATTTTTGTCTTTAATACAAAATTATTATTCCAAATAATGGATTTTATCAAGGGCAGTTCTTATATAATCCCCTCGTTCGTGAGATTGAACGCCTCTGGATTGCATTTTATGAGGCTATTTTAAGTCACCATGACAACGGGCGGTTTCACTAGACGCTCCTTGCCAATGGAAAAGCCGCGTAAACCAATAACATTATGCCACTGCTTTATGCCGACAAACCGGCAACTATTGATGCATTTATTGGAGAATTTAGTCATAAATTGGTCAGATTGATTGTAGCCGTGGCGGACATATGTCGGAAATCCTATTTAGAAAATTGTAATAGAATATTATTTTTGTAGATTTTTTTGTGGACGGCGGACATTTCAAATTCTATTTTTTCTTATTAATCCAAACCCATATTTATATTATGGTCCTTAAACATTTAACATTAAGATTACACGATAAAGTCAATACCTCACATAGAATATTTATATACAAGAAGATTTTCGTATTTCAAAGTGACTTTTTTAGAAGCAATTGATATTAAAAGCATTAATTATTATTAAAGCATTAAATACTATTTACTAGCAGAACACATTTTAGGTTTAAATGATTATTTTCATAAATGATCCTTTTGGTGTACATTTTCATAGTCGGTAATGTGGGGAAGAACAGAAAATAAATTTAGCACATACATAGATTGATAAAATAAAGAGGGAGGAGAACCTTTATCGGTGGTTGAATGTATAATTCGCATGTATCCGTAAATCATACTCTAATTGAAATTGAAATCTAAACCAGAATCTTTGTACAGAAAGCAGATGACGGCAACAATAGTCCTTAGAGATATATTTTATACCTTTTAATTATTGTATCTGCAAAATCTCCGACGCCGCGTCGTCGTGTTCTCTGTGTGCACCTTGTCCCCTTGGTCTGCTTCGTTTCAATATCCATAGGATTTTCCATTGAAATACAATTTCGTTTTAAAACAGGTATTTTGATACCCCCCAAACACAATTCAATATAACTAACAAAAGAGCTAAAGGTAAATGCTGTTTTAACTTTTCATGGTGCAAAATAAAACACGCACACGAATACACGATTGTAGACAAGAGCGACAATAGAAAATTTACACTCAACAAACTTCGAGAAAAGTTCCAGATGGGAGAATTCAAGGAAATAGCACAAATAGAAATGCAGCTCTATATACAATTTTTCTAAACTACCAAAAACATACTCGAACAACATCAACTGCAATAGAATGAATATTTGAAAATAACACCTAGCATAGCTGTGAACATCCATAGCATCTGGTCATGGTATTGCGACCGCTATGGGTTTTGAGAGGAATTTCCATGAATCATTATGTATACGGTTACACACCTAGTCAACAATTATTTTTTGGGGGGGAAATCTACAGCACGCATACGAAAGTTTGGATTGGGCAGATTTTAAGATGATATGGTCCAAGTTCATTAGATCAACAACTGATTGTAAGTCAGCAATACATTTACTCAGAGCCGTATGTGAATACAACTCTCGTCATTTATAGTATTTATACAGTATTTTGTTAAAAAAAACCAAAGGAACCTACGCCGTTTTCGAAGACCTAATACTTTTTTGTTACTCTGTTACTGGCATGGTGTTAAGTGGGGGAACCTGGCGCTGACAAATGTGTAATGTTCATACGAGGACAAGATCCTTTGTGATGTTTTGTGATGTTCGACACCAAATATATTTAGAAATATTTTTGATTAAAATTAAACTGCTTACATCGGTCTTGATTCAACGACCTTATGCGAATGCACACACACCGTTCTTTGTCGAACAACAATTTGTGCTCAAATACTATCGTGAGACTTACTAAATTGAAATTCAAAATATAAGAATAACACTGGAAGCTTTACAAGATAAAGATGTACAAATACAAACGAAACTAGGAGTACCATCATTGCATTCAACACATTCGTGTGTATGTGTGTTCATCTGGCTGTCTGCCGGTACTGGTGGATGTGTGCCCTCTAGTGGTTGGCTGTAGATGTCGTTGAGTGTGGACCGCACTACACCAAAGGAACCCCTATAGAACAGAATAGGTTCTACAACAAAAGACCACCTTTGAAACTCAAAATGAAAAGTCGAAAGTTCAATTTTATGGAGGGGAAAAGGAAAAAGTTCTGTCGAACATAAACTGGTACGAGTATTTATATTAAATGTGCAAAGGTATGTTTTGCCAATGCCCTGGAAATTGACAAAAACAATTGGTGAAACACTATTATATTTAGAGAGATATTTCGGGAGAACACATATTCTCTGTTTCTCGATATGTAGGATTGTTCTATAAATGTAATGTCTTGCGATCAAAAGATGACTATAAAGTATCTGTGGCTCTATTGCCAAGACAGAATAGTAAATGAACAATAATTATAGTAGGATATGATTTGATATATTATAGATTTGTCTAGAAAGATAATGTCTTAAGAATATTTAGAGATAATGTTCGTTTGCGGCCGACTTTAAACGGTAGTTACTGATCAGATTTAAGATGCTAGGAAACCACTTGATTGTAGATTGTTCAAGTGTAAATATTCAACCTGACCTGCGGAAATCTGCTCAACTGATAAATAAATCAGTTAAAAACTCTGTACTGGAAATGATTTGCATATCTCTTCCACTGAATTTTTATAACCTTTCCGTGATAGTTGACTTTTGGCATGCCATATTTTTTATAATTTAAAAACTTATAACAATTTTAAAAAGTAGAAGGGTTGGGCTTTTCCTTATGGTTCGAAATGTCTAAAGTTTTTTTCTAAAAAGGATTACTTTGTCTCTGCATAAAGAACACATATTTGTACAGGCGAAAGTTCACTTTTACAAAGGGCCCGTCCCAGGAGGTCACGTGCACGATTAAGGTTGTGAAGAGTCATATACAAATGAAAGTAACAACAGATCTTATTTAGTACCTGATTTCGAAGCAGTTCGGTCTTGTGAGTGCTTTCTCCAGGTCGCATCCTATTTTCACTGAGCATCTATCGTCACTCGCAGATATATCTAGAAAGACGTATAGGTTTTGTTGGGATCTCATAGGCAGGTTGGGTTTCAAACATTTGTACTCATATGAAGTGGGATTAATTGAAGATTACGCTAATTGCCGTGACTCAATTTTTTTTTTTTATTAATGGGGTAGATATGTTGCTTTCAAATCATCAGAACATTCTAATTCCCATTATCACCACTCAATTTTCAGACGTCGTTTCTGTTCTTACTGATTTCTATTCCATAGGCGCGAATATCGGCACTCTATTAACTTCATTCTTTATATTTTTGGCCGACTCATCCATTATATTATAGTTGCGACTGCCTGCCTCAAGTATGTATCCTTTCTGCAGACACAATGTTTCCACTGATCGGTAGAATTTTCCCGTGATCCTCAGTGTTCGTACATTGTCATCCTTAAATGTCTTTCACAGTCTAACTTTATTTTGTCTTATTTCTTGCGACAATTGTGTGGCTTAGTTCCTCTGCAAAATAATGCCTCTAAAACAGATGTCAAGAGTCTTGTTTCCGCCACAATGTGAAGATTTTCATTTTTACCATAAGTTGCCTTGTATGCCCCACGTTTCGAAACGAGGATTTGACAAGTGGTATAAGTGTTACAGAAGGAAGAACCCTAAGTTTAGAGATCTCACAAAAAGAAAATATGGAAACACTTTTGAAGCATCCTCTTCTTTAGGGAAAGTTTGTAAACGACTCCTTAATTTCTTGAATTAAGGGGCAAAAGAAATTATTTTGGCACTATTAACTACTAGCCTGTGTCAAAAATGTCACAGTGTGCCATAATTTCCCACAATTTGGTTTGCAAATATTATTTATGAAAAAAAAAAACAATTGGAAATAAAAAAAAATTCTAGAAAATTTTCATTTCGAAATGAAGAAATCTGGCTATTTTGTTTGTTAATATCAGAAACATATTTTTAATCTTTTAAGCTTATGTATAGTTGGACAAATTGTCCTTGTTCTCTCCCTCTCTGTCCCGACTAACGAGTCTTTATGATGACTTCCACTCCATCCATTGGGCCTTGTGTCTGTTGCTTTTGTGTTCTTTATGAATAAAGAGATTATCATCTTTTGTGTCCTTTTGCACCCATCATATTTATCGGTAGGATTCACTGTAAAGGTTGGACTGCTTTGTGTAGTGGGTTTGCTTCGCCGTTTTTTTCCTCTGTGTGTGTGGGAGCACAAAGATTTTGGGAGGCAGTTGTATATATGTATGTGTGTTCTTGCAATTACAAAATGAGTTTTATTAACTGCCACTTGCTTTTGTGTGGTTTTTATTCTTTCAGGATTTTCTCCTGTTTGTTATTGTACGGTTGGCGTGCGTGCGTGTGTGTGTGTATGTTTGAACAGCTTTTAGCTATTTTCTTTTATTTTCTAATAAGAGAAGTGTTATCTGATTGCCATTTTAAACGGAGCATTCATGTGTCATGAAAAGCCTTAGTTAAGTAAATATTTACGACATCCTTTTGAGAAATGAGGAGCACTAGTAGAATGTATTCCACTAAATAAATACCAATCCAAAGGATGATTAAATATGACAGCAGAAGAAAAACTGCACAAAAAACAACAGCAAAAGCAAAGCCAAGCTAATATTTGTGTACCTGCATCAGCACTAGCAAACGTTCGGCATAGTTGTCCGCCACTCCCTCCTTCCCTACATTACCAACAATCTCTATGCAAATATTTATGAAACAAAAAATTGTTACGACTTATGACTTTTCTGTGTAGCATTTTTAAAATTGAAATTGCAACGGCATAGGGAAATGCAGACTTATGTTAGTTTGGCATTCATGTCAATACAAGGAAGCCATGCTTATTTAAATGGAAATGCATGAATGTTATTAAATACTCTCTGTGTGTATATAATTTAGAAATAGATATTTATAAATAGAATTCTTCAGCCAATCTATTTGATGAACTATGAATCCATTCAATAAAATGTTTAACCCATTAATGGCCAAACAAAAATTACGCTTTACGGAACAAAAAACTACAAGTTCATATTTGCGGTTTTTAATCGTACCATTGTTTGTGATTTTACAGGGTTTCATTGAAAACCATAAAAACGAAACATTTCCCCAATGGGTTTAAACTACCAACAATTTGTTTTACATAAATTCGAAGAACTGATGATTTTGTTTAAGAAGAGATTATTCAGTGAGATAAAGCGAATCTTCTTCATCCGAGAAATGGTAAAGCTTGTGATGAAAAAACATTTTCCCCAAGGTATGGCGGAACATACAGTGATACCGAATAATAGGGAAAATTAAGCTGAAAGTGTTTTATCATTACAGACCATATGGTCAAAGAAGCCGTACACGGCGAAAGCCTGGCAGAAGACAAGATTTGTTTTCATACCCAAACCAGGCAAGTCAAGTTATGCAACACCTAGGGCTTATAGACCAATAAGCCTAATTTCTCACTCAAAACCATGGAGCTCATAGTGGATACGATGATCATACATGCATACGTTAAATGACGGTCAGTGGATAGCGCCCTACACGAGGTAGTGCATCAAATCGTAGCTCCGGTTGTTTATCGGATGTTTCTAATTGATAATACAAAATTATGTACGATGTGTTCTAGCAGGCCTGAGTTTAAACATGTGGATATGAAAAGGAGCTTTTGGAATGACTTTTAAAATAATACCTTCTGGAAGGTTTTTAATCACTAGTCCTAGCTACTTTTACATCGTTCGGTAACCTTTGTCATAGAGTCTAATGTGTGTTATTATTGAGAGTTAATATCATCGATACTGGGAGTACTTTCAATGAGATGTTGAGATATATGTGTATTTGTGGAATAGATTGGGACCTGTCGGTTGAGAATTCTTATCAACTTTTAGCGTTCTCTTGGAGTTGTGCCTTCCGTCTATCACAATGTGATCGACTTGTTTTAAAAAAATTTGCAATTTGTTGCCAGCGAGTTGCGATATTAGAATTCGGTGATTCTTACAGTGGTCCAGCTTCAAATATCATCGGCCAAAAGTCTATAACTATCTGTTCAATGATTCTTTTATGGTATTAACATTCCGCGTCATTGTATGTATAAAGTCACGATTGGCTACGTGGGAGCGACAATGAACATACAACTTACGAATGAATAAGAAATTTCATATGTTTACTACTGGCACCTAAATCAATAAACATTGTGTAAAATATTAGCAACATCTCATGTCGGCATACACTGACTGCTCAATTTACCTGAAATAACCGATTGAAAAACTCAAATGTTTAAATTGTCCACCAGCTGTTGCAAAAGTTCAATTATTGTTCTAATCTTTCTGTTCTCGTTCTATAAAAGCAGCAACAAGTACGAGTTTGAAAAACTTATGTTTTACTCTGCAATATCAGCGAAAGAAGCAATACGCACTGAAAAGGTCGCATTTGTACAATCTAGCGCCACAACCACTTTTCTCAAGAGTTTAGCGACAGGAAATGAACACACATCACAGCACTGAATGACTTCATCGTTGCAGAAAACACTAACGGCCAATATGACTGCTATAACCCGTACTATTCACTGTATCACAGGATGCAGATATGATATGAGTTGGTTCGGTATTCGATACCATGCGGATAGTGTATCCCCTATTGCATCCTTATCCAGTATAATAAAAAACAAATCCACTGTCACAGATGAAATTGTCTCCCACAACGAGTATAAGGTCTTGAAGGGAGCAGATGCTATGGCAGTCTTTATTCATATCATTCGGATCACCGATCTGGCTATTATCCAGTGTACATCTGACATTGTAAATGCGAACGCTGTGTTTAATGGAATACCATTCAACTGTATTTAATATATTCCATGTTAATAAATATTTTGTATACTACTCTCGTCTAACGCCTTCAAGTTTTACAATCTGAATGACAAATTTAATATACTACTCTGCCTCCGGAAGATTCCGTAATAATAAAGAAACAAAATCAACAAGGAAATTGAAAAAAAAAATATGAACAAATGTTTCAATTATTTGTTGAGTCGTGTTGAGTCGCAATCATTTTTTCCATCATCGTTATGATGGCGTGCTGGCTTTGGAGGCGAAAGGAAACTGCAGTAAATGGTAATAAAACCCAAAGCGTATTCCTTTTTGTTTCGTTTTCGTTTGACTGCAGTTTGTTTTGCGAAACGGTTTCATTGTCACAGCACATCGTTTTATTAACATTCATATGATTAAAGGGTCACTTGAGCTTTGAGCCGTATTTCAGTAATTAACGACTAATATTACATTAAAGACAGACGAAATGCAGGGTTAACAATTTACAACATAATTAAGGTATTCGTGAATTAGTTGAGAAAAGTACTGACTAAGGAACCGTTAAGTTCAGGAGAGGCTATGGTAGCTTATGCACCCCTATGCCTTAAGTCATAAGCTCATAAGCAACATTGTAAACAGTTAGGATCAAATATGAAAATATCATACCACCATAAGCTTTGTTACGGTTACGGACCGATGCTATGCGCACAATCCATTAATAATACAGACCGGAGAAAGGCATTCCTGAGATAGAACTAGAAACCGTCACAATGGTCTTGCAAAAGTCGATTGAAAGGATGGGGACAGAACTACCGAATAAACCAATAGTTTACGACAAAAAAATTTATATTAGTAGCACAAAACATAATAACATGTTTGTATCAAAAACGTGTGAAAATGGTAAGAAGAAACATTTAAAACCTAGCCAGATAGATTTATTTTGCATAAAAACCAAACCTCAACTGCATTTCTCTGCAAAATCTGGAAAATTTCTCTAGAATTCCCGTCGTTAGATTCCCGAAGCCCAACTCTACCGATAAGATGTGCAAACATTGAAGGTGATTCTGACCGTCAAATGTAATTTGAAGAACAAATGCGTTGATTTTTACACATACCTCAAAACGAAGGGGGAATTGCTTTGTCAAATTGCTTCAAAAGAACAAATTCAAAACAACTACAGAAGCTGTTTCTGATTCTGATGTATAAAAAATATACGGCGAAAAGTACTGCATTTCCAAAACGATTTACTGCCTTTTTTAAAAAATTTCAGTGAAATGTACTGTTTTTGGTCCAAACAAATATACGAGCGTTATTTATACTACAAGAATAGACCTACAAATTTGATTTGTGGTCTAATATATTTTTAAAATGTTTTCTTGGCAAACCTGTCTAAAATATTCTGTTCAACTCGTTGTGCGGAAACTATTGCCTTTCTTGCCTATTAAAAGTGCGCGATGGTGGCTGAGGTGGTCAATGATCATAATGCAAGGTGATCAAGATAAGAACATGTTATCTTTTAAATGTTTGTGTAAATTTAAAGGGGTCACGTGCACAATAACTGTCAAAATTAAGTAAATAATATTTTTTTGGCTAACAGGTGTTGCCACCTATAAATGCAATGCATTGTGTTAGCCATGGAAAAGAAGGGAGGGAGGAAGGAAAAATAAGTGTTTGTCTTCAATTTGATAATGTCATAGCAGGCAGGAAAAATACTACCTGGAAGATTATTCCACATGCGAACAGTACGGCTGGTCAACCGTCCAATGAACGGAGCCGCGTATTCCGGCTAACGTCAGGGATCAGACGATGTTAAAAGAAAAAATATTAACCTGTCGCTGCATCGCTACCGACTTTAATCTCTACTCCTTCATGGGATATATGTAAGTAAGTAATGCAATATATGTTGGGAAAATGATTATCAGAACCTCATTAATGTGCTCTTCCAATGTTTTTGCTGAATTTATGCATAGTTATTATCCCTATCAAGTATTTCAATTCATTAAGAACTAGAATAGTTTTATTTACTTATTTTTCCCGGCAGTTATTTGCAATAAGAAAAATTATTATTGCGCCCATCCGTACTAGTATGAGACTCGTTCATGGTTAAAACAACAAGAACAACTGATACAAAGATTAGAGTATAAATATCATATTATTCCATTTCTTTACCACTCAAAGAGAAAAGACCCTAAACCTTCATTTCAGCATATTCTGACATGGCCTTCATCTCCTATCTGGCAAATCCTTCTACGAGTATGATACTCATACGTACATATGTGTGGCTCTGCGAAAATTCATTTGTACGGAACAATACCCGTATGGAGAAAAGCAAAGTGTGATAATCCGTTGTTTTCAGCTCGTACATGTGTCGTTGTGCACACTCACTAATGTTCACACATACCTATCTACACATCCATTTGAAACAGTAGAATGCCAACAATTAGGAATGATTCCACTTCAATATAGTTAAAGATTTACAGAAGTAGGAATGGAAAAAATTGCATAGATACAGAAGTACAATGTTCTCAAATTAAATTAAAAAAAATTGTCCTTCAATTTTAGAGTTAAGTTTAACTCTGAGCTTAACGGATATCTTCAATGTATTTTTATAACATAAATATGGAAGTATGTGAACGAATTGTCGCAGTAGTTACCATTCACGACGTCTCGTTGTATATTTACGCAGGGTGATCATATAGTAAGTCTACCTATTTACAGACCGATTACATATGGTATTGCAAAAAGATGTCATCCCAATAATTTAAATAAAAATACTACTTGTGATCTTTATATTCTTCAAAATCAAACCAACTCTAATATGTTATGACGCCAGTATATATAAACTTACAATTAAAAAATTGCTTCTAGTGCGGAATAATCTCAAGTCGGGAGGGCACATACAAGGCACACACATGAATATAAATTCGGCTTTAACCTGGTTAGTCAAATGTAATATGTGGCTTGTAGAGAAGTATAACCCCCTTTAACAGGGGGTTATATCACAAAATGATCCCACATGGCTAATGGTCCAAAGTATTTTGTATAATCCCATCTGGCAACACCGTACATATGAACAATATTAATTGGTAATACAATAAATTAATAAGTGGATTGTTGGGAAAAGGATTTAATCAAGTAAAGAAGGGACAGTTCTTCTGTAAACCAATGTCACAGTCTTTCATACCATGAACTTTCTTAATCATCTTAAGATTGTGAGGTTAATTTATCAATATATTCGAAATAGAAAGATATTTCTTCTTTGTACTCCCTTACCATATTAGCTTTCCACTATATTCCAGTCGCGGAGAGTATGAAGGACATGATCTGATCATCTTAGCTAATTGTCTTACTGCATATAAGATATTGTTCCTTTTCCTGCAATACAATTGTACACAATTTGTCAGCTCAATGCTGTAGGCGTATTCATGTCATACAGACACAAGTACATGTGTGTGTACGTATAGGGGGTTCTGTGAGTAGTGGCAGAAGATATTTAGACTGATTGAAAAATAAAAACGTTAGCAATACTTAAATAGCAGTTTTTTGCTTCTACGAATTGTTTTGTTAGCAGCAATGACAACAACAGCAACTATAACAATAAAACTGTATCACAATCATTTGCAGTTTAATATTTACTACGCCAACAACAAAAACGTATGTTAGGGAGCCTCATAGCAAAACCAAACTGTAAGCTTTTCTGTACATTTCAGTATGGGAATTTTGGAGATGATGTGTTTTTTTGAACATTGGCACTCTCCAGACTAACTGCTATATTTTTGATTATTCCAGTGCCTACTGCATTGTCTGTTTAATCGAATTCAGTGTAAAGTGATGGGGGTATATTTAGCGCATGCATTAAAATCGCAGAAAGAGCACAACACAAAACCAGATAGATTTATGATTTTGCTTCTCAAATGTTCCAGGTATCTCACTTGGTGAAATAGACAATACACACCATTCATATACAAGTAATGAGCCAATTAGCTAAAAGTAGGTTAAAAATCTCAAACTAGATTTTTATTTCAGCAGATGTGGTAATTGTTTAGACCATTACGCACAGTACCATCAATTAGCACAAATGCTTTTGTAAGATGGTAAGAGCAAGAACTATTCCATTTTAATATGGTATGTGAGGCAGCCTAATTCACGTATGCATGTGTGTTTGTTTAATTCTTGTGCTCATATGTGCCGAAAGACATACACTTTCAGTGCAACACATATTACAAAGTAAATGCTGATGAGTTCAGCCCCTTGGCCCAATTGTTATTCCCTTGTAATGGAAAACAATTGGCATATAAGATTAAACGACTATTGTCAGTCGTTTAGTATTTTCTGTTACTCAACAAGGATATGTAGAAAGAACACACAAATTATTATGTAGTTAGGGAATCTTCTTGACCATCCGTAGTTAGGACAGCTCACCAAACGAAGACACTTTACTCGCAAGAGAAATTGCAATTAATTTTGCCCAATATTGGATAAACGTTTATAGAAAGTAAATGGCTTAGATATTCTGACAACACTGGTCGTCGAACACCGACAAGCTTTTTCTTAATAGTATTCGGAACATACAGGGATTTCCAACAAGAGGTGTCATTTTGGTATTCAAAGAAAAATGGAATTTTTTGAGATAAATGATCGGATGTTTGTTTCAAAATAAACAGGAAAGTATGCCGTTAATAATGAAAAACAACATGAAACAAATGGCCACCACGCTTACAGGACCTTATACTTTTCATGAAATTTTCAATAACCAAATAGCCTCACGAATTATTTCTTTGAGGTCTTCATTCGACACTGGATGGTTTGCTTCACGTGCCCAAAAGGAAGAAGTCTCAAGGTGTTAAATCACAAGATCTCGATGACCAATTGTGATCACCTCTTCGAGAGATAACACGGTCCGGAAACTTTTTAGTTTTACGAACTGTGATTGTAAGATTTTCACCATTTTTGCAGTGGATTATAATAATTTCAATGTGTTGTTAATCTTTTTTTGTCGGCATTTGATGACGCGTTGCAAGGCGAAACCGAACATTCCATAGGAAATAGGTATCAGTTAGTGTTGAACCAAGTTCAACAACAACAAAAATGCTAAGGAAAATGAATTTATAATTGAATTAAATTGGTATAGACCTAAGTTACACTTACTTACCAAGGATCGCGGACTGGAGAAGCCAAGCAGACGACCAAAGTGCTTGGAAATCACTTAGTAATCAGGCCAAGACCAACAACAGGTTGTAGAGCAAACCTAAATAAGTAAGTGTAACTTAGGTCTATACCAATTTAATTCATGTATAAATTCATTTCTGTAGCATTTTTGTTCATGTTCATGTTTTCGTCCACTTGGTCAAAACAAGGGGGTCTCGGTCTTTTCTATCTACCCCTTCTGTGCTAGTTCCCGTTACACTTAAGTCTAAAACTACTGTTAATGACTTTCCCTACATTTATAGGTACATTTTTGATAAACCGAAACTATGTCAACGTTTTGCTCATGAAAGACAAGCAATTCCCTATTATAGGAGAATTCCCTTTCTGAATTCAATAAAGCATACATTTTCTCACCTTTGCAACAATCTCAAATTGGTAAAACAAAACTCGCAGTTCGCAAGTAAATACTTTTTGAACTGAAGCACTTGTCATTGTTTCGTTTTTTTTTTCTTTATTTGCACGAACTGGGTTTGTCATCGACTTAACATTTGGTGAGGAAAACTAATAAAAATACAGTCCACCTGCAGAGAACCTGCCGGAGTAGTACAGTTAGGTAATTCTGATGTTTGCAAATTTAAGCAATTGATCTCCAAGTGTTCCGACGCCAGCATGTCTTTCAAGTCGAAGATATTTTCTAACTTCTTCGCCTGGTTCATTTCAGGAGGTACTACATGATCTACCAGCACATGATACTGGAAACTTACTTAAGAGATAATAATTTTAGGATTCTACCGAGAGAAACAAATGTAATTTTACATGAGTAGCCCCACCAATGAGGGATTCAGAAGCCTATGGATGTAATAATGATGTGGTTATGCTTTCCGCCAAGGTCACTACTACGTATGTAAAATCAGCCAGCAAGTAATATGGTGTGCCCTCCCGAGGATAAATAATTTTCGACCATTGGTGCTAGTTTTCACTGTGTATGATTCATCCTTGCCACACACAACTCGGCACACAAATAAACTTCCTTTATTGTAAAACCCCTTAATTTACATTTCCAAAGGGACTTCATTGTAACGCCAATTCCTTAACCTTTTCTTTTCATCCGTGCATAATTGAAATCTTTATCAATGGGATTCACTGCGGTTATTCACCAAAGTCTTATGTGCATTGGCCTTTTTAGGTATTGTTGCTAGTTCAGTGTTACCACCTCACCAAAAGATAACATATACCTTAATTTTAGTTGAATAATTACTTAACTTTCTAGTATAAATTTTCTCAGATTCAGTCATTCATACATGTCTGTAGTTGCCGTTGTTTGATAAGTTAATTTACAAACGCCCTGCTACTACAACCTTCCGGATCATAGCAGCGATTAAACTGTTGCAGATGAGAACTGAGAGATTATGAAAATTCTCGTTAATTTCAAAGTAATTTCGGTGACCGACAAATTGCATGGGCAAGACAAAAGTTGCTGGGCATAGAGAACAGAAAATTAGACATGGAGAAGGTGCTTTTATAATCGAGAGCCCACTCCTACTTAACGAAGCTATCTCTCTGCTTGGAAGTGTGGACTTTCGTACAAACTAGGCTTCTCCACATCGTAAACGAAGGCATATCTTAATATATATTTACCCTCGACACTGATTCACTGACTCTGTCACGCAGTACGTAGGAATTTAAATGGGCATTCTATAATTTTCTATAAATAATAATAATAAAAAAAATAATTTTTTTTTTTGTACAGAAATTGTGTTTTTCCCAAATTTTTTTTTACCAAAATTTTTTTTTTCCAAAGTTTTTTTTTAGAAATTTTTTTTTTTACAAAATTTTTTTTTCAACAAAATTTTTTTTTTTACAAATATTTTTTTTGCAAGACAAAATTTTTGTTTTCAACAAAATTTTTTTTTTCAAGAAAAAATTTTTTTTTTCAACGAATTTTTTTTTTTTCAACAAAATTTTTTTTCCATATTTCAACGGGCGCCATGGTCTTACTTACTAGTTCAGAAATAGTAGAAGATCGCTTTGAACACTCCCATTAATTATACGAATTGTTGGGATATACATATGTATATCTAGCTCTGAATCCACTCACATGATTCTAAGAGTATATTCCCGTAAAGTCGCTCAACTCGTATTTCATATTTGCACAAAATATGTTACCTCGTTTTTAGTTAACTTGTGAGCACTTGTTAACATTGAAAAGATGCGTGAACTCATACATCGTACATTAGCATACTGCGAATGAAAACTTTGGTCTGCTTCTTCTTCTTCTCCTAGTCTTTCACATTTCACAAGTTGAAGACTAATTTTTATCACAAAACACCCAAAGCCAAGTGGAAGTCTTTTCGCAACTGTATATAAATATACATATATACGCCCATACGCATGTATATGCCGTTCTAAGTTTGTTGCCATAGATATGCATCACTATCGTATCCCATCGTAACGTAACCAACACGTGCAGTATATACAGCCACCGCCATAAGAGCTGAAAGTTTGACATAAGTTTGACAATGTCAAATTATCGAAATATGATGTAAGCGTGACTAAAGGACTTAGCACAAGTGCCACAAGATAAGCAGCAGGGATACATTTTAGTTGACTCCACCCAGCGGTAACGCAGCACAATGCAGCGAACAGTGTCACATATTAAAAATTCAATTTTTAGTGAATTTTATGCATACGTAATGTCGTCTAAATACCTGTACATGGAACAGCTCTTTCTACGGTTGTGAACATCGTTGAAGGTTTCATTTCGAGGATTTTGTTGCTTTACAATTATCATAAAATTAAATTTTTATGAGCGGTGGTATCCTTGCCATACATTTTCTGTCGAAACTTACTTACTTGAGATGCTCAGTTTCAAAGCTTGCTACGTCGGTCTTAGTCAGACATTCGCTGGCAAAGAGAAAACTAAACATTGACACAGGTAACATGTAAAGATTTGGCAAAATCTACTTTTATTTATGTACATGTGATGTTTATTTTTACTTGCAAAGAACGAAAAAGAAGACAATTTTAAAAAACATTGTCTCCCATAAGACACTTTGTTGCATATAATACAAAACAAAGTTTGGCTTGACTACGTGTCACTTTCAAAAGATTTAAACTCGCGCTGAATTTCATTACAGTGCAGACACATGGGAGTACTTGCAGTAGTACAGGCTCCTTCTCAACATGTTTATATATGCGGACGGATGAATACTCTTGTATATATGTATTTTGAAGAGAAACATAAGGGTCAGCACCACGGCTGTGGAGTTGGACTTCAAGGATTTTGAGCGGAGTTGGAGTCGGAGACACATTTTTTAGCACAAATATTGGTAAATATTTGACAAAAAATTCAAAAATCAATGTTTTTTTTTATAATACCATTTCATTTTTATTTATTAAATATTAGCGCATGACATATACCAAAATGAGAAATGGTTATTGAAGTATTTAATATCATATCCATGAAATTCTACTAATAGAATTCATGACATTGTCTCTCTGATATGCTGTCACGTTGTTCTTTCAGTGTATGGATGGTTGTTATGTAATGTGACAATATTCTCATTTACACATCTATTTATTAAACAAATTACGAAACATATTTGCAAAATTTCTAAATTACACATTTATGTAATTAGAGACACATGGTTTTTTTTTGCGGGAACACAAACAAAATATGAAATCGTGCAATTTTTCATAACGCCCTTTCTGTAACGGCGTAAAGTCGTATGAATTAGCAAAATTGTTTTGAATTCATAATTTATTTACATTCATTAATAATTGCATAAAATGCATAATCACACAAAAACAAACACCTACAATTTCTACAATACACACCTGACTGAATAATCTGTGTGGGTGTGTTAGCGCATGTTACCAAACATTTGGGAATAATTAAAGTTATTGAATTGATGTTCCATGCACGCGCTGTGGTGATGCAATGTGTATTTTGGGGGATTAGGCGAATATGTGTTTATGCAAAAATGTACAATTAAAATGTTTACTTGTAGTAATCAAGTTTGACGGAATGCTGTTGGATTTGATTTTCTAATGCAAACATGCGAAAACTATGCGAAAAAAATATTCGTATTTCTGTAGATTGGGACGGAAATCAGTGGTGGGGTGCTATATCCGAATATATGATATCTGTAAAGAAATTGTTCAGTGCAGACAATATTTACAAAACCTGAGTTTTTGCAGTGATTGATTTTACACTCTAATCTGCAAGAGTGCCTCAATAGATTTTAAAAATGTTGGGGTTAGAGGTTCCCTAGGCAACTAGTACTTGTATGTTTAAAAATTCTTATAATTCAACTCGTTTTTATACACAGCCGGACAGATAATGCTTTACAATACAAATACCGCGGCTAATAAAATTAAACGGTTTGCAACATGGGCTTCAAACGAGGTCAGAACAGATAAAAAGATGTAACCCCTGACAGATTGCCAACTTTGAAGACACCGAAAATATTCTTCTTCTTAACCAATATACATTGCCACCTAACATTAAACAACAAATGGATTCCGAATGAAATCACAATGCATTTCTTCCAATCAACTCTCTTTAACATTCAAAATACAGGAATGCAAGAACTAAGGGCAAATACTCATCTGATTCTGTGTAGCATACTGTGCTTCAGTGAAAGAACTTAACATTCTTAAATTGAAGTAAATCTGTACCATTAAAGTGGAACTAATGTTCATGCAACGGCATTATGCAAAATTCTACATTAAATGCATGGCAAGGCAGCAGCACGGTAGCCATGAACCAGAAGAAGGAGTGAGATGTTAGTAGAGTATGCAATGCATACTTTGCATTTGTGAGTGAATGTTCTTCTTATGCATGACGGCATTAAATAGCAACTGTTGGTATTTCATTCTTACAGTGGTTCTGAAGAACTGCGTTGGACTCCTTGTTCATTGGTGGCAGCCTCAGCTATTCGTTGAACATAGGATTGAGAAACACTGTGCTGGATTGGTGTTAGAGTTTAGTTTTTTTTGCTTTTATGGTTGTTTTATGCATATGTATCCATCCACCTGATGTGGCAGTTATGCGAAACATTTGCATGCCATTACAAAAACGTTGATAAGAAGGTGGCAACTGTTTACATTGTTTAATATGCACATCAATGTTAAGCGCATAAACTGTTACATATGAAAGAATGCGTGTATGGGAGATAGGTACTCGTACACATACTCATACAAATATTTAAGCGTTTTTCTAAAACTTTAGAAATAATCGTTATCGTGCCGGTAAATGCCACACCAGGTCTATCAAATGCTAAACAGAATGGCATGATACCTTATGTTTAGGACGATTCGTACTGCACTAGTTGTGGATTGAGTTCCAGTTTTTTGGCGGTATGTCTAAGGTTTTTCGGCTGTACAGTGATTCGGCAAAGATATTTGAAATTTGATATGGAACATTTCACACAGTATCTATTATTAAATCTATCAGCTGAGAAATATGCAACTATAAAGATTAGAACTGAATCACATCAAATATTGTAAGTTCTACTAAGAACGAGCGGGTTCTGGATTCAGTATATTCCGCAAAAGTGTATATGAATTAGGAAATGTGTCACATTAAAAGAAGTGGAGATGGTCAATACATCAAATATATTCTGTCGGAAACTGTAGAAGTGTTTAGGAAACGGATCTGAACAATGAGATGAGTTCAATGTTATTTCCTCAGTATCAAGAAAATGTATGCAGAACGGAAATGATTGGGTGGGAAATGTAAACGTAGATGCCCCAAATTGTAAGAGACGTCATCATTTTTTAAGCTTTAACCATTGCGTGTACATACATACATATATATAAATAGTTTTATCAGAATAAATATTAATGACATACTTGGTCGTTGAACTGATACTTGGTTTATCTGCAATGAAAAATTTTTTTTTTACAAAATTTTTTTTTCCAATTTTTTTTTTCCACACAATTTTTTTTTTCAACAAAATTTTTTTTTTTTCCACAAAATTTTTTTTTTCAACAAAATTTTTTTTTTTTAAGAAATTTTTATTTTCAGCAACAATTTTTTTTTAAACAAACATTTTTTTTTTCAAGAAAAAATTTTTTTTTTCAACAAATTTTTTTTTTCAACAAAGTTTTTTTTTTCAACAAAATTTTGTTTCCATATTTCAACGGGCGCCATAGGCGCATTACAACTTACTAGTGTTTTAATATAAAGTGTGAAAGCGTTTTATTGGCTCATTCATTTGGTGATGTATAGTTCTGAGCTTCGAAGGACTGCCATGGTGTGATAGTTTGTGTGCGCGACTGGACCACAACAAATTCAGTTTCGTGTCGTGGCAAGAAACACTAAATGAACATTATTCAGTGACCTACTTTGCGAGAGTAATCTCTCAAACCAAACAACTCTAGAGAATGCTGGCTTAAATAACAAATTATTTCAAACATTTAAACTTCAAAAGAAATGTGTATTTTTTTCAGATTTTACAAACAAACAGTTTTCAAATGTTAATGGAAATATGAAATGTTTTTCAGATATTATTTGTCCTCTTAATACGTGGCTGTGCCATTATGGGAAATACCACTATCCATGAATACCAGGTTCATATGATAATTTCGCATTTCTTTTGTTTTGTTTCCACTGTCAGATAGTGAAAATCCCTGCAAATCTGCCTTAAAATCTGTAAATCTCGTACTTGCAAATTACAATATACAACATTTGTTAGATCGTTAATAAAATATGGCTCTCTTGTTTGGAATCCCTATTTTCATGTTCATTGTAATCGTATTCAGTAAATTTATCAATTTGTTGGATTTAATACCATTTGAAGATAATGTGTAAACTAGTCTGTAAGGTTTATTTATGTACAGTAGACTAATAAGTTATCTAATTATTAATAAATGAAAAAAAATGGAAAATCTTATACAAAGCAGGTAATCTGATATATTGATATGTTTGCACCATGAAGAAAGGTATCATACACAAACTTTTAAAAACCCTCAGCAAAATATTAGGTTAGGTTAGGTTGAGTTGAATGGAGGATCAGACATACACCTAGGTCAGCAATTTGGCCTGTTGTGCGCTCCTGGTTTCTTCTACAAAGTCCCCTTCCCCTTTTTCCTACGTTAGGAATTCGGTCCCCTCTATAAAGTTCCTTAAATTCCTTATGCCGATAGGTCATCTAAGGTGTCCTCTCCTAATTGGACTTTCTTGACCTGCGAGAAAGCAGGGCACAGGCATAGGAAGTGTTCCGCCGTCTCGGCGTCCTCTCCGCATGCCCTACATTCGTCTCTCTGGGAACATCCTATTCTAAATAGGTGTGCCCTTAGGCTAGTGTGTCCTGCGATAACCCCAACTAGCTCACTCAGTTCATTTTTGTTCAACCCGAGTATTGTCTTTGTTTTATTGTAATCGAGGTTTCCTTTGTGGTTCTTCCCACCTGTTCCTCTAGTCACCTTAAGGCATGGGTCGTCTTCATCCATTCCCTCAACTCCTTTTTTGTCTCAAGAAAAGGTTTGGACAGTTGCAGAGTGTTTTGGTTGGATTCCCTTCCTATTTTAGACAGTTCGTCAGCCCTGACATTGCCTGGAAACCCTTGGTGGCCTGGTATCCAGTTTATAACTATGTCGTTATTTCTCGATACGTCATTTATCGTTTCCTTACAGTACATGTAAGCAAAATATTACAATGTTAATAAATTAGTAACGATAGTGGAAAAAAATGAATTGTCTTTCGGTTAGACAATTCATGTTTTAAGAGTGTACTGCCAATTTCTATGTTGTTTTGGCAATCTTCTTAAATAAGCGAACAAAGTACATTTAGTTATAAAACATCTAATTTTTGTTTTATTAATTATAATACAATGAGGCCTGTTTCCATGTGACTCAAACAATTTACAACTTGTAGGCCTGTGACAATTGTTATAGAATTTATGCCTTTAGTAAGTACTGAATCATGTTTCAGTACTTAACGCGGAATTTACATTACCGCATCCATGTTGTGTGTACGATTTGTCATCATGTGCGTTATTCCTTTGAGACAATCGGGTAACTGGTAATTCTATGTGGCTATGTCATCGCTTTCCTATATCATCGGATTTCTATAGGTGTATAGCTATGATTTCCAGTTGTCCTCTGTGTCTACCACATTATTTATGACCCTGTCAAGTCATACCATTCCGTTTACCTTTCTTTGGACCGAAACTCCAAAATATTATTTATTACGTTTGCCTTGTTTCGGCAAAAATGTATATAAATCACAATTTATCTCATCAACTCTAATTATTTGTTTAATACTTTTATGTGGGTTTTGTGTTTTTACGGATGACAGTATTTGCTACTGCTTTGGGTTGTTGTTACCATTTAGGTTCCGGTCAACGGTCTTACAAACATCTCCAATGGCGTTGACTTGTTACGTATGGCACAGCCGTTAGTGTCGATGTTTTTGTGTTCTGGGTCGCAACTTGAACTTTGCACTGTATAAAGCGTTTGCCTCATGGCCGTGCCATGTCGTCCAGCAAGACACAAAATTAAGAATTTATGTAAGACAAACGATTGTTTTATCTATGAAGTAAAACCGAAGGCAATCCATGTTGAGGTTATTAGTATGTTAATCTTATGTCTGACATATGCCCGCGTACCGTTCTAAGATTTCTTCCGCATTTGGGCTTGCAATGTTATGCATTGATGTGAAAATATTAGAACAAAGAAAATTAAAGAGCAATTTAAAAACAAAATCAAAAATATTAGTATTAATTAATTTATCTATCTCTATGTATCTCAAATAGGAAGTGAACTCTGCGAACTATTGATCACTAAAATATATTTTCGACAGGGTGAACGACTGAGACTCAGGTGGAAGGTCCAAATGGAGGATGACAGCCAAACCAAGTGAAAACAGAACGCACAAGAAGTTCTGGTTGGCTCTACAACCATAAGTATGTAAATAAAGACGTGTTTTGATATGTTAACAATAAGCAATCCAGATTTGAGGTCCAGCCACTCTGGATTCCAAATACACGATATAATTGCTATACGTTTTGATCGGGACCCACTGTCAGCTCCAAAGGGCTACTGATTTCTTTAGGGAATTTTTTACATGGCTTGGATATTATTCTGTAATTCGTAAAGTTGCTCGTACCGAAGCGTTTTAAGAAGGGCCTCCAAAAAAGCTATTGATGTTCCTACCAGATCTCAAACCTGAGTTTGAGTTATAGTCACATACACTGTCATATATACCAAGACCGCCAAATATACTGTCTGAAATCGATAAACATCTCCACAGTTTATTGCATTAGAAGGTATTGGGAATATTATATACTGGTGTTTTCCAATATTGGGTATACAAATATATTTCCCTGGGTAGCCCACTCAACCTCTGGTCAGAAGATAGTCTCTCAAATAACATCACAAATCGAATATACCTGGCAAGCAGATCATTTAAACTCAAACTACTATATAATGCCAACACAAATTTGATATTTGAAGTGCAATTAAATATGGATTGGTATAAATCCTATAACAGCGCAACACGCCCATATACATTTGTAGCCAAAGTTATTCCTTGTGTGTGTGTGTGTTTTACAACATTATTTTCTCATTTTTAATTTTTTTATTTCAAAGATGATACAAAAACACTTTAACTCACATTTTCATAATCAGCAGAAACTTGCTTTTAGCACGTAAAAGTTTAATTTTTGTTGTTATTCCAGTGTGCGTGTGTGTGTGTGTACACTTAAAGAAAGATGGGGACGAAGGATTCAAACGCATACCAGCGCATAAAAAGTGTAAACTCTGCTTAAAGAAATTATAAAGTTTTTTCTCCTTTCTCTTCTTGTTTTTGTTGTAGTTCTGTGCAAAATACAGCAGGAGAAGGAAAAAAGGAGTGAACATTCGCTCGACAATGCGGACGTACAGACACACATACTTAAATAAACCGGTGTCAAAATCAGAGGTGGCAACGTATAGACAGAAATGTTTAAAAAATGAAGCAAGATCCAATGCAATGTCTTTGAGAAGGCAATAGTCGACTATGATGGAAACTATGCTTGCTTTAGGGCAAATTACAATACCATAATTTTTACTGAATGATGAAGCCGGTGAAAAGCAACGATTTAGTTTTCCTTTCCACGAAATCGCAAAACATAGAAAAATCTATTAAATAGTTACTACCAACAGCATTTGTACCGTTTCAGTTGAGAGTAATAATCTCCAATACAAATAAGATCATTAAAATTAGCATATTGTGCTGTATCCTTGAGGTGGTAGAATCGATGTTATCGTATACTTTAGCATTTAAATTCCCAACAAAAAACGGTCTCATGTCTTTTCCTGGATTTTGTAGCATGTATCTTAGATATATTCAACATTGGCTCATACTCACAAATTAGACAATTTTTTTGACCTTGATAGAAATGTGGCCAGCCGATCTTCTGCTTGTTCAATTTAAGTAAGCTTTCAATGTTTGTGGTTTTCCAGAGCAAGTTCCGTGCACTTTAAACCTGAGCCAAAGTATCGCCAAACAAATTTTAGGCGACCTGCGACAAATATTTCCAGAATTGACTACTATTATTATTGGTCACATACTGACAGAGACTTACAGTTGTAACAATTCGTCAAACATGATGTGGTCTGTTGCGGGCGGGCTGTAGAGTCATCATCCATATCCAACTATGAGCGACAAACGACGAAGTGCAAGAAATGAACGCATTGTTATTACTTTAATGTGATGCGTGGTATGGTTTTGAAGAAACAGCATGTCAGCCAAACACAAAAAAAAAAACTTAAAGGAGAGCAAAAATCACTAGACCATAAGAAATTGCTGCTCGAAAATAACAATGAACAGAAGAAAGAAAGGACGAACGAAATATTGCCAGGAAAAGTTTTGGGGTTTTTCGTACAATTTCCACATCTCGTTTATTGTTGATTCCTCGAAAGTTTGTTTGAAAGTGTTCAAAAACTAATTTTTTCACAATTTCACCGCGTCAAGACAGAAATCACGAAAAGACTAAAAATGTAATATTTTGAGGAATCTTTTAGATGTGTTTTTTTTTTATACAGACACAGCATGATTCATTTTTATAATCATGATGGAAACGAAATTTATGAAATGTTGTATTTTTCACATTTTTTATGTATGCAATGCGCCGCTCCTTGCCAGGTGATGAAAGGTGTCCGTATAGTTTTTTAATGGTCATTTGCTATGTTAAAGATAGAAATAAAACATGTAAAAGAGACCGAAAGTGTCTCAAAACGAAGTTTGAAAATATAATTTGAATGAAAATTAGATGCATTAATTAGTCGGATGGTTGTCGTTTTTAGTATTCAAGGTAGAAAGAAATTAAAGGGGCATAAAGATAAAAATCGACAACTAAAATCAGTCATATCTCAGTAACTAAGCGTCCTAGAGCAAAAAGAGGCACATCCGGTGATCACTTTCTTTCCATACAAAAATAAATTTGTTCTTCGACAACTAAAATCAGTCATAACTCAGTAACTAAGCGTCCTAGAGCAAAAAGAGGCACATACTGTGATCACTTTTTTTCCATACAAAAATAAATTTGTAACTAAGCGTCCTAGAGCAAAAAGAGGCACATCCGGTGATCACTTTCTTCCCATACAAAAATAAATTTGTTCTTCGACAACTAAAATCAGTCATAACTCAGTAACTAAGCGTCCTAGAGCAAAAAGAGGCACATACTGTGATCACTTTTTTCCATACAAAAATTCGAATTTTTCTTCGACAACTAAAATCAGTCATAACTCAGTAACTAGGCGTCCTAGAGCAAAAAGAGGCACATCCGGTGATCACTTTCTTTCCATACAAAAATAAATTTGTTCTTCGACAACTAAAATCAGTCATATCTCAGTAACTAAGCGTCCTAGAGCAAAAAGAGGCACATCCGGTGATCACTTTCTTTCCATACAAAAATAAATTTGTTCTTCGACAACTAAAATCAGTCATAACTCAGTAACTAAGCGTCCTAGAGCAAAAAGAGGCACATACTGTGATCACTTTTTTTCCATACAAAAATAAATTTGTAACTAAGCGTCCTAGAGCAAAAAGAGGCACATCCGGTGATCACTTTCTTTCCATACAAAAATAAATTTGTTCTTCGACAACTAAAATCAGTCATAACTCAGTAACTAAGCGTCCTAGGCAAATCATATGATCACTTTTTTTCAACGTATCTTCAAACATTCTAGTTAATCAGATTACGAGTAAATCCTGAAAAAAATTGAAAGAGAGTCTTAGATGAATCCATGATGATGTTATCGGTAGAGCAGGATACACTTATCTGGACACGAAGTAAGGAGTATTCTCAATTCAAAGAATGAATGCATGACCCAAGAACCATACGACGACAATCTGCACAGAAGATATGAAGACACTACCTAAAACTATTGAATATAAGAGGAAAGGAGGTAACGCGCATAGGTAAGAGAACTGTGAAGTGGTCTTATGGAATCTGGCAGGGAATCACATGCAATTTATTTTGAATCTACCAAGCTTCCAATACCCCCATAATTTATATTTTACAGATATTTTGAACCTCTCTCGACCAAACCGCATGATCAAGGTTCTGAGTAAATCTTTGTCTCGAGGTATTGTTGGAAGTATTTGTCAAGTCCAAATTTATATTCTCATGGGCAAGATGACTTAAATGTTGCCAGGTTTTGAACCTGGTAAGACTGTGTAGTAGACGCCGTTTAGCAATTACTTATCTACTTTATGTACTCAGAAATGTACGTGAATTAAATAAATCGACTTAAGTATGTTTTGGACGCAAACTAAATACGAAGTTTTTTGAGTGTGGACACAGCTCTGTTGTAGAAATCGCGTGGCATAGCCATTTAAAACAGAACCTCGAAAAAAACCCTCTAAGTCATCTCAATCATTGAAGATTATCATATCTCAACATTTACCGACGATTCTAAAATGGAAACCCAAACGACCTCGGGAGTTTTCTCAGAAACTCGAAGAATAGATACATCGTACATAAACAGTCTTGCTACTCTTCAAGCCTTACAATCAACCGTGGTAAAATCTCGATGTACGTTACAATGTATTTAATCCCTCAACACCGACTTTTGTTTCCAACATAAAATCAACGCAATTTTGCCTCAGCGATGTCTTGGGACATTATTAAATACTAGTAAGTTGTAATGCGCCTATGGCGCCCATTGAAATAAGGAAAAAAAAATTGTTGAAAAAAAAATGTTGAAAAAAAAAATTTTTGTTGAAAAAAAAATTTTGAGGAAAAAAAAATTTTTGTAGAAAAAAAAATTTTTGTGGAAAAAAAAAATTTTTGTTGAAAAAAAAATTTGTAAAAAAAAAAAATTGTAAAAAAAAAAATTGGGAAAAAAAAATTTTGGTAAAAAAAAATTTGGGGAAACACAATTTCTGTACCCAAAAAAAAAAAATATTTTTTTTATTATTATTATTTATAGAAAATTATAGAATGCCTATTTAAATTCCTACGTACTGCGTGACAGAGTCAGTGAATCAGTGAATCAGTGTATCAGTGAATCAGTGTCGAGGGTAAATATATATTAAGATGGTTGTTGCTCTGTGTGTTAAATGCAGCATCACAATGCACAACCAAAGACTGATGCTTTGAAACGAACATAGTTGCTGTGTACCAAGAATGATAGAAAGAAAGATTACGTTATGCGCATGATTTCCCGTTAGATGACGTAGTTTGTCCCTTGTAAGGGTTGCCAACTCTATTTGTATGTACAACGAGTGACAAGTTTCAGATTGAAACATAGCGTAAGAACTATTGTTGGCAACCCTGCAATTGAAACCACTTTAAATATCAGTCAATAGGAATACACTACGCGTGATGTCTTTCGATCAATCTGCGCAGAACATTTAAATTTTCTGCGCGGAATGGCGTAATCTTTGTTTCTATCATTCTAGCTGTGTACTACTTGTGAATTGCCGATCGTGTCTGTGTGAAAAATACGATTATTGACTGCCTCACGAGGCATGGAGTGCCTGTTTGAGTGTTCAGTTTCAATTAGTGTGTTGTTCTTTTTTTTAAAGAGAATAATAAATTTGTATACATTTTTATGGGTTTTTCCGGTTACAAAAAAGGTAAATATTTTTTACTGGTGTACATGGGCTATATGATATATAACAAATAATTCCATTGAAACCAGATAAACGATTTTTTCCCTGGAGTAGATGCTCTTTTAACAGAGGCTTGATATTTGAGTGTATGCATATGATATACAATACAAATTCTTTTGCAAACAATTCGCATAAATATGAGCAAATGATAATTCAAAAAGTGTACTATGTCAAAAAAAAGTTATGAACTCTATGTATTGCAATAGCAAACCTAGAATTTATAAAATGTAACTATAAATAAAACAACAGGTTGGTTGGAAATAGTATTATTTCGAATGAAATAAGTACACATACAATTTGAATGTTTAAGGAATTTGTATGCGGATATTCAAAACAAGGAATTTATAGTCCACATATGAAAGTGTCAGTATATACATATTCATGATCTACAGGTACGGCTCTCTTTTTAATTTAAATTTACAAATTGTATAAATTACAATCATAATGATTGGTTTTTGATACCAATAAAAATACAATATTCTGCTATATAAAATATGAGGTTTACTCAGACCTGAATCGATACGTCGTACACCTACCCAATCACTCCTTTACATTTGCAATTTACAGGCATTCAACAAGGACGAAGCTGCAATAGTATCCTTCTTTATTCTTAGCCTGCATCAATGAGGTTGGAACATAGCCCGCGGAAAATTACATTGATTTGTTTTTTTTGTATTGTTCCCTCGTCAAATGTCTATTTTAAATTTAATAACAGAAACTGAAATGAAATGGTAAAAATGTGTCTTAACGTTTTTATATCAAAAGTACACAGAAAATTGTTGAACGTCGAGACATTTGCTGCTATCCTTGTGCAAAACATTTTCATCTTATTTTGTGTGTGTTTCTTCCTTTCATTTCGGTATTTGGGTTGTCCGTTTATTTAAGGCAAAAGAGAAAACCTAATTTTTTTTTCTTCTTACAGCATTATTTGTAATAAATGACCAAACACAAAAAAGAATTCTCTTTATTATCTACAAAATTTTCTTGGCATTTTGCAGCTGTGATTGATTAAACAACCATTGTTGCTGACCGCATTGCCCAAAAGGAACAGCAAAGTACTGAGCACTGAACAAGAGCCAAATGTCCGAACTTATGTGTATTGGACTGGGTCACGATGAAAGGTAAATTATTTAGGAACTAAACAAGCTAATGTGTCTTTGACACCAAACTGTCTTTTTTTGAACGAATCGATGGAATCGGCGATAGTATTTCTACCTAATGGAATTTCTTGTTTCCTTGTCCTTTTTTCTGTGGATGTTTTGGTTATATCGAACAGAAATAACAAGTAGTATCTTAATATATATTTACCCTCGACACTGATTCACTGACTCTGGCACGCGGTACGTAGGAATTTAAATAGGCATACTATAATTTTCTATAAATAATAATAATAAAAAAAATAATATTTTTTTTTTGTACAGAAATTGTGTTTTCCCCAAATTTTTTGTACCAACAATTTTTTTTCCAAAATTTTTTTTTTACAAATTTTTTTTTTAAATTTTTTTTTACAAAAATTTTTTTTTTACAAATTTTTTTTTCAACAAAATTTTTTTCCCAACAAATTTTTTTTTCCACAAAATTTTTTTTTTTCAACAAAAAATTTTTTTTTTCAACCACAATTTTTTTTTTCAACAAAATTTTTCTTTTTCAACAAAAATTTTTTTTTTCAACAATTTTTTTTTTTTTCAAAACAAAAATTTTTTTTTCAACAAAATTTTTTTTTTTCACAAAAATTTTTTTTTTCAACAAAATTGTTTTTCCATATTTCAACGGGCGCCATAGGCGCAGTACAACTTACTAGTTTTAAAATAATTACAATTGGTTGTGATGATTATCGTGGTAAAAACTCGAACTCAACTCATCGACGATAGAACAGAAAGTCTAACCCCCTAAAATGTTTCTAAATTTTCTTGTTTGCTATGGGGACTATTGTCAATATTATTATGACAGCTGTCAATATCTCTTTATCTTACATTACAAAACTAAATTCTGTTGGTGCTTTTCATTCAAAACACATTAAAGAAGCAGAATATTTACAAAGTTATAAAAAATAGTTAAAATTTAATTTTTCCTGCACAAGACTGAGTTCACCGATAAGCTCGATCTACTAATAATAATCAACGTGTAAGTCACCTTAGGGCAAACATTTTTCCAAATGATTTAAGTAATAGCCACAAAAAACTTCTATATATTAATTTTAAAAATAATCATTGAATTTTTTACCTAACCACTTTCAATTAATGGATGCAATGGGATAAATGATGATGAGTTGGTTCGTGTTTTCAATGTGCCCAACCGTATATTCACGAATTCATTCCAAATGTATTGTTTTACACGAAAATATTTTCAATGAAGAATTACAATGACATGAATGGATGTAATTTTATGATTGATATGGAAAGAGGAAGGAGAAGGCGAAATGAAAAACGCTTTTAAGTTCTTGTCACTGACATCCAACTGCATACAGCTTGCGAACGCGCACGACGAAGCATTCGGTTTTCTATGGGATTTTAATAATAGGTTTTAAATTATTATTTAGGTTTATAAACAAAAACTATTTTTAGATATTTGCACACGTATTTAATTGTCTTTTCAAGCTGAATAATTTGTACAATGTTGTCGATGAAGCGAACTGTGTCAATGTTGTGAAGAACAGTTTGAAGAAATGAATATTTCAACAGTTGAAACTGTGTCAAGGCTGATATATTTCTGAAATAATAATTCCATCTTCTAAAATGATCATCTTTTTTTCTGCTGAACACATGTACTGTGCCAATGAAGCAAAATTAAAGAATACTGAGTAAAAAAATATTGGCAATTGCCAAATTCATGTTTAAGCTTCGATTGGATTGATATCGTTCCCGGCAAATTTTTGCGATTTCAGGAGAAACTCATTCACAAATTATTCCCCGGCATTGCACAAAATTATAAAAGTCTCGATTTGATTAATGAACGGGCAATACTAGCAGCGAAGAATATGAACGTCGATAATTTGAATTTCATAATTCAAAATCAAATCGCTGGAGGACTCCATTCGTACAAATCCTTTGACAGCATGTCCGACGAAGATGAAACGACCAAATTTCGGACAGAATTTCAGAATACAGTTCAAACGACTGCATATTTTTTAATTGTTTATTGTGGCGGGTATGGAAATATTCGACTTAAACATAAGCTTTTGAGCTTGCAAAGAATAACAATTTAATTTCTGAAATACAATAGTTCATCCAAATAAATATGTATGTATTTGTCACTTATTGTAACAGTGCAACATTTACAAATATTTTTCATCAGAAATACCACCATCAGTTTCTCCAAAATTCCAATAACAACGACAAACTTTGTTTTATTTATTCTAGACTATGTTGCTGTCGGTTGATAACTTGCAACGCATCACTTCAATGTCAAACACGGAACTCCGACGACAACAACAACATTGGCAACAATGGCTACGGCAACAATATCAGAGTTCTGTTAACCGCAGCGATCGGGTTTGTGCTAAAGTACCCGAACAAGAACTTGCATCAGCAGCCGCAACTGCTGCGCAACAACCACTCGAACAATTTTCACTTTGCAACAGAAGAAGTAAATTTAAAAATTGCAGACGCATGTCGTGTTATACAAAACCGCATGTTTCTCTTGCTTGAAACCCGCATTCGTTTATGCTGTTTACGGATTTTTGGTCACCAGGACACCTCTTCTCTTCACGGTGCCGGCTCCACCCGGCGGCAGGTCGGATGTAGTCGTATATAATTGTGTGTCGTTAGATTTGTGAATTTTGAAAGTTTTGAAATGAAGAAATGAAGCAGGATATACGGGGTGTGAGTGTGTGTATGTGCAATAGTAAAATTATTTGTATACCCTACACAACTTCTTCGAACAGGACATGAGAAGTTTGTTTCGTGACAAACGACAGAACAACCTCCATCAGATTATTAAAAAATAAAAATGTCGATAAGAAACATGAAAACGACGACAGAATGTACTTTTTGAATGTATGAAAACTCGGAGCAGTAAATACAATCGTCATGAGTTACTACTTATTCCCTTAACATTTCGTGGTCTTATCAAGGAACAGACGGGGAACTTAACTCGAATCAGAGAGCTAGAGAAGTTTTCACGGCTTAGAGATTACCAAAATACTCGTAATGTTGCCCAAAGTTCATAAATCGTCGATAAAATCCACGTTATTACAATCGAAAAAAGTATATGAGGTGGCTGAACTTGAAAAAGCAAACCGGAAGATAGGTGCCACGATTAGTTACCATAAAAATATCGTAAGCGCCAGTTTTTCGAAACTCGCTATTCGATAGAAAATTCTCCAAAATATTAAAAATTATCAGATCAGATCGACATTCGTAGCCAAAACTACCAAATTTCGGAAACCATAAAATGTTCATACTGCTCAAAGTCGGCAGAAAAAACAATGATTCTCACTGAATTACGAATCGAATGGAATTTGGACCCAGAAGTTATGGGACTGATCAAGTTTCATTTAATTGAAAACATTTAAGAGCGGGCCAAATCGATTACTGTAAGGCTTAAGGTATGTGAAGAGTAAAACGATGATAATCGATCAATATTCGTATCTTTGGTATCAATTTGAATGTTACGTTAGTTTTTTTTTTGAAATTTTTTGACAATACATTTTTTTTTTAATTTTTTCTATCAACGAGACTGATTGGTATTAAAACACTGAAAAAAAAATTTCCAAATTACAAGGAAGTGGCGTGACCTTAAATTCTTTAAAAATGGTTTCCTTTTTTTTTTTGCTTATTAAGGATCGCACACTACGTCTCTTTCTGAGTGTGACTTTTTTAGTTCACATCACACATTTAAGAATTTAAAACTTGAAAAGAAAAGAGAATAAAATGTTAACTTCAGAAAATGATTACCCCTTATAACGGCTACGACATAACTGCATTTAATTTCCTGCCAAAAAAGAATAATATACCCAAATCTAAAACGGTGAGGCTACCGCTTTTTCATAAACTGGGCATATCTAAAATTTTTAGTCGACCAGGCTTTACTCCATCCTTTTCGAAATGTAACTGTGTGGATGCGTTTGCTGTGTCGGTTTTGTGAAATTTTGGTTGATTGTGGTTTTGCTTTCAAGTGCAGCATAAAGTATTCCATTTGACCAACCGACAAACATGATGTTACAATTGCTACTGCTGTTGTCTGTACGTATTCCATTAATGTGGCCGTATCAACAGGGATCTACAACAGCTCAACTCGGCTCAACTGATGTTCAATTGTCCAAGTGCAGTTGCACATATAAAGTAACAAATTCTTGAATTTGTGTCTGAATTTGAGTGTCATTGAGATACGAATTCACATGTCGGTGCCTATAAAGGCCACGTACGTATGTTATGTGTTACACGTACGAATTAAACTTGTAATATGAGCATAGACGACTTGTAAAAATCGTTTTTAATGATTTGAAAGAAGGTCCTTAAAAGGATATTAAGGGAAATAAGTTTGTTAAGACCATTAACATGTTTTTCCGCCTGGTAAATGCCGGCGACTTTAGTTGTAAGGGAGTAGTCTCTAAGCCATGCAAAACTAATATTGAAAACCGCTGGCAGCCGACTGTAAATATTATGTTCCAGTCAGCGAGTATACAAGTTATATCGTGCACAGCTCGGTGATTTGTTCCTGGAATGGAAGGAAAATACGTTCTCTTCCTTGACATGATCCACCAGTGGCGGAATATCTATTCAACAACATAAAACAATAAGCATTTGAAGATTTCTTTGTCACTACAATATATTTGTAGATCTAAGGTCCGATTTTGTTTACCCTTTCTCTCGGAGTTTTGTTTGATCCCTGTCATGTCCTTACAAATACAACGAAGTTTCTAGGTTGCACAACTCTGTTATTATTTGGTTGACTGTCCAAAAGTTAATATTGTTATAATTTTTGGTATTGGATTTTCTTAATAGCTCTTATATTGGATGAATGAATTTAATGTAACCTAAGATAAATACTTTATTTAAATTGTTGTCGTATTGCAATTAAATAATAAATAAAAAAACTTTAATTGCGTAAATCGAAAGAACACTTAATGCGATTTCATGACAAGACCATATCCTTGGCTTTTAGTTTCCAAGAACTGCACTGCTAAACACTACATGCAATGCTGAAGATCGGGCAATCCTACCTCAAACTTATAAATAGATATGAATAAGTAATGGCCTGAATTTATTCCTCAGAGTATGGGGGTTTCAACACCAAACACGAATGTAATGAAAATCGCGGTTAAGTCCATTTTTTATTGAAATAACGGTAGCTCAAAAAGTGCAATGTTTTTTTTAATTGACGATCAAAATCTTTCAAAAATTTTCCTTAAATCATAAACACAGTTTCATAAAATGTAAACAAATGGGAAGTTTTCCTCATATATCAATTCATATGGTGAAATTGTGGAACACATCCTAACTATGGGCTCTAAAGCGTGATTTAATTCAAAATTAACTTACACATCGAAAGATTCATTTGTGCCAAATCCTAAGGACTGTTTTTTATTTATGGTTGCTTAATAATTTATACACTCCATCATAGGATGGAGTATATACTAAGTTTGTCATTCCGTTTGCAACACCTCGAAAGAGTGATCTGCGACCCTATAAAGTATATATATTATCGGTCAGTGTAACATTCTAAGACATTCTAGCGATGTCCGTCTGTCCGTCCGTCCGTCTGTTGTCTGTTGAAATCACGATAGAGTGCGAACGACCAACGCTAAGAAGCTGAAATTTTGTAGGAAGATGTTTTTTGCCCATAAGCAGGTTAAGTTCGAGAATGGGCAATATCGGACCAAAGGGGAAAAAGTTCCCCTTTACGGGACTAAATATATCCCGGCCATAATCAATTTTTTCAAATATTTTTTTTCACGACATCTGATTTTTTTTGGTAAAATTGTTCTAAGTTTATATAATTTATAGATGTGGAAAAAAATCCCAAAAATGGGCGTGCTCATGGGTTCCGTGGACCCTTGGGGCCCAAAAAAGGGCCCATTATAAACATGCGCATATGGGTATCGAAGTGCAACGAAATTTACTCACGAACCCAAATATGCCTTTATTTTCATGATTTGCCTAAATTTTTTGATCCGGTTTCTGGGACTATCGGGTCACCAGCGGCCCAAAAACCGTCCCTTGACAAACATGGACATATGGGTACCGAAATGCAACGAAATTTTCTCGCGAACCCAAATATGCATTTATTTTCATGATTTGGATAAAATTTGTGATCGGGTTCCTGGGACTATCGGGTCACGAGCGGCCCAAAAACCGGCCCCTGACAAACATGGACATATGGGTATTGAAATGCAACGAAATTTTCTCACGAATCCGAATATGCGCCCATTTTCATGAACTATATATATAAACAATTTAAAATTTAAATAAATGTTAACACTTTCAAAGCACTTACTTTCTTCATAGTTTTCTTATTTATTTAGTTTAGTTTAGTTTAGTTTATTCAGTGAGTTTTTGAAAGACAATACCATTAGCTAACAAGGCTTTCGACTGGAGCAATTAAATATCTTTTCTAGGGTATTTGGTGGGCTGAATTCGAATCTGTTATTGCTTTCTATCTACCAAGTCGGGTTTTCGTTTTTTTACATAAAAAATCATTAGTTTCTTAAAAATCAATGAATTTTAAAAAGTGAATGGCGTTACGTGGACGTCGTTTGTATTTTTTTTTTTTTGTATCGTTTTCCCGGCTTGCTTTTGTCCCAAAATCATTGATAATTTCTTTAAGTTTTCATTGATTCTTGGTGAGCACGCTTCCTTTGTTCGTTGCTCACCCCACCAAAAAAATCTAAATTCGAATAAAGAGAACGCATTTTGAGTTCCGTAAATATTGCAAAACATTGCCGGTGTCCATGGTTTGTTCATGTTTCTGACAGCAAAACCATATTAATGTATAGATGTACACACAAAGCAAAAATAGCTTGAATCAGTAACACACAATCTCCCTGAAATGCTTAAACGCTACTATTATGAAGATTTAGAATGAATGCCGAATCAATACATGTGAAATTGTAGTGTCAGTATTAGGTGTTTTACAATATTGCCAGCATGCGATACAAAACTAACCAGATTTATTAGACCAATTTTTATGAAAGATTCGAATTCAGCGCACCCAGATTAGTTAAAAACATTCTTCGTTTCTGCAGTCATTGTCAGTTTAGAACAACTTAAAATATTGATATGAATTCCAGATCAGTGTATAACTCGAAACATGAAAGGACGACAGATGCAAAAAAGCCAATATTTGTCTGAGCTATTAAAAGGGGAGAAAGCTCCACATTAAGGAACTAAAAACTTACTACCATTTGCTTATTTTTTTTTTCTAACACATATCATTGAATGAAAGTATAGAGCTCAGTGCGTAAGTTAAAGGTACACTGTGTTCACTAACAGTCAGCAAATAATCAGCTTTATAAGTCGTAATATTAACAAAGATATTGCCTTTATTGTATTATAAAATATATGCCGATTCCAATGACTGTAGTTGAGAGTTTATCAATTATTTTTCAAATAAATAAGTTAAATAAAATATTTAATATTCATTGACAGCAACTCATTGGAGTTTAACCCACAAACCATGTACACATTACATCAAGGTAATGCACTATTAATATGCCGTTTCCAAAGTAACTATATCAACATTTTTTAAAACGAAATATTCCCCATAACTGCTCCACATTGCATATCATGTCATGGCTATGATTAAAGAAGTATTGAACGACCATCGAACCACTCATAACGCACTTGGGTGCAACAGCCCTTATGCCCTTCCACACAATACAAATAAAGGCACATTTTATTACATCTACCCGAGGTTATGTGCGATAAGAACGCAACAAAAATGGCATAAATCCTTCAACATAGGAGGCTTTAACATCTCCTATTAGGATTACACAATGCACGTTGCGCAATATCACTTATATGCCAGAGTGATGGCTGAAAAAAAAAATGATTTCTTCCTTTGTGATTGAAGAGCAAAAGTAAATCTATTAAAAATATATGCAGATACTACAATTACATGCTCCAGTTGCACCCCCGGCAGCAGCAATATCAGCAACAACAACAACAGAACCGACAACAATGGCACCAACGACAAGAACTAAACATTCAATTCCACCATAAATCTATGTACACTACATATGGATCTAAGTACACGGAAAGAAACGGCTTTACCTCACGATTGAAGTTCTATACGTGATGTACAAAACTGAAACTGGGTAATGTTGGTTGTTGTGTGACACCCATCAAATTTTTACAATTGGTCACTTTTCCTTTTTAACAATCGTGTTACACCCATCAAATTTTTTACTTACGTTTCGGCTTGTCATTCTCCTCAGATTCCTTCTCGATTCTAGAAAAAGCTCAGGCACTTGCTACTTTGACCGACCTTATCATGGTTGTTTTGGAGATTGATATCGGTCCCCAACAAACCTCAGCGTCTGCAATTTCCTATTTTCGGATTTGTGATGCATGCTTCCCAAAGAAAATGTTCTTGTTCGCCGACAAACTGTTGGAGTCTGTGCCATTCCTTCAAACGTCAGTTGGCATTTCTTTCAGTGTATGTCTCGGTTCTAGGTGCTTGAGGGTACATTGATGTCGTATGTACATGAATGTATCTGGAAACTCATTTATCATGTCATATGAATATTCGATGCATTGTTGTATTATCTGGCAGCTACACATATCCATACATTCATTCATAGTTTTGAGCTTTATGTCAGGTGCTGTCGTTGTGTTTATGTGGAAGAAATTCCTCGATAGTGTCATAATCATATTTGCATTAAATTGTTTTCCAATGCCAATACGATTGAACGAAGCGAAAGTAAACCAAAAAGAGCCGGATAAATATGAAAAGCAGTAATTGTGTGGGACAAATTTCCATGAATCGGCTGTTTGTCATAATCGGAATGAGATACTGGTGTTTTAAGGTCGTGCTTTTGTTTGTTCCCTTTGGTAATGGAAATATACGATATTATTAAAGGTTATTGATAGTTATTAAAAAAAGGTAAATCACAACAAATGTTAACCATGCTCTCCATAACCTACGAGAGCGCAGAACATATTGCTATTGGGCGATAATTCACCTTTCTTAGGGATCGGCTGAACATTGGCAACTTTCCAACGTGAAGGATAAATACCAGCACGGTACGACATGTTGAAAATATTTCGCAATGGATGAGATAGAGCACTTACATAGGACAAGTGCTGAAATACCATCCGGGCTCGGAGTTTTATTTACGTTAAGATCTGCAAGAACCCTTTTAACGCCACGCATTCGAAAAAATATCTGGCGCATCGAACTAGATACGTTTTCGATCAAGGGGAGTGGTTGACTGCTGTCTGGCAAAGATGAATTCTTTGCAAATTAATTTGTCAACTGGGTATGTGAATATCTGGTCATCGTTAACGAGAGTTGGAATAACAGACGAACAAGTGTCCCTTACTGTTTTAACTAATGCCCAAAAGCATTAGAAGAAAGAACATTAGCACGAATGTTCGTAAAGAAGTTTTTCGCGCCTAAGTATCCTGGGACTCGATGATCTTGCCTGTTTGCGTAGCAGCTCAGTATTGACATTTGTATTTAAACGCCAGTTGCCGAACGCTTCCTCTTTGGATCTGACAGCTTCATTGCATGTCTTTCCTGGATATATTAGGCGATATCTGAACAAAGGGGCAGGGCACCTCCCACTCATGGTATTTTACAACTACCATATCATGGACGTTATTCATGCCAGTTCGCTTACATTTTCACTGAAGGTTACTGCTGATAGACAGATGGTTCCCGGATAGATAAGAGGATATTTGCACATAGGCCAGTGGTACATCCCACTCAACCCATATTTGAAATTTATCATATAAATGGGGCTATTGCATTCAGACAGATGGTTCATAGCTATATTGGGTAAACATTTGATAAAAGGGCGTGGCACCTCCCACTCAGCCCATATATTAAATTTCCCATACCACTGACGCTATTCGCTTAACCGAAAAGTACTGCTGATAGACAGATATTTCCTGGCTATACGAAATGATAATTAAACAACGGGGCGGGGAACCTACCAATGAACCTATATTTTTAAATCATAATATCACTGTCAATATTGGGCCCAATTCGCTTGCATTTTACCTGTAAGTTACTACTGGTAGACGGATACTTTGCGGCAATACTAGGCGATAATTGGACAAAGATGGGTGACAAATCCATTCGCTTAATTTTGTTTTGCTGATGGTGATATTAGGACATAGTTGCATGGCTTTGCCCCTAATATCCTGGACAGACGACAGCGTTAATGCGCATTAACAATTCGCTAATGCAAATTCAAATTTTACCCTGGCAGACGACATTTTTCTGTATTTTGTGAACTGCATTTACAAATCTGCTGTTTCAACACATTTGTTTGTCAATATTTACATCGATATGAAATGAAGGAAGAAAGTTAGATTAGCAGTTCTGCTGTTGATGAAATATCACTATTTATTTAAAAGAAAGCTAAAATTACTAAAATATATCATCTTTGCTTTCCATTTTATTATTATTCCATTTTATTTCGACACAATAGCAAACAGTTTGACAACAACTGTTTCAGTTGATTGTGAATGATTATCACTGTGTCGCCATATAGAAATACGTAAATAAAGTATAGATTCAGTTCGATTTTTTGCATTTACGTTAGATTTAATGCAGTTTGGAATGAAGATAATGCACGAGTTTATTTGCATTAATTTTGCTAATGCACATTAACGCTGTCGTCTGTCTAGGCTATAAACCTTTAAAATTTGATCCACTTTATCTCATGAACTGTTTTCGGTGTGAAGATTGGGTTTGGTACAGAAATAAATACCTCCTCCGAAAAGTAGGCGGTACCAAGCCCCTTAATAAAATATCCTATATCTACCGTAAGGATATAATGATCAGGATATAATGATCATCAAACAGTCGTATGTTTTTTTTTTTTTTTGAAAATACTGTGCCACTGTGCGGTGGTTTTCTCTTACGAATTGTCCACTTGTTAGCTTTTGGACATCTCCAAACTATCTGTGGTTAACCATTTAGCAAAAGAGTATATGTTATCTTATACACAGAGAAAAACAATTACATACACTTGTATATAAATGCCTAAATGTACGTCTGCTCTCACAAATATACATTCAAACATACATACAGTTACAGAATTTGCATGTGTATGCCAAGGAATGCAATATAATTTGTTTCTCAAACACAATATAGGATGGTATAAACCTACGTATGTACATGGACGTAAATACACTTGTGTATATATATCGGTGCAATTATTTGAATTATTTTCAGTTCAGAAAGCCAAAAACTGTTTGTTTTCATTGTTGTTGTAACTATTTATTGTTTGTTTTTTTTTCCTATTTGCTCATAGAAAAACACTTTAGAAAAGCATGTGCCAAAGCCATAATCTTTTATATCATGAGCCAACAAATTGTATATTTTATTTAATTAAAATAACTCGTACAATTTTTTATAGAGGTCCTCTTCGTTTGAATTAGTTTGCATAATTGAAAAAAAAAAAAACTAACTCAAACTATTAAAACACCTTAATTAAAATAAATACAAATAGAACTTAGCTTATTGTTGCAGTTTTTTAACATGTTTCTCATATCGGTGGAGAACTTATTCTTTTGTGGTGAACTTAGTTTTTATGTATCTGAATAATGTGTATCTTGAAAAAGTTCCTATGAATACAAACTTGCGGAAGGCGAGAACTTGTAATAATACAAAAATAACTTTTTATATAGGTTTTATATATACTTTTAAATCTAAATTGAAATTGTATTGGCTCATTTTTTATCGTGAAAAATAATTTAGGGCACACAGTAAAATTGACTGGGAAACAAAATACTTAAAAGATTTCAAAATACATTGTTTTTTTAAGGTTTTCCTATTTTTCGAGCTGCTTAATTTGTGAACTAAATAAAAATAAGCTAATTATTGATTTATTCAGTTATAGTTGTTCGAACAATTTACTTCTGCTTATGCTTATACCACCTGTAAAGGTCACCCTTTATGCCAGCACTGATTAAAGAATATCGATACGACGCAATGAGTTGTACTGTGTAGTCAGTTTAGGATATATCTAAATTACATTTTACGTCGTGTGGTAATGTCATCATACTGCAGGGTATATGGGTCCAACAGATGTCCGAATAACCGAGTTAAGGAGTGAAAGATCTGATCTATAATGTGCACCGATAAACTGCGGGAAGCATATTAAAGGATCTCAACAACACGGTGAAGATACTAAATTTCTCCAAAAAAAAATTAAATTTATATGGATATTTTATTGTATATAAATCTCAGAAATATATTTATTTAAAAAGTCTCTCATCTATTTTGTACTTTATGTTTTTGTAAGAACTGAACCTTTGGATTAATTTACTTGGTCTATATAACAAAGCATGTTGTCTGCAGTCTTTCCAAATATAGGGTTATCCATTACGTTGTTTCAAAAGTATAGGACTGGAATTCGACATCTGTCAAAATAAGTTGTTAAACCAATTTTTTTTCTTTTCAGTTGGGGGTCTATCATTGACGAAAGTGGATCGTTTAACTATCACACAACGCGTAAAAATTATTAAAACCTACTACAAAAATTGTGATTCTGGCACAGCCACAAGAGGAGATTGTGGTTTATGGTTATGAAGCACATTTCTCACTCGGTGGGTATGTTTGGGGTTCTGAGAATCCTCCAGTAATTGAAGAGAGACCATTACATCCACAAAAAGTCACTGTTTAGTGCGGTCTTTTGTTCGAAGGTGTGATAGGGCCTAACTTCTTCGAAAACGACTAGGGAACGAATGTTACTGTCGATTTGGAGCGTTATGTTCTAATGATAACCGACTTTTTTTTAGCCTGCTATTGGAGAATATGTGGTTTCAACAAGACGGTGCCACACAACTCGAGCGAATATGGCTTTATTGCAAGAGACATTTCCTGTGCCTAAAAGTGGTCCAAAATTACCTCAAAAGAATCAATGCTTGCAACACTTCGCGTGGTGGTCATTTACATGATGTAGTGTTTCACACATAATGTCAACGTGCAAACTTTATAATAAAAAAAGAAATATCATTAAAAAAATGTTTTATATGTGTTTTATTCACGTTAACTTTTAAAAAGCAAAATGGATACACGCGGTACGGCAAATACAGCCAGTCAAGCGACCGTTGATCTTGTCGGACGCATTACCAGCAATGACTTCCTGTAACTCGCACGGTTTTCAGTCTAACGCAATCTCAATTGTATGATTCTGCCTTTAAACCCACGGAAACCTAGACCTACGTATCAAAATTTTCGAAAATTACAGAAAACTGTAAACTGTCTAATATAAAATTAAGGAGAACTCATTAAATTTAAATATAAATTAAACATTAGACATGGTCCTAAAACAACAATTCCTTCCAACAATTATTCTGTTTATCCTTTGCCGATCCCCTGTTCATAAGTTAAGCTAAAAGAACAACAACTTTGCATAACTGCTAATGCTAAAATGGTCTTTTGCTGTAATCGTATTAGTTTCAGTCCAACAGCAGACCATACAGCATACACAAACATACCACATCATCCATTGTGGCTTCTAGTGTTGCTTGCAACTGCTGCATTTAACGATTTTGTTTGTAAGAACCCACAAAAATATCGTAAATCTACGGTAATTAGTTTTGCTGTTTACTCCAAATTAGTTTTGTTGGTTGTTAATTTAAAGCAAAAATGCAAAAATCTATAATTCGAAAAGCCCTGATAGAAAACAAATATTTAAATCTTCTTTGTAGGTGCAAATGTTTGGCAAATGCATTTATTCTGTTCGGTGTAGATTGTAATAAATAAAATGTAAATTGAGTATACAATTTAAAAGGAAAGAAGAAAGATAATCTGGATTATGTGCTGGGCGAACCTTAACTCAATTTCAATGATTTCTGGCCGGCCAAAGTAAAACAAATGCCTTCAATAAATAACGACACGCTGGGTTAAATGCAAAGTGAGAGAGAGTGTCTATAGTAGTCTATGCGTTCTTCAGTTCGTTGCTATTGAATACGTTTCTACCAAATGCTAGATATTTCTAAGCTATAAATCTTCGTTAAATGGCGAATGTAAAGCCCATCAGTATTACTTGTGATACAGATACTGCAACCAACAACCGGTTTTGCTGTTTGCCACTGCCACTGCCATAGAATACGAATATAGGTGTGTGAGTATACGTAAATGTATTACTTTATATTCATATACATTTATATTTAGGTAGGTATGAGTAAAACATGCAACTGCACTTACTTTTGTGAAAAGAGTACAATACCCAAGTACACTAACTCCCAAATGTCTTTACAAATACGATAATATGTCAATATATACAGTACAATCGATATGGAATCATGATGATACCAGATACTGTAGTACAATACTGTATTTGTATTCAAACTAAAGCCAAGTGGAGAAATATTTTTTTTAAAAAAAGTTGTGAATCTGGGGTTCCTATGAAAGCCTATACCTCTATCTACCTCACCACGGTCGCCTGAATGTCTTGGCCGAACCTCTAACCCTCCCTCCAATACATCGCATTGACCTGATAATCATCATAAAGTGTTAGGATATGTGCTGAGACTTTTTTAAGCCAGTGTAAGCAGCAGTTTAAGGACTGCAATATATTGAAGTGCTATAGGGAATCCAACAGTATTTGAGAAACAATACATTTCTATCTAAACGTAGGATTTGAATAAACATTTAATTTGCTTAATATACTGGATGGAACATCATATAATAGATGTGTTTTGTATGACTAGCTGGCATTTTCGTATATTTTTGTATTTGAAAGTGAACATTTTTGTATCTGTTTCTTATTTTTAGCTCAGACGAACCAAATGAAAATAGTCCAATTTTAGATTGCGATTCCACGAATCGTAGTCGTTATCAGGGCTGTTGAGTCGAGCCGATATTGTTCAACACCGACTTCAGCATTTTGAAATATCTCTACTCCGAATCCGGAGTCGACTTCGAGTTCGAAAGTTCTATTCACAACAGAGGCTGCAAAAGTGCTGCCATATTAGAAATTAGAGTAAAAATTTACTTTATATTGTAATTAATAATCTTAATATATATTTACCCTCGACACTGATTCACTGACTCTGTCACGCAGTACGTAAGAATTTAAATAGGCATTCTATAATTTTCTATAAATAATAATAATAAAAAAAATAATATTTTTTTTTTGTACAGAAATTGTGTTTTCCCCAAATTTTTTTTACATTTTTTTTTGTTTTTACAAAATTTTTTTTTTACAATTTTTTTTTCAACAAAATTTTTTTTTTCAACAAAATTTTTTTTTTTCCAAAATTTTTTTTTTTTTCAAACAAAATTTTTTTTTGGAAATTTCAAACGTACAAATTTATTAAAGTGATAAAGTGAAATATATAAAGAAACCGATCAAGAGCAGAGGTTTCAATACGTGGACGCATCGCATCCCGGTGCGTGTCATGATGCATTAATTTGGAATTCTATTGGAAACAACTGTATGTTCTTTACATTTTACTAAAAAAAAAAAGTTAATAATCAAAAAAAAAAAATAAAAAAAACCGAACCCCTTGTAATTTGTTGGCGGAATAATTCCCAAAAAATCGCATTCTGCCTTTTATTAATATTCATAATACCTACTTTTTTCCCCGGCAAAAAATTCCCATTTTTGAAGTTCGTTAAGGGAACAGGGAAAAGGGACAAATTCCCGGGGAGATTTTATTTAGAATAGGGGAACAGGGAAAAGGGAACAAAATTCCTGGGGAGATTTTATTTAGAATAGGGGAACAGGGAAAAGAGAAAAAATTCCCGGGGAACTCTCATTTAGAATCGGGCTGAACATGTCGATTTTGTTTTCATGCACCGTCAATGCTGGTGTCACGCATAGTCAAGTACGGCCAGTTCAAAGATTTATGTTTTACAACATTAGTTACTCTAAGGAGTTATTGACGGTAAAAATGTATGATTATAAAACAAAAAACGTTGAATCGAGGTTTTTTTTTATAAATCCCATAGTTTACACGAACCCCAAAACGGCGATGAGAATGATTTTCTTGGTGACTTACTGTAAACATATTTTTCGCATTATTTAATATATTAAATATATATTCGTGTATAATTTGTGTATATTAAACTTAAAACTTGACAGCAATCGTCTTTTCCATTACAAGTCAAATATTGCTTTCAATAAAGCCTAAGAATATTCATACAGATTTGTTGCATAGTTCATTCTTAGAATATATCGATCAATGGAACAATGAAATATTCCGATTTAAACGAACTTTCGTATTACAAACCTCATGTTGAAACGATCGTACAGAGCACGATATAATTTCGAAATCATAACCCACGACCAAAAAGCAACCCGTAACCTACGGAATATATTTTGATATAGCTGCCACATAAATTAAACTCCGGACTTTAGGTGGTCTCGCCATAAACAATGTCTGTTAAAAACAATTAGTCAGTCGAACGCGGATTTAAACATTGGTCCTGTTCACTGAGTATAGAAATTATTTCGTACACAGTCCACTGAGTGGAAGTTCCAACTTCCATCGTGGAATGTTAAGCAAAACACGTACGTATTGTAGGTTCTTTAATAGGATGCCAATGAAAATACGTACATCTAAATGTTTGCATATAATAACGTATGTCTATGCTTTCAACAATAAGAACCTTCATCAATATACAGCTAATAGATGTCGGTGACTTTTTGCTAGCAAACCACACATTAACTCACACATCTCTGCCAATCGCCCCAAAAAGGTTAGATCGTCCATGGCCTCCAACGCACAACTTCACTGACTTTCTGTGTTGTATTGTTTGTTCCGATACCATAAAAACATTTGTCGCATAAATGAATAAAATCTACATGTCAAATTGTATGTCAGCCATACACACAATTGTACATAACGTTGTGAAACAATCGACTAGGGCATACCAGAGAAAAATGAAATTGAAAAGGAACATGAAAAACTGAAAACTACCACAGCACTATAACCGATAAGTTGGTCTGAAGATGTTCACAAGTGCGTGTGTGTGTGTGTGGTGTTTTCAGACAAAACGACGCCTATTCATACCGTTACATTCCTAATACTTGTGGATTTATACATGTATAAGGATGTGTCGTTATTGCCGATGTTGTCATTGCTGTTCATATTGACATCCCGGTAGGATGAGTCAGAGGAACAAAATAACGAAAGCGAACATAACCACTAGAAAGCCAAGAAGTAAGCTAACTGAACTCAAGAAGAAGTGGTCGAATTGGATGTAGTCTATAGAGTTATTTGAATAGATTAATAGTAGGTAACATACTACGAGAATGTTAAATATTTCTCGAACAAGGAAATTTAATGAAAATACTTCCAACAAGGTTCCATGAATTCAAAAATGTAAGGTTGACTTTTTGGGCAACTCTAGTTTCCCATTAAAAATGTAAATCTAGAAAGTACATTGGCATGCAAACGATGGAAACCCCACCGGTTGCCGTGATCCCGGTATGTAAACCTATTGTAATTAGGTCTAAAAATTGCCAACAAAAGACTCACTTACTGGTCGAGATGGCCATTTTAACATGTTAACCGATTCATTGTTAGTGACAAAGTAAGATCTGTGGAGATCGTGCTCGTTTAATATATTAATTAACGATCTGATTCGTTTTCTATATTTATATTTCATTTCAATTCAGTTGGAATTATTTCACTGGGAAGCCAAAATCAGCTAAGGATCTTGAAGAACCAACGGAAGCGGCTAAGTAAGGTTTTCGGGTCTACCCAACATATTATGTAGGGTGTATGAAAGTGACTAAGAAAACGACTAAATTGTTTTCATGCCCAAGTTTCCAATTTTATAAACACGCATACATACATACATATATTGTTATCACAACCTTCCCAGCAAACAATTGGAAGATTCTGAGGCGAACCATTGCCAGAGCGAAGTCTTAGCGATTCGCCGTAGAGATCCTTTGAAGTTGATTCGCCTATACATCATCTGGGGGATTAATAAACGATCGTAAAAATAATACCCAAATCTTCCAAAGTACATTTTAAAGTCGTTTGGAAGAGAAATACACACAATCTTCCTGACAACATTTGGAAGTTGTTTAAAAGAACATTCGATAGATTTTTGTTTTTGTTATTTTTTTTTGCTTGTTGTGAAGATAATATAACTGTAAAATCAAAGTGACATATCAAGTGAAATTTACAATGTTTGTTAGTTCATCTCTGAAATTAAAAAGTGTCGGGTGTGTTTTATTTATATAATAGCAATGTTGTCTGCCAGCACAATAAGAAAAAGAAGTAAGAGAGAAGCCTTCAACATTTTGAGGATGATTTATATCGGTGATAAGAGGTAAGGATTTCAAATATTATTATTTTATTCATATATAATTGTTATTCATTTATTTTTTTTAATAGAAATATGCCACGGTAAATTTTCCACATCTGATGATAAAAAAATTAATGCTGTAATACAACAGCATTTTGTACACGCCAAGGACCGAGTCGAGAAACGTCTTAAAAGTGCCAAAAAATAATTTATTTCTGATTTATTTATGAATTTCTAATTTTTGTTTTTAAATTTTTTTTAATAAATTATACTAGTAAAAAATGTAAAAAATGTCCGTCGTCCTATCTTAGTATTTCAGAGGTGGCGATTTGCATTCAAATCGCTGTGGGGAGTCGCTTGCAATGCTCTGGGGTGATTCGCTTGCAATGCTCTGGGAAGATTCGCTTGCAATGCTACTATGTGCATCGTCTGAGATTCTTCATGGCGAATCGCATCACAGAGCCAACTGCTCACAACGGCGATTCGCCAACGCTTCTCAGATGACCATCGCCGCGATCTGTGACATCTTCCTGGCGATTCGTGGACGAATCTCAGACGATCGAAAATGTTTGCTGGGTTACGATGTTTGATTTCATAGTTTTGTTTGTTGTTATTATAAACAGGCACACTTCGTTATGTACGTATGTATGTGTGAAAATCCGTAGTTTGTGGTATTTGTTATAAGGTACATCATGAACAAATGTCAATGTGGTTGTTGTATCTGCAGGAATTTGTTCGAATTTTATTTGTATCTCTGTATATCGGCATGTGTTTGGAAGTGCGAATATATGCCACTGATTTGTATATTCCATTGGACGAGTATGTGTGTCGAAGACTGTTATTGATGGCAGGCGGTGTTGTCGGGGACGCTGACGCTGAAGTGGCAAATATTATGAGGGCTAAAATTGTGGAATAAGGTCAATATGGTATTCATAACAAATATTGGTAAAACTACAATTTGTTTCTGTCGTTTCCTCCCTTCACGTACACATAAACATACATCCAAACACACACATACATGCATATGTATGTGTTTACGTATGGCTTTTTGTTTGTTATTACGTATTTCATTTTCATTCCTTGCCCTTGGTCCTTACTGATGGGTTTGTTTTGGCGCGAATAAAACAATAATTGACAGCATATCGAGAGAAAAGCACAAATATTTATACACACACGCATACATTTGAGAGTGTGTGTGTGTGTGTGTATATAAATTGTTTTAAGTGGATTTCGAGACTTTTTCTATGGCATTTGTTAATAAATTATTGATTGTTTCTAATAAAAATCACACAGTGAAGTGAACAAATATACACAGACAGAGGCCAACTCACACCCACACATTTGCACACACCACAGAGCCTGTGCCATTTCATTTTTTGGTTTTTGTTTCGTATTTATTCTGTGCGCATTTGACATTAATTGACAGTTATGAAATGAAAATGAAGTAGCAAATGATAAAGTCCTTTATAAATATACGAGGGTACAGACACAACTGGCCGGCGAAAGTCTGAGAGATCAAATGTTACATGTTGTCTACTCGTATGTCCTATATGAGTGGATCTATTAATCAGCCAATAGCCAGTCAAACCATTAGTTTAGTGGAATGTCTACCTCAGCTCAACTGTCGTGGCTAATACTTTATTTATGTGACACTGCAATGGAATATTGTGGCACATTAGTACACGGGTAGTACACGGGTTATTTGAAAAGCCACATACAATTTTTAATATCACATCTTAGAGCAGTAATTATTGCAAGGACCTCGCATGCTACGTTCATGATTATTTCAATAAATTGACCAAAAAAAAAAAATAAAAGATCATAAATTCAACTGCCAATTACGATGTGAATGAAGACTGTTGAAGTATGAATGAAATGGTAAATGAACAAAAATGCGGTGCTTTTGTATTCATTCATTTCAATTAATTTGCGTTTATATACTCGAAATGTGGTCTCTGAAAGAATGTAGTCAGTTCATATTTTCGTGTTGGGGCACACAGTGCAATAAGTAGATTATATTAATGAACTTTTTGGCAGTTTGTCCTTTTGTTCCGAATGTATTACAGTTTATTACAGCCAAAGAAATGACAACAGGAGCGAATGTATAGAGTGTGATAGATTGAATTGGCATTGTTTAAATGAATTTTCAATAAAAGTTGAAATGTCTGAAAGATACTATGTGGTGGAGCAAACCCAGGGCAAAGAATTGGCTAAAAAAAGAAAAAAACACTAATACTACAAACATTAGTTGTGCAAAATATTGTTGATATTCGCCAGCTTAAAAATTATTTCCAAGAACATAGATCTTTTCCGATCTTTCTCCAGTTCGTGATACCATGGATTTACATGCCTACTTTCTTTTCATCGATCATTCCTATCTTCCCCATCCGTGGTCGTTGACGTTCACCATCTTTCTAGCTGGACAGTTTGGTTTAATGGTCCAACCGACACAGTCACTGTATTTTTTAACGTTCATGCCGATATACAACGCGTTAACAGTAATATGTATACGAATTTGTCTCTTGAAAGCACCCATAACCTCTCCATCTGTGGTTCATTTCAATGCGTTAAACCCTTTCACGGTATCCCATGATTCCAAACAAACATTTTATTTCGTCCTTGATTTAGTATTCCCCTCGATAAGCACAAATGTAAACGAAATCCAATTGCGGAATTTCCGGGTAATTACAAGCTACCCAAATTGAATATTAATTATTTTTATTTACGCTATTTAATTACAGAATGAAAATAGAAATACAATTTATTACCACACAATGTATTTCGTTGAAATGAGGTTTAAAATGTTAATTTGTAGTTTATGGTCTATTTTGGAATAATTATTAGTTTTCACTTTAATAATCGTCCTCACAAACAAACCGAAATTAACATTAAATGCATGGGATCTTCTACACAATAAAGACAACTTTCCCTTAAATATTGTGTGGGTGTTTGTGTACGTTTTGTACAACTTAAAATGTTGAATCATTGAATAGGATTTTGAAAAGAGCACAAATATTCTGAAACTATGGGAAACTAGGTTTTATAGCACATAAAGGACCGATGCTTTTCCACAAGCTTTATACATATTGAAATTTTACTCAAAACTGTCGCCAGCATTAACATTCAAATAAAATAAATTTAAAAATATTTCGTCGATTGTTACGTTCTTGGTGAACTCTTTTCCGAACTGAATTTTTTCTTTAACGCCAAAAAGTGATTTTTCGCACATATTAGTTTCTTAGGCCCTATAAATATAGAAAATCGAATGGAAAATAAAACAAATACATTTCTGGATCATTCTTAACATCAGTTGGAAATGTGTTATAAACTTTTCTAGCCAAACAAAATTTCCTACGTAGGCCGCTTGGTATTACCAGCGGCCTACGTTCCATTAGGTATTTCAAATTTCATAATAATATGCGCCACGGTGCTCTGCTGTCGGGTTTAACGACTTTAGTTAGATTGGTAACACCTCCTTTGGGATGCCGCAACACTCACCACAAAATCATTATACTGTACGTGCACAATGTGGCGTGGGACATGGAAATAAAACTCGAAATGGCCAAATAACGTAAATTATACAATGCCCAAACTATTTGTCAAGAGATTCAAAATAAATGTACACAAAACATATTTGAATTTATATTGGCCATATTTCCTTTTTTTATGTTCGCTGTTTAAAGGCCATATGCCCCCCCTGAACACATACACACACACACACATCCATACGTACGTAACGTATGCTTGTGGTGTTCGATATATGTACATAAAACCACCAGGCCTTTGGACCAATCCATATATCCCACACATAAACGCATACATACACGTAACCAAAAACGAAAAAAATAACCCATTCTGTGTGCCAATTTTCCACATTTTCTGCATGACACATATTTTATTGAATGAAATCAGTCAAGCTTTTGAATTTATTTGTATTCATTGTATTTTTATTTCTACAATAAACACTTTTCGATGGGGGTTAAACCAGAAACAAAGAAGGAAGAAGAAGAAGAAAAACCCACACCGAATTGAACCCCCCCTTCGGCTATCGTCGACTCAATGTGTGATTGTGATTTCATTGTGAGCATTTTATATTAAATCAAACTCTGGGACTTTAACCTTTTTTATTTTTTTTATCATATTCCTTTGTGAGGCAATAAATTCGACTTTCTTTCTTCCCCATGTTAGGAATGTCGAAACTGGAAAAGTACTATTCTGTTTATTTGATAATACACGGTTTGATAAATGTGGGAGCTGTTGTTTTATCCTCAGCAATGAGGATCGAATAAATGAGTTAAGGTTCTGAAGTTACTAATTCAATTATTATTCGAGTCTCATATTGAGGAATTGTGAATCCTAAAAATTAGAAGAAAGTTCTAATTTCCTAAAATCCTGTCTGTGGGTAGGGACCAAAATTATAAAAAAATAATAGATTATTTTCTTTTACTTTAAATCCAATGATACCAATATTTTTGTTTGTTACATGCGGATTTAAGATATAGGAACTATGGGTATCCACTCCAATTTCTGAAACCAAATAATGTGTGTGAAAAAGTGATCCGACGATATTTTGTATCCTTCATGCTGAACCCGTCCATTTCCATTACATTCCAATTAAAATTTATAAAAAGTATGTATTTGTATGAGGTGGAATCAACTAACCCGTTCCATTTTGGAGTCTGTCCTGATCTCAACAGGAGGACGGGTAATGTCCCCTTTTATGCAGATTTTCGTTGTCTTTACATTTTTTTTTTTTCAATTTTCTGTTTGTGTATTTTTTTATAAAAGGAAACAGATCATAAATGCATTGCAATGAATGAGTAGTTATTGCCACTTTAAATATGTGCATTTTAACCAATTAACCAAGTAGTGTATAAATATATTGACAAAAAACGTCAAACGCACTGCAAAAACTCTTTGAGTACAACACTGAATGTGTTTTTAGTTGTTGCTGTTTTTATACTGTCATCTCTACTGCTGTGCATGTTTTTTGTATGCTGTTGCGTTGTATTTGTTGTTGTACTTACTTGCATTGAATCGGCACCAACAATTTCGTCACCCGAATATTGGGCCAATTATACTGATAATTTTGTTTTGCCGGTACCGGTAGATTGCAAACTAATAACGAATGACCATTTTTCTACACGCATCACTAAAAAACAGTTCCACTATCATAAATAAAACTCCACGATTGTAATTAAGACAAATCACACGCGACGACCAAACACTCTGTACGACGGAGAGAAAGAACGCGACTAAACAAAATAAACACAAACAGCTGTTTCGGCCTAGAAGTGGGGATATACATATTGACGAAGCTAAAGCGAACGTGGAGTGGCCAGATAGCAGTTGTAGTTAGTATTTTGACATTAAAAGAGTTTAATGTTGGTATGGGTGACAACTGGTCAGCCTCCTATATTTTCGTATTAGTAAAGCCAATTGGTATGAATAAAAAGGAGAAGATTTAATTGTGGCATGTTTTTAAAAACAATTTTTTTAATACTTGACAACACAAAGAATCTCAAAGACTATACTGCACTCCTAAGAAAGAACGTCACATCTCCATTTTGGTAGGTTTGCGCTATTTAGTTTCTGCGTTTGTTTTTATTCAATTTGGATTTCCGTATGTCCTTTCTTTAGGGAGATCTTTGTTGCCGATAGGAAATACATCTCGTGAAAAAAACTCCTTTCAATTTGAATCCTGTGAATGTAATTTTTGGTTATAGGAGGCCTATAGGTCATGCCTATAGCCATGCTCATATATAAGGCGTTTAATATTTCTATACCCAACAAAATTAATATAGTCTTAGTTTGGAAGTTTTCAAAAATGTACAAGTTCTTAGAGGTTCTTTTAGTCCCCTAAAGGTAGAGTTTATCGCAGGTAGTTTTTTTTCGTTTTGGCTCTCACCAGACGGACGGTAGTCTTACACTGATTAAAGAAATCTTTATAGTTCCTGGAGAAATATTTCACAACGTTACAAACAGAATTACAAAACCAACTCACGGCAAATTATAATTTCCAGTTTTGGCATCTCTACTTTACATATGTATGCACGCGTTTATATATGAATGAAATAGGCTCCGACCTAAAAAAAAAGGTCCTTTGTGCTGATTTGTGTGTAATTTCACTTGTTGTTGGCAACTGATGGCTTTGTGAAATGTTTTACGGCTCGGTAATGTTAATGGCTGCCAACAACATATTGTACGAGTGAGTAGTGTTGTTAGGAGGAAAGGACGTGTTGAAACTCCCATCAACGAAATCATATTCGTTTCGAATATTATTAATTTTATGAACGTTACAATAAAAATTAAAATAAAAGGAATCATAATGAATATGTCGACTCGTAGACCGTCTACGTGATTTTTTCACACACTGACTCATGTCTCTGTGTTTAATATATACATATATGTATATACATATGTATGTATTCAGGACCAGGCCAATAATGATAATTTTACATATTGAAAACAAAACACATTATGTTAATTAAATATTTCTCCGTCTAGAACTGTGAAACGGATGTTATTTAACTTTGAAAGGGTTTATATTTAAAATTTATTTAATTGAGGACAAAAAGGGCCATTTCAGAAGACATTCATTGTCAAAGTTCGTTTAGCGTTTACTACAGAATTGAGTTTCTAATTTTTCGGTACTCGTTCAACGGGGACAATGGGACATAGGGTAGTTTGGGGTCATCGTTATATGAAAAAATACAAAGTACGACTAGGTTGTATAGGTATTTTAAATTATTAATGAATGCAACTGTCAACACAAAAGTTTAGCCAATAAATCTATCTGGAGGTCATTAAAACATTCTAATTCCACTGCTAAATATTTTAAGTTTTTTCAAAATATTCAGTTTGCCTTGCAATATCATCATGAACAGACTTACAACTGAAAATTCGTGATGTGTACAAAACAGTAGTACAAACGGAGCTCACACCGGGTTTGAACAGGACCATATCACTTTTGGGTGGGGGGGAAAACATCACACTGATGACTTCAAGAAAAGGGTTATGTTATTTTTTCTGTTCTTCCGACAGAGTCTTAGTTTGAATTAAATTTTTTGTTTTGTTTAAAAAACGTAAATTAAACCGCGATTCATAACATTTTTGCGAATGTGCAAAATTATCAGAATAGTTAGAATATCCGAAAGTGAACGTTCGTTACATCCCTTGTAGGATACCTTTACTAAAATATAAATAAAATAGAAAACCCTCCGTCGATTATCAGGATCTTTGTTTAATTTTTTTTTTTGCTTATATTGTGTGTATAACTCCGAAACTTAAATTCAATGAATGTTCTCAGAATGTATTTTAACCAAATCGGACAAGTCATTTTCGAGTTATGGCAAAATATGTCTACATAAATTGAATTTTTCTTAAAATTATAAATTATAAAAAAACTATGCCGACTTTTTTTGTACTCAGGGGGAACCTAGTATAAAAAAGTATAATGGATATTAACTAAAAATAATTTTATACTGAATAAATTTCTAATTTCAATGTGTAAATTTTTTAATAAACATTGGCAATTTTCCTCCACAGAAGTTATTCATAACGCCGGAGCATTATTGTTAAAAACCCAAAATTAAGCTTTTATGTACTAAAAAGGAAAATATTAGATCAGAACAAAAAGTAACATTTGCGGCAATAATTGCCGGCTAACAGGCAATAATTACAATAAATATAAGGGGAATGACTGAAGCTTTTTACTTGTAGTTTTTATATTCTTCCAAGAAAAAGTCGCATTTGTAGGATTTTACAGGAGTTGTCGTGACATAATTGTTCGATCTAACTATAGATTCCTGGAAAAATATCGGGATACGCAGGAACTGGGAAATCCTCAACAATCGAATTTCCAGAAATTCCCTCTATTAGAATCATACATACTTTATAACAAACTACAGTGAAACTTCTATAAGTCAGTAGCGTTAAGTTGGCAAATTCCCTTCAATTTCTCTGCTATAACTCGAATTTCTCTAGAACTCGATGAAAAATAATAATAACAAAGTTGTGATGGCATCGGAACGTTTTCTTAGGTTTAAAATTGATCCAAAAAATAAAACATACATTGCTCAGAAACATCTGAGGTTGATAATGAAGAAGTTCCTCAGAGGAGTTATGGAAATTTGACTGTATATTTTTAGATTAATTCCGGCCGAACTCAACCATTTGTTTTTTACCAAGTATACAATTTCTTTATTGACCGAACGACAAACACACCACAGAAATTGGAACAGTGAAAATTTTCTTCAATTCACCACTCATTGAAGAGGACGACCGCAGAGATGCATGATATCAATGACACAAACCGGAGCTTTCGCGAATATCACCGAAATATGCACGTCAAATACAGATGGGGTGATGTACAAGTAGTGCGGAAATTTACTAATCAGCAACCTGCTCCAAATCAGCAGATTTGTGAAAACTTTCTGAGAAACAGGCAAAAAGTTGTTTTGAAATCGATATTCAGTATAAACCTATCGAATATTGAATTGAAAATACACAAATTTACTTACCTTTTATTATATCGATATTTATTTTTATTAAGTCATAAATTGTTTTAAACGGAGAACGAACGAAATTTTTGTATTATTCCATTAAAAATCACAACACATCTGACAATGAGAATCGGACCAACCAATTGCTTCTATAAATTGGTGTTTTTGGAACCGAACACGCACTGGTTCTACAAAAGCACAACATACACACACACGCTATCTCGACTTTCATACACCGAACGACCGACCGACACACAATTTACCATCATTTTGACATATTTCGCCTACGAATTGTTTAAACCAACGACACACTTGAATAGTTCATGTCTTTAAACAATTATTTTTAATTGTAATAACTTTAATACGATTTTTTACAAATTGTTCTTAACTCCTACTACGTTTACACAGTAAAAGCGCGGCGGAAAAACTGAACTAACTGTGGAATTTCAATGGGTGCAAAAGAGACAATTGCATGCGAACAAGTGCAATAGGACAATAGGATAAGGACACAAGGGAATCGAAGATGTATGGCCAATGTTGCCACATTGACTGATCGGAAAAAAATGTTCGCTGATATTGACAGATCGGGTTTTATGAGGATTTGCATTTTGGTGATTTTAGACAAGAGCGTTTTTACGCAAGAACATCTTAAGAAGTGAAAGTCAAAATCATGTTTAACTTTTAAAGCAAAATTTAAACTAACATAAGCAAGAAATTTGTACAGGTAACTATTTTAGGATCTTCTGAAAAGAAGATAAAATAAAGTAGTTATCTAAAAATGTCGTTCAGTCCTAAAGGTTTCCCCTAAATTGTACATATAAAACGTTTATTTTTCTACTATATCATTGGCTATATTTGTTGCTATACTACATCTATAAGTTAGTAGTGGACTGTATACATTTGCTTTGTAAAAAAAACCAACATAAGAGTTTATGTGTGAAAAATAATTGCAGAAAGTTTACCACTGAAACACTTATTATTGGAAACCTCTGCTGAACTATGTAAAACGTCCTTACATGAAGAACATTTTATGTTTTTTGAAATATAATGGACGAATAAATAGTTAATTTAGAAGCGTTATTGGAAGTTTGTAAGGAAGTCATAAGTATGTCTCCCGTACAAAGTTAGTGAACTTAATGCTGTCTGCTGCATGTGTACTAACAAAAAGCAAGAGATTATTTCTTTATCAAGAATTTTGGGCAACCTATGACTTTACTATTGTAGCTTTTTGTCCTGACAGCTACTGAACGACTACAATAGCTAATACTGAAGATGCATGTATTGTGTACACTTCTATAAAATGCAGCGGGATTACTCCATTATTTGAGGTGATTTTGTTAAAATGAATGACTAGCAAGATTATCAAAGTCTTTCAAAATTAAGATAAATGCTGCGATAGAATATAATTAAGCAAATGGCAGAGAGTTTTCGGTTTCGCCAATAGATCGAAGTGAGATTTGTATGAATAAAACAAGTCATGCTAAACTACAGACAATGGTAGTCACAATACTTTAAGAATTTGTTTGCATTCATTTTTTAAAATATTCATCCCCCGAAGATGCAATACAAAGAATTGTGAAATAATGTGGACAAGAAATAAACCATATTAAACAAAACATAAAAAAAAAATTAAAAGTAACAGATGTCGTTCCAACCGAAGCAAGTGAAAATTAATTCAGCGTTCAATGAGAGAAAACAAAAATATTTTTAAAAAATTCATACAAACTCCCATCATACCGCTCTAATAACACCCATAGCTTCCTTAATGTGAATGGTCTTTAGAAAAACAGTTTTTTCAATCAAAAAACTGTTTTTTGTTTAGAAATTAACACATTTTTGAAAATAAAAATGGAAACGCTGTTCCAGTGCAAGCGTCCGACAAAACAAATACAGTAAGAGCTCGATTTGAGCAACCGATAGGAAATCAAGCCAGTTGCACTTACCGAGCCCCAAATATATATGTTTAAATATTGAAATCGGAGAATATGGGATGAAAAATAAAAAGAAAGCCACGATCTCCAAACAAAATACCCAATTTCAGTGCACCAGAAAAAAGTTGCACTTATTACGACCTTTTTTCTTCAAAAAGTTGCACTTATAAAGACCGTAATATTAAAAAAATGCCGGTTGCGCAAATCGAGGTGTTGTAATAATCGGGGGTTGCGGAAATCTAGCTTTTACTGTACTTCAGTTCCATTGTTTACAGTTGTCTTGAGAATAAAGTTCGCATATTTTATTTCCGGGTCAATACCTCGGAAAAACAACAGAAACAGAGTTTCTAAGTCTTTAATTGTTTAATAAATTAAACTGATATTTTATTTTTATTCATTTAATTTTAAAATTTGAGTAAACCATAATTTAATTGTCCGATTCGTTTTTCCTAACAAATACAAAAATTGAAGTCTCGCCATGCCGTTTCAGGTACCTCCAATTGAAATTTACTATTTCAAACACTTTGGAAATTATATAATAGCATACACAATCTTACCCAAATTCTGTGCTTATTAATGCTACAGCTAAGTAAAGTTTTCAAGAATAGCCTTAAATTCTAGCTACGCTCTACCTAGAAGCAATGATTCTTTTAATAAAATAAATCCTACAACTTATAAATATGTAAATTTGATGTTTTTCTTCAAGTAAGAGTACATGTATGACGGTGTACACGACTTGTATTTACTCTTTCTTTTTGAGCACTTAACACGCAGCACAATAATACAATTGTTTTGTTTGGTATTAAAACACAACAATTTCTGTTCTTGATTTTCGCTAAGAATCGTTTGAAATTTAGAATCATAAATTATAACGTAATTTTGAATATTTAAAATAGGTATTATCATGTAAAACTCACAATGGTAAAACCGCCTAAATTCAAATTCGCATAAAAGCTGATTTGTCAATATTGACGAACACTTATTCCTATCAATTGATATGGCAACATTAGCAATACAACATCAATTTCCCTTCCTTATCCTACTGCGCATTCACGTATGCATTTGTCTCTTTTGCACCCATTCGAATTTTGTAGTTGGTTTAACAAGAAGCAAAGTAATAAACATCAGTTCTTCCGCCGCGCTTTTACTGTGTAAACGTACAAATTGAAGGGAGTTAAGAAACAATTGTGAAAAATCGTATTAAAAGTTATTACAATTAAAAAGAATTGTTCAAAGACAAAAGTTGATTATGTGTGTTGTAGGATTAAAAAAAATTGTCAGCGAAATATAAGTAAATAATGGTAATTTGTGTGCGGTATGTCGTTCGCTGTATGGAAGTCGTGTGTGTTCGCGTGCGTGTGTGTGAGTTATGCTTGAGTAGAGACTGCGTGTTCGGTTCGGAAAACATAAAGAGCTTTTAAAACAGCAACACTAAACGTATACACAAGAGAGAAGTGATAACAACAACAACAATTAATAGATACACTTGTGTTTTGAATAAAAGAATACAAATTGTGAAGTTCGTTCGTTACAGTCCATATGTAAAAACTGATTTAAATTATGTCCAAATGCATTCGGTTGACAAGTAATACCAATCGATTTTAGGTAAGTGAATGTCTATTTTTTTTTCCATTCGGAGCTTTTTGTGTATGCATGTATGGAAAGGACTTATCGATTTATATATATTTTTTCCGATTTTTTTTGTGAAATCCTCTTATTGCCTATTTCGCCGTAAGCTTTTTCTAATAGTTTCCAAAAGTTTGGAGCGAGTAAAAAATTAGCGAATTACCGCACAGTCACCAGTCACATCTGCATGTGCTTTATGACGTTCGCTGATATTTGCGAAAGCTTCGGTTTGTGTCGTTGATATAATGTCGTTGTTTCATATGAGTGGTGAATTATTGTTATTCAGACAATTACACAACCACTTAAGTCCATATTTGCGATTTTAAGGTTTTGATACCAAAGCTGATTCGATTTGCGTAATTGAAAATAATGTAACGTTACTTATTTTTTTTTTTAGGAAAAAACTACTTATTTGGAATTTTATATGTAAAGGGTGTTTTTTATTGGGGTATAGAACTTTAAGTTGGCATCACTTTTTTAACTGGCGGCCATTTTGTCAGCTGTCAAGTGATTAATATTTAGTTTGGTTTGCCATTTCATCATGAACAGGTTGACAAAAGAACAACGCTTGCAAATCGTGCAAATTTATTTCGAAAGTAATGGTTCAGTTCGCGAAGTTCACCGCAAGCTCCGTCCATTTTATGCCATTACATCCACAAAAACTGACTGTTTGGTGTGCTCTATGGGCTGGTGGAGTCATTGGGGCATACTTCTTCCAAAATAATGCTGGAGAGTCAGTTACCGTTAATGGAGACCGGTATAGAGCCATGATAACCGACTATTTTGTTCCCGAATTGGATGGCATGAATGTGGATGAGTTGTGGTTCCAACAAGTGGTTGAAAATTGGACCTGTAGAATTGGCTTTATTCGAGCCAGCCGCGGAGGCCACATGCCCGAAATCATATTTAAACATTAATGGCATAGAATTATCCTTCCAATAAAGCCAAAGTGATGGACATTAAAACGATTTTCTTGTGTTTTATTTCAATTCGAAGTTCTATACCTCAATAAAAAACACCCTTTACTTGCGAAAAAAAAGATTAATTTGGTTTCTTTAAATAAGCGCTTTAAAACAACAGAAGTTTTCCTGTGCGTTCTCAATGACAATATTTATTTTAACAAAAAACATCTTAAGTGGATTTACGCTGTTACACACTTTTTGCACATAAAAACTTATGCTTTTTTTTATATGTACAGTGTACTCTCACATAAGCGGACACCTAAGGGACTGATAATTTTGTGCACTTATGAGAGGTGTCCGCTTATGAGAAAAGTACACAACAGGAATGAAGCGGAATGATACTGAAAAAAGTGTCCGTTTATGAGAGGTGTCCGCAAGGAGAGAGTACACTGTATATCATTAATACTTCTTTTTTAAAAAATTGTAATCCAAAAATCAGATATATTTTTTCTATAGTCATGTTCTACATATCTATTAACAAAAGAGCTTTAAAATTTGTTTAACTGCTCCAATATATTTTAGCTCTCCTCATTTTACGACTTATGAATTTGCTTGTGAAAACCACAGATGCCCTCATTTCCTTTCAATTCATAACGAAATGTAATTTATGTTTCTTTAACTTCTGTAATTATTGTTTGATTTTGACAGTTTTGGCATTAGAAAATGTATGTATTTGTTTTATAAAATTTGCTGTTGCTGGAATGAAACAAAATTTTCATTTTTAAACGAAATACAAAATCCTAAAATTGACGTTTTGTTGAAACTTTTTGCACGTTTTGTTTTATAAAATGGGGACATGAATTAATATTTTCATGTAGCAATAGCCGTATCGTTTTTCTTATCCATGGTCGAGATTCGTTTTTTCTAGCTATTGTTGAATTCATAATAGCTTAACAAAAAGAATGATATTTAATGTTCTAAAATTGTATTATTTTAATAATACAACGGGCGAAAACTGCATCCGGTCGTAATCGTATATACTGGACCAACGGAAAATTTTAAAAATTTTGAAATTATTTTCGTCCCAATACAAAATGTGATATTTTGTCCAAATCCGAAGTGTGTTCCGATGCACACTAGGCTATTTTTATGATTCCCTTTTGAACTTGCCTCTTGTGTTCACACAACGAAATTCTTTTTCGGCAATTTTTGTTTTCATTATTGCCTTTCCAAATACTTTCAAAATATCAAAATAGGAAAAACACAAAAATAAATTGCCAGTATGAGCAAGTTTTTCTCCTTTCCATGCCCCTTACCTTCGAAACTGTTTGATTGTATAGTGTTAATATTGTTTGTTTAATATTTCCAACTCATACTGAACAGATGTGATCATAATTAATTTTCTAATAGTTCTGTAAGTTTCTCTGCCAAAACAATATTACCAATTCGAATGGTGCGATTTTGAATGTTAGTGACCTGTACCTTCATAGAGAACTTTTATTTATCAAATCAAAGAAACCACACTGAATCATTTTTGTGGTTATAGCAAAATGCACTTTCAATTGCCAGCCATTTTTAACAGATAAACCCAAATAATTTATGGCGTTTGTTAACCCACAAAAAAAACATTTGCCTCGTTTAAAATGTTAAAGCGTCTTTTAACAAGTTTTTTATGACCATATCGGATGGCGGCACACTCAATACAAGTGTCCTTTAACATAAAAGCTGGTGGCGACTCTTCTTTGATGGCCCACGACCTCCGTGCGCATCTTCCTTCCATAAATAGAATCTAAGAAAAAAAACAGTCTTATCTTATTACCGGCCATTTTCAACAAGGTCAGTGGGCAATCAACAAGTAATGGAGTTGTCTAAATAGCCGCTATTTGTAAAACACATTAAATTTGGGCAATTTTTTATTACGTCAAGATTCGTTTTAATCTTTAAAAATATAAATAACACAATGTTGAAGAAGAGTTTCGCCAGATACAAATCACAAGGCCGTTGTCAGCGATGAAAGCGTACGGGGTTATCAAAGCAGAACTTTAGATTTTTTTTTGTGTCGGAAATCATATTGAAATTATTATGGAAATCTAGATTTTGATAAATCTTTTTCTGAATAAATCTCAATTGGAAGGAACATATAACTTCGATCCTGTCTGAGTCGAATAAACAGTTAATCATATTAGGGAGGCCGGAAAAGATATGAAAATTCTTCCCCTCATAGGAAAAAATGTTTTTTTTTTTTACTGATTCTGAATATAAAATATTTTCAAAAAGAGGAAGCGAAAATCATTTTGCGAAATGTCTTTAGGGTCTGTATTTAAATTTGTTTCTAGAACAATGAGTTTTTCGATTTCGAGATCTTGAAATATAATTTGTTATCGTGTTTCATTATTTCTGTTATGAACACAAAGCATTACATTTACTTTGGCATTACAACGTAAATTTATATTCTAATTCTAGGTCCAAGGGTAAACCGGGTGACACAGACCATATAGCTAGATGTAGGCTGCGACAAAACAAAGCCGCTGGTGGGAATCGAACCCACAACCCCCCACGCTGATAGGCAAACACGCTACCAATTCGCCCATCGGGGAGCCTAAGTGACATTACAAAATTTTGGGCATTTGTGTGAAAAAGCTTTTGAAATTGTAGTGACATATTTTTTTCTCCTTTCTAAGCACGAAATATGTATCTCCTGTTTGTGAACCCTATGTCTTCCGTCTTCGCCACCCCAGTGCGGATAAATATGCTCTTGGATTATTAAGTATGCCCACCTGTTCCTCTGACTGGGAGGAAAAAAAAACCTTACGAAAAAAAACAACAGTAGAAGGAACAAACAAAAAAAAACACCAGAGGAATAACTTTGGTAAACATATTCCAAAATGAAAATCTCTATGAAATTTTACTTGTTGTAATTTATCTCAACGCTGGGGATTTAAAAGTTAAGAAAACAACGAATTTCCACACACACACACACCGCACACATTCCAACAAATTCAAACTAGAGCAAAAAAAAAACAGGGAAAATCAACTTGGGTCAGTGACTTGTAGATAAGTTATTACTCTGTGTTTCCTTTCGTTGTTTCTTTGTGGTTGTTATACTTTCGTAACTTCTTTCCATTGGTCAAATGTGTACGTTTCTGAGATATATGTATGTTTGTGTTATATGCCATGATGAGGGACAGGACATTAAGTTGGACCAAACATCAGCAACACACACACACACAGGAGAGAAAAAAGTTCAATTTAACTCTCTAAACAAAACATAACACAATTTTAACTCGGGCAATTGACTTGGGAAAATAATGTGTGTTTGTAGTTGCATTGCTTTTTTTTTACCAGTGGAGATTTTAAATGCGTATGAATTTGTGTGGTCCTACGGCCAATGTGTAGATAGTATACAACATTTTTTCCTTCAGTTTGCACAATTCCGGAAACAAAACCAGTTAGAGCATAGTAAAGAAGAGGAAAGGGTCATGAGCTACAAATAAGTTTCATTATCCATTGATATGGACAGTCTGGTCGAGTAATAGGTAGAGTTGGGCTTCGGGATTTCTCGAGAAATTTTCCAGATTTTTCCATCCCGAATCTCGAGAATTGTAATTTTCAACATTTCAGGATCCAGTTTCTTTAAAAAAAAATGTTGTTTACAAAAAACAAAACAATTATTTGAAAAGTAAGAGAACCTTAAGTTTGCAAGAATACACATATGATTAGTCCCTGGAAACACCAAACTGTAACATCCATTCTGTTACGCAGAATCGCACACTACATGGCATAGCAACAAGCTAAAACGATCATACTGTTACGCAGAATCACATACCAATTCACTCCAGCTTTTCAATTGCTGTGCGAGAAGATACTTTTCCATTTGGACGCGATTATCAGAGGAAGCCATTAACAGTCTAGGTTTTTTAAAACACCATTCTGGTAAATATTGTTTTCAATCACTTCTTTCCCCTATTTTAATAAGCATAATTTTGAATTATTTTTGTTTTGCTTTTTTTGTAATTTTTTTAAATTATTGAAATAGTAATATTTTCAAATATTTTTTTAAATTATTTATACTTAAATGAAAATAAATAATAGCAATATTTTATGAAATTCATTGCTTTTACACTGATTTTAGATTTTCCCGATATTTCGAGAATTCTCGAGATTGAAATATTCGTTATTTCGAGAAATCCCGTATATCGAGAATTGACATTTTCGTTATTGCGGGAAATCTCGAGATTGGGATTTTTTCGGCAAATACCCAACTCTAGTCATAGGTTCTGTTGCAAAATCAATATAAAAGAATATTTTCGAAGCAAAATGAAAATTCGAAACAGCAGATTTGTAAGTTCGTATTACAGTACGCATAAACTTAAATTCAAAAGTTTACTCTATGGTGAATATTTGGGACAACTCTGAGTAAATATAAGTCGAATTTTTTTTTAATTGGTTTTTGTACGCATTTTTTTTTTTGAATAACACTAAGGGGTTTCCCCTATGAATGCAATTCACTGTATCAGCGATAGGAAATAAGGGTATTTGAGAGTGCTTAGTAGGAGTAGTGTTTGTTGACGTTTGACTTGAATTTGAGAATGTCATAGCTGGCAGGAAAAACACTTGCTGGATTATTCCACATACGAACTGTTCGGCTGAAGAACGAATTTTATCCATAGTGCGTCGTCTGGTCAGAAAACCAGGCTGTACACGCTAAAAAATACGTCTTTTTTTACACACAAGTAAAACGCGTGTTTGGTGTTTGTAGCAAGTAAAGCTTATTTCCATCTACACAAAGCTTATTTGGATATAAATATAACTTATTTGCTATTAATATTACGTATTTGTGTATAAGCAATAGCGTGTTTGGGAAAAGCAGACAACGAACTTATTAAATTCAACAAAGCACAACATTTGGGTGCGAATAAGTGTGTATTTCCAATTGTTTTCGTAATTTTTTTTTGCATTTACGCTCAGTAAAATAATATCAATACCGAGAGAATGAGATGGATTGTTATACAGAAATTCACAAATTGAAAAAAAAATAAAAAATGACTCAAAACTGCATACATATATATTCGATATTTATCACCTACAAACAAGTTAATGTTTGTGTTTGCTGAAATTTGTTAAAATGACCATTTTTTTAAGCAATGGAAATTTAAAAGCAATGGAATTTATATTGTCGTATACTTATTAATCAAGTATACTATACTTGATTAATAAGGAGAAATGTACCCCACAATAAAATTCAAAATATATTTAAATTACCACAAGTAGTTGTTTGCCTAATGACGCCTTCTTTTTACAAGGGAACAGAAGACCCTAATTTGATCGATCCCCAACGTCGCACGTAAATTTAACAAGAACAGGTGAACAAAAATAATAAATTCAAACGATATCCACTAATGTCGACATAGGCAATTTTAATGTGTTGGCTAGAAATAATGAATAGCCCAATTTTGAGGGAACATGTGCACAACATGTTCAATCATTCGACTAATACCTGCTGTCATTTGGGACAATAGTTTTAATTATTTTCTTGGGTATTGTTGGACATTTTGTTAATAAATTTAAATCAGTTGTTGCTATTCGGTCAATAAGTTGATTTCAATAAACATTAATTAGTTAGGCGTACGTGTGTATGACATGATTATGACCAACTGTCCATAAGTTCAAACATAATTACTATTTCCTATACAATTCTGATAGTTAGAAATTCACGGTTGACTAGTAAGATATTCGTTGACTTTTCTTTGGAATTCCACATAGTCTAGCTACACCAAGGAAATCGATTAGGATTAGAATTTTACAGGTTCGTACTGTGAGGGATTGTATATGTGTTTAGCCAAATTTCTAATCTCAAAATGTTAAGTATTCCTCATTACTACCGCAGGGTATTCTGCTGGTCGCTTTGATCTCCGATTTGCTTTCGCAGTTGCCTGAAATACAAATTTTAATCTCTTCCGTGCTAATGAATATTTTTCTATATGACTATTTTGGTTTTTGTTTGATAATTTTATCTTTTGTAACAGAAAAAAACACAAACCGAGTTTTCCGAATGAACTTCAACTATTACGAAAAATCTATTTGGCAGAGTACAACATCTCTTTCTCTCTCCCTGACTCCGTAAAGTGTTCACTTAAAAGTTTCAACATTTGTCGGATGGTGCAGCACATGATACATACTGACACGCAAACTACGCAAAAAAGTTGGTTACTAATTGCAACTGACACTTTGGATGTTGTTGTTGCTCTTGCTGTGGTCTTTATCATTATGGCCATGTTTGTAGTTTGCCTTTTGCTGCCAACATCAGCATGCTTCTGGACGGCTTTACGCAATTTGCCAAAGTTCATTAGGAACTGTATACAAGTTAATGCTGGACAGACGAAAGTGTTTAGATGTTTACATAGAGGTTAGAAGAACTGTATTGATCAGATTATAGTACGTAGCTCCAGGCAATGACACGCTTTTCGAATGATATTCACCGCATCGCGTATCCAATCGCTAAATTTAACCAGTCACGTGCTTAGCGCAAGATGGATGACCTACGCAGCAAATACAATTAAGACTCTATGCAGAGCTTTTGTGGCACGTCGCTAGGAGGCGTCCTCTCACTACGGGTTCGGATCACCACAATAAATTTTCCACTAAGGATCTTAGACGAAGAAGGATTTCAACATGTCCCTTATAAAAACGATGAAGCAACATTTCAAAGGGGGAAAAACATCCTATCTACATTAGCCGATCAGCTTCGAAGGCTCTTGAAATGTCATATAATGGAGCTCAGCCAAGAGTCTTGAATATGTACCCGGACAAAACATACACTGCTTTATTCACGAGGAAGATAAATATTCGCATTTTAAAAGAGGTTCGCTTCCGATCTGGGAGATTAACGAGAGCAGTGTGACTTCCAGGGCATACAAATTACCAAGGAAACTCTGAAAATCCTAAGATTATGGATCTGAATAAAACCAATCAAATGTGAGGAAATCAAAAGATGGAGACTGAAATCACGTATATTTTACATTGTTATTGTTTAGGATGTGAATTAACGCTGAACTGTCAGTACCCACGTTTCGCTGGAATGAGACTCGAAAGCTTCTCAGGTGGTACAGTTCTTGACTTGGGAAACCTTGCTGCAGCAAATTTAATAGGTTCGTGGATAACATGGTAACTGCATTCGTCGAAAGAACAGCGCATAGCCGGCCGAATTAAAGGCTTTAGTGTAGGCCATTTATTTTATTTTAACAGTTTCATTGTTTTAATGACTCTCTGAAAAATGCTGATAAATACAGATGTGCTTCAATGATTAAGGATTGTTCGGTGAAAATTGTCATTATTTATTTATACCAAATTTTTGTATGTGGTATTCAAACGGTTTTATGAATATAATACCATAACCTAGAAAAATCATACAGAAATACATACATATTTATTTAATTTGATATTTTACAATTTATTTGATCACGGCAAACAAATTTCGTTTTTTCCTTCATTTCCATCAAATAAAGTCACTTTGGAAATAAGTTAATACAGCCGAAAGCTTAATTTAATATAACTTTTAAATTTCTGTCAGGGATGGGAAATTGATTTTAAGACAATGCTCCTATCAGCTTATCAACAGTTTACGCTCCTTGCACACTCCTTATGTTTCCTTTGTATACATGTAAATATAAAAAATATATTTTCCACATAAATTTTATACACAAAAGGTGGAGTAGGGTATGATGTAATCGGCTACTCATTATTATTTGTGCAAACCTCCCCCTGAAAGCTGTTTATACAATATTATTATATTAATATTATACGAGTACTTCGAGAAGTACACTCAACCAAACATCTCAAAATATCCATTGTTGTTAATTGGCATTGTTCGTTCTACAGTTCGATACAAATATCAATAAATACATATTGCGACGCATTAATAAAACTATTAGTAGTAAATTATTCATAATTTAGATATTATAATGTTTTGTTTACTGACTTTTTGCTTCTTGTCCAGTTTTTTTTCCACAAACGACATTGTTATTGTCAACTGCAATTATTTCAATATGAAATTTTATGTACCGATAGACTCTCGACGAAATATGTGTCCATATATGTTCACATGTATATATGTATATGTGTATATAATCGTATATGTCTGCATGTACGTAAAATTTAATGAAGCATTTGCAATTTGATTTTATGTATTGATAATCGTAATTTTCATAAATTGAGTATTAATGACCATAATTATTTATTGCAGTCACTTGTATTTTTTCCCTCCCTGTAATTTGTTGGTTTTTCAAAGCAAAATATGACAATTGTTATAAAGTAATAATTAATTTGTTCATGATAATAAAATATTGCGATATTTTGAAGGAAAATAACCGTAATGTATGTAATATTCCTCGAGGGGTATATAGAAGGATTAACACGAAAAAAAGCATTACTTATCCAATAAAACTAACTGGATTAGTAAACGCTTTGATCTGCCTATTAAACCTTTAAAAATAACACTGAAATTTCTACTTGATGCCCGACTGATAACTTTCTCAAACTAGTTGTTTTAATTATTTAAATTTAATTAGTTAAAAACTCTGCAGGTGCTCTATCATATGGACCACATAACAAATGGTATGGTTCGAAACTAGCAATAAAAAGTCCTATTCGCTGTCCCCATAGCTTAACCATCCTGAGTATCGCAACAGGTCAATGAGAAAACGTCTGGGTTAGATCGTCCGTACTCCTCAGCTGTAGTCGCTGATCACAACATTCAGACATTCCAATTAGCAAGTATCCTGTCATGACGGAAGTTGAGCAGAAGTAACCGTAGAGACAGCAACCGTCGAAAATATGTCTGGCTTGAATGCAGCTTCGGAGAGAAATCCACCTACCACGCATCAGTATGCTCTTAGGCACTCTGGTATGTTCCTTTTGCCAGACATCTTGATCAGGTGAATTATGTACAGCAGACGTCGTATGTTGCGCGGAAGAGATCTTATATCTTCTGGTAAACAGAATAATTTGGATTTAATCCTTGTACGTTATTGCCCGCTCACTTTGCCATAGTGAGTAGGACTATTTAAAGGATGCCTCTGAGGGTGATCGGAAGCTTCTCCTGACTACTCATCGTTTATATATTTGACAACCATAACACCGAACTACTCTAGGTAAAACAGAATACCTCACGGTCGATGCTTATCACTTTCTCTTTGCCGCATGAAGCTTGCACTGCTTTTGTGATCTGTTCCACCGATCGCTCAATGTCTCAGATTGTTTGGACATTTATATCATGTTTCATTGATATAACGGTTAAATATTAACATTAAACAAATTTTTTATGCAAGGGAATCAGTAAATGTTTAGTCACTGCATGGCGTTATTGCTCCCTTTTCAGTTAAAAAACTAAGGTCTTTTTGTCGACTGAAAATGTTTTTTTCATGTTTCATGTTTTTTTCCGAAATTTTGCCTTCCCCTGGGGCCGGGGAATTAAATTTTGCGTGTTATATAGCTATTCTTATCGAACACTTGCCGAGCTGGGCCAAAAGGTATTTAATATTTCCCTAATTGTGCAAAATCGGTATTTTTTCAATGGAATTAATATGTTTCAATGGTGAAATTTTCATTATACACTTGAAAAGCTTAAAAACATTAAAATGTTTATAAAAACATTGAGGTTTGCCACAATACGAACAGCATTTCAAATTTGCAAACTCTTTCTATCTCTCGAAATTGGTTGCATTCATTCTCTGACCGACCACTATGACGTTTATGATGAAAAGTTTTGGTTGGTTGCACCCAAAACCACTTAACGTACTTTTTCTCTATAAGCACACAAATAAAAACTGCTCAAATAAAGTGTGAATTCTGTAAAATATGAATGGCTTTCGTTTAGCGGCATTAAGCGCATTCTCTATTATTATTTTTTTTTTTGTAACTTAATGTTATATATTTCTGCCCTGGGCTGCGCTAAAGAATTATACATTTTGAAACATAGCCAATCGCACAAGGCTGCAATTAGGGGAGGGTCAAGGGAAGGCCCGATTGTTAAGGCTTCAGTGGTGTAACATTTGAACATTTAAATTAGTTGTACCGGTACGATAGACATAAGGCCTGCTGTGAATCTTTCCGCATATTAAATCAGGTCGTAAACAGACCTGGCGAAATATCTACTAAAGGTCGATCAAATCGGTGTCCTGAACTTAAGTCACATCTGTCGTAGCCACGTGCCACACAGCCGACCCTGTATATACTTATATTAATAACTATTTATTATTTTTATATGTACTTATACACGCTGAAAAAAATGTCCATTTTAACAAATTTCAGCAAACAAGTTCGCATCAAACATATACATATATATTTTTCCCCACCACAAACATTAACTTGTTTGTAGGTGATAAATATCAAATATATATTAATGCAGTTTTGCGTCACTTTTTATTTTTTTCAATTTGTGAATTTCTATATAACAATCCATCTCATTCTATCGGTATTGCTTTTATTTTAAAGAGCGTAAATGCAGAAAAAAAATTACGAAAACAGTTGCAAATACACACTTATTCGCACCCAAATATTGTGCTTTGTTGAATTTAATAAGTTCGTTGTCTGTTTTTCCCAAACACGCTATTGCTTATACACAAATATGAAATACTAATAGCAAACGAGTTATATTTACATCCAAATAAGGTTTGTGTGGAAGGAAATAAGCTTAACTTGCTACGAACACCAAACTCGTGTTTTACTTGTGTGTAACCATTAAAAAAAGACTTATTTTTCAGCGTGTACATTGAAATGCGTCCGCACAAGTGGGGTGTCCGTTCAAGGGACACTTATTTTCTAATGAAACGCTGCGGGGTCCTGGCAACAGTGTCCGTTCAAGGAAGGTGTTCGTTATGGGATAGTTCACTGTATTTGATTCTGCCATGATCTTAATATATATTTACCCTCGACACTGATTCACTGATTCACTGACTCTGTCACGCAGTACGTAGGAATTTAAATAGGCATTCTATAATTTTCTATAAATAATAATAATAAAAAAATAATATTTTTTTTTTGTACAGAAATTGTGTTTTCCCCAAATTTTTTTTTTCCAAAATTTTTTTTTTTTACAAATTTTTTTTTTCCAATTTTTTTTTTCAAGAAAAAATTTTTTTTTTCAAGAAAATTTTTTTTTTCAACGAAATTTTTTTTTTCAACAAAATTTTTTTACCATATTTCAACGGGCGCCATAGGCGCATTACAACTTACTAGTTATATATATTTTAAAATATCGCACACCCGCTTTAAAAGTGACACAACTCAAAATTTCGATTTCGAGTTTTTGTGTAGTTCAGAATTCATCACAAAAACATTTACTGAACAATTTTAAAATTTGAGTTGTGTCACCTTTGAAATGGGTGTGCGGTATATTCAATAGCACTTCAAAGACTGTTATGTTTTGTTTGGTCACTTTTACAACTGACGCGAAACAGTACTAACATAAGAATGTGAGTTGTTTTTATTCTCCAATAACGGTTCTAGATCAATTGTTAACACATGTTGATTTTACTGAAGGAGGCAGTGTTTTGACGGCTACGATGTTCACTATTGGTAAAGGCCCGATCAAGAATTACTCCGTCACTGCACCGACCCTGAAGTAGATTTAAAGTGCGGTGATGTGGGAAAGCTGACTCGCAGTGAATTTTATTATTAGTTTTCAATGGAACTCGGTTAGCTGTTGATGTGGGTGGAAATTAACTGGAAATGAAAGTACTACAACACATTTATAAATGTGTTGGAAACAACAATAAATATGAAGCACATGAGTATTTGTTATTAACACCTCGCATACTTTTGTAATATATTAGGGAATAAGTTCAGATAATTTTATAGTTGCACCCTCATATGTGGATTTTAGAAATATAGATAAATTAATTTGTGGGAATGTATATATGTATATTTCTAAAATGCTGCATGTATATTTCGTGATATCGGCATATTCTCTGAACTTCGAAATCGATAGGCACTCATTCTTCTGGGAATAACCGACTGTCATGGGAAAATTGCGAAATATGCCTTTGCAAAATATTTGCAATAATTGGAATCTATGTTTTTAATCAGTAAATATGTAATTGCAGTACAAGGATTTATACATAGAGCCGAAAATTCAATGACTTTTTTTAACCATGTGTCTGTTCAAATTTTTCATGGTACATGTTTTAAAATGTACATGAAAAATAGTTGAGATAACATTATATAAGGTTGGTTTTTTCGAGAGAGATGCCAACAAATTTACAATCATTGGGCTGTCGAAGTTTTTGAACTGCTTTAGACGAACTTCAGTATTCTTACAGAAACTTTGCAATAAATGCCATTGACTTTCTGAACATTTCTATTTTAATTTAAATTTTGTCGAATTGTCGAATTTCGACGCGACGTATATCTGTCAGTTTCAAGAATAAATATATATTTCTCATCGCTTTCATTCTTCCAGATGGCGCATACTAATTGAGGCATTCTCATATTATCAAGAATGTTTCAGTTGGGCAAACCGACTTATATACCCTCACCCTAAGTAAAAATATACAATTCTCATATTCCAAAATATCCGAAATCCAAAGTGGGCGTGCACCACCTTTGGATGTGAAAATGTTATAACAGCTACCTCGAAATACCAAATTTTACAGAAAAAGGTGTAATTATAGTTTTATCCAAATTCGGTATTTTATAAAGCTTTAGAGAAAATTGGACCCGTAGTCACACCCCTTCTGGTACTTACCATCGATTTTTTGAAAATAGTAAATTCGGCAATTTGATTGACGTAAACGGCCAACTCGATGATGTTGGGTTGTGATTGCTTAAAATGTATTGTCTTTATTTCGTGGAAGACTGCGTGCCAAAAACAATTGTTTTCTTATTTTGTGAGAAGTATACATATTCTCAATTTTATGTTGCCGATTGTATTGTGTAAACGAAGTGTTAAACCTTATATTTTAAAATTAAAATTTAAAAATCAAGAATAGAATAGAGGGGAAAAATCCACCCATCGTGTGATGTAACCACCCCACAAGAGAGAGAGTACATTTGTATATATCGTCCACGTAATGATCTCATCCGAGTTTAGGTTATTTCGTTCTGGAAGCAAGACATTGTCTCCGAAGTTATTAACAGCTTGCCGGGTTTTTTTTTATTTTATTGACAGACTCATATACAAAAGAATTATGCCAGAATGCATGCCAATGGATTTATCATTTAGTCAGTCAAGGAGTTATTGTCGGTCCAGTGCTTCGCTTTACCTTGTGGCACTTACTTACTATTTTATTTATTTATTTATTTATTAATTACAATACAAAGTAAATTTTATATTCTAATTTTGGGTCCAAGGATAAACCGAGTGACAAAGACTATTTGGCTTGATTTTTGCAGCGACAGACCAAAGCCTCTGGTGGGAATCGAACCCACAACCCCCACGCTGATAGGCAAGCACGCTACCAACTCGCCTACCGGGGCGCTTACTTACTTACTAATTTCTTTTACTTCAGGCGAAGGATTTGTATTGGGATTTATTATGCCATTGGTGTATGTCACTGTTTTTTCTATCATTGTGTAAAAAACTAACCATATATTTTTTTTCTGCCTCATAAGATAAGAATTTGTAAAGGTTCCATCGGATGTAAATGTAGGTGTGAAGTTACATTTTTCATTCAGCACAAAGTCAATCAAAAAAAAAAAAAAAGTCGATAAAAAACAGTTTTATCTTTGAAATGAATCGACTCGCATTCCATTGCTTCCATGGTTTCCTTTTCATTAAATGATGAGGGAACTCACGAACATAATGTAATTACTCGACAAAAATACAATTATATTTTGTGTACATATTTCCTTTAAATTGCTTTACACAAAATCAGAAAAAGGACGAACAAGAAAAACAACAACAACAAGTAGTAGCCATTAGGAGCAGAAACATATGATGTGGTACTACAAAATAAATTACACATGATTGACTACAATAATTAGCTTTTGAAAGCAAAGAAATACGAACAAAAGATTATGATTTGTTTTTGAAGTGTCTCTGTGTGCATGTATGTCTGAAATGGGGGAGATGTTGCCAGTTTGTATCGAAATGAAACTTTTTTTTTTATTGGAAAAACCCCTTAAAGTGAAAATGAAACAAAATAATAAATTCTACTTTAAATAAATACAAGTATACACTCCATTGAAGAGGATTCTTGCGAAGCCAAAGGAAATTCCCTGAAGATTCATTTGTTTGTAATAAGTGTGTACATACGTACATTTGTATATGTTCGTATATACACATTAAACAATTCATTATTTTTATTTGGTTGTAATATTTCCTCAGTCAGAATTCACAATAAAAGTAATCAAAGTGATTGGCTTATCATGTCGACAGAAGAGATTTTGTGGTTATTTAAGATGCTGGAAATATTATTGTATGTTTTTATAGCCACCATATTAAGTGTGTTATTCCATTTGAAACACCTTGAAATCAATATCGGGAACCATATAGAGTATATGCAGTAAAAACCATTGTGGGGTTTCAATAACCATTTATTAAAACTACTGGTCCCCAGTCGGAAAACCCTTGCCGTTGTGGAATTATTCCAGAACATTTTTTTTCAATTCAATATTTCTATATCTTAATATATATTTACCCTCGACACTGATTCACTGACTCTGTCACGCAGTACGTAGGAATTTAAATAGGCATTCTATAATTCTACTAATAAAAATAATAATATTTTTTTTTTGTACAGAAATTGTGTTTTCCCCAAAATTTTTTTTTACCAAAATTTCTTTTTTCCAAATTTTTTTTTTACAATTTTTTTTTTTTACAAAATTTTTTTTTCAACAAAATTTTTTTTTTCCAAAATTTTTTTTTTTCCAAATTTTTTTTTTCAACAAAAATTTTTTTTTTCAACAAAATTTTTTTTTTCCACAAAAAATTTTTTTTTCAACAAATTTTTTTTTTTTTCAATAAAAATTTTTTTTTCAACAAACAGAAATTTTTTTTTTTTTCAACAAAATGTTTTTTTCCATATTTCAACGGGCGCCATAGGCGCATTACAACTTACTAGTATATAAATATAAAGGCAATTCGATCTTGAAGCTTTGAAGTATTAATCTCATTGTATTGTATTTATTTGTACTGATCAACATTACAATCATTTAAAATTTGGCCTCAGTCCCCTAAGGCATTATTGTGGAGAGTTGGCAATATATTCATTTAGTACAAACAAATAAACAATAGAATAAATTACAACAACATTTTATTATTTATATGCTACAGTATTTATAATATTTAAATTAAGAAATTAATAAGAATTTAAATACAGAAGCATTTCAACCTTATCACATAAGTAGGCTTTACAAGAAGACGTAAATAATGAAACTCAACTAAAGGTTTTTAGTTCATCTGGTATGTTATTGTATGCGATACTGCCTGTGCAATCAATCGTTGGTTGGTTCTTTTTAATCTGCACCGAGGAGTTCTTAGATTTGTTTGATTTCGTGTATTAAAATTAAAAAGATTTTGCAAAAATGATACAGTATGGTAGCCAATATTGCTAAATAGTTTAGATGAGACTGTACTGAAGCTTGAAATATCATATCTGGATAATCTGAAGTAATTACAATATTATTAAACATATCATGAAGAATTGATGAAATGATATCTCCACATACAAATTTTGGACTTTTATTATCATTAATGTTGAATATGACATGTATTATTTCTTCCATATTACAACTTTGGAGTGAGGAACAATGACGTGTTTACAGAAGAGTGCGTAAAAAATTAAAATTATCTCCTGGATATACTTCAACTTGTTGCTTACAGTTAGATACAGCGGCTATAAAATAGTTGCTAAAACAATCAGCTTTAGTTTGATCGGATAATATCCTCGTTCCTTGACAATAATTAAGTCTTTGCATTGATATACCGAGAGTTTTGTTAATAAATTTCCAACATTTCTTTGCCAGCTTTTCCTAAAGTGTCAAAAAATATCACTCTCTATATTTATTAATAGCAGCTTTAATTATTTTGCTTTTTCGTTTTAATGCGAGTTCAGTTGTTTGTTCTTTAGCTTCGTTTTTTTTTCTATAAATTTCTCCTTATACGTAATTAAGTCTTAAAGATTCCTGTTTATCCAAGGAGTAAGTTCAAATAGTAGGTCTTTTTTAATTTCGGTGGTTACAGTAGAACCAATAATTACAGACTCAATGGAATTTATCAAATTATTAGTTAAAATAGAAATATAAAGGGATCTAAAATTACTAGGTAAACATATTTGTAAAAGTTCTATCGCCTTTGCGTTATCGCAAAATATTTTCGACACCACCAAGTACCAAGAAGTAACTTTTCTACTTAGTTCATATTTTACATCCACATACTTTCGATTTTTTTTTAATTATTTCAAATTTTAGAAGCGGTAGGTTATACCATCTTACCATCTTAATATATATTTACCCTCGACACTGATTCACTGACTCTGTCACGCAGTACGTAGGAATTTAAATAGGCATTCTATAATTCTATAAATAATAATAATAAAAAAAATAATATTTTGTTTTTGTACAGAAATTGTGTTTTCCCCAAATTTTTTTTTTACAAAATTTTTTTTTAAAATTTTTTTTTTTTTACAAATTTTTTTTTCCACTAAAATTTTTTTTCAACAAAATTTTTTTTTTCAGCAAAATTTTTTTTTCTACAAAATTTTTTTTTCAACAAAAATTTTTTTTTTTAAGATAAAATTTTTTTTTCAACAATATTTTTTTTTTTAACAAAATTTTTTTTTTCCAAATAAATTTTTTTTTTTCAACAAAATTTTTTTTCCACATTTCAACGGGCGCCATAGGCGCATTACAACTTACTAGTTTGAAATATTCAGCCAAATTTAGATTATTAAAAAAATATCCTTTCAGTTGAACATCCATTTATACTCGGCCACACTGTTGAAATCCGATAAAAAGTATTAATTCTTAACTCCAATATTGAATAAAAAATATTCTGAAACTGTTCCCTATTGCTTTGATTATACAAATGTAACCACCCTCAGAATGACATACATTTCATAATATCACATATTTTGCTCCACGTACCTTTCAACACACTACGGGAAATGATTTTTTACTTTTGAAGAATACAAAATAAATCTGTTTAAATTCCCTAAGGAACTGGGTTAAATTTCTCTGTTCCATGTATGTATGTTTGTTTGTATGAAGTCACCCATCTGGTTTTCATGTATTTATGCTTACCAAATACACACTCGTGTATACGTTTGTGGTCTGTGTGTAGTATCAGATAATGTTTAAATTACTTATATCCTTTGGGCAAATAAACGAAATCAAAAAGTAAAAAACACAACAGCAAGAGTAACACAAATACCTAACACATGCCAAGAATGCTGAAGAAAAAAAATTGTTTTTTGAAGAACCAAAAGCTGAAGTAACATGTATAACTTGTTGCATGCAACACGCAATATTTAATAAATAATTATTTAAAACACTTTAGATGAAATTTACAAGACTTCCTAGAACTACATCAGCAGCATCATGGAGTGTTTGCCGTGTCTTGGGCATTAACTTCTCGCCGCGACTGGTGCTGTGAAATGCTCGAACCATCGATATTCTATCCTCAAGACAATGTGCTTGGTCTTTTCGCAATGTTTTTTTCGTACAGTTTTCAGTATCCCAGCAAAATGTTTTGTGTAGCTATATTTAAAGTATAGGGTTCGACTTTTAATTCGCAAAATCAAGTCATCACATCAATAGAGTCAAATTAGTTTCTAGCTTTAACATCCATTGAAGTAGTGGCCGTACCTCCGCGTTGACCCACACAATTGAACAAAAAGTATCGCAAAACGAACGAATGGTACATCAAATCCATGTAAATTGCCGAGTGAACATTTTGGTTCGTAAAAGTATAATTTGTCATTTATACAACGAAACTTTCATTTAGATTAACAACTAGAATAAAAAAATTTAAAAAAATGTATTTCCGTCCACTATTCCTATACTCAATCTCACAATGGGGTGCGTTAGTATCCAGAACAACTTCATGTATTCGAAAATATTTCAAATTTCAAATCATATTAACAATGTAAATTGTTTTTAGTACGCGGAGTCGACTAACTTTTTCATCTACAGTCCCCGATTACGACCAAAATTGTCAGACTCCGACTCCACAGCCCTGATTTAGGCCCCTGCACCAAATATGTACAATGTTTTTCGTAGTTTGTCAAATGCTCGATTTTAAAATCGAATTAATTTTCCATTCAGTTTTAGCAACGTTGGATGTTTACAGCGAGTGTGTGAGGTGGAAGAAGTAGAAATCAATTTGTTCTACTTGTTTCGACAAAGAACAGTAACTTATCGGAAACGGCGAAATATACATGCAAAAATGTCTACATACCTTTTGGTCTAAAGGTTGTATTTCTGAGTAGGAGTTATGGAAATTTTTTAAAATTAAAATGAATAATGATGTATCTATATAACTAGGATGGAATATAGACTAGCAATTTTCGAATAATAGACTACATTTATGCAATGTTTTCAAAATCTGGTTTTTAATTCTACAGGAAATTTGCATTGTTTGCAAGTCGTCGACATAGATGTATTAACCCACTAAAGAAATGCTCTGGGCTTTGCCAAGGCCGTAGCTTGGCATTCAATATCCCCTACGTCAGCTTATCCATTCGAAATTCGAAACATAGCATTTTAATCGATCACTATACCTATCCATCACAGCACATTCGATCACATCATAATCAAAGGAGCTTTTCATTATCCGTTGCTTTTTCATCTATTTTCCATCACTCGTAAGTAATTTCGTTATTTTTATGACTTTGTAAAAATGGCGCTTTTGATTTTTCCAACGAATTTGGTTGAATTCCTCTCAATTTTTATTTTATTCGGTTAAAATATCCCTCTTTAAACGACTATTCGTAGCCGATTATGTATTTTAAGCTTACAAAGGTTACTAGGTTACCAAGACATTTTGACTCATGACGCATTTCATGCCCACATTGCAGCAAACAGAATCGGGCAAAAACCATTAACAGGTATGATGTATGCTCTTAACCACGCTGCGGAGCAGTGCATCGAACACTGTACGAGAAATAAATAACTTTCATGCGATTTACGGAGAATAGTAGCTTGTGGATGGATAACAAGTCAACTAAACGGCAACTACTTGCTGTGATCAAGTGTTTGGCTTGGGCGAATTTTTATGTAAATCACCAACAATAATGTAGCATCAAATGCCACTTAAAATCAGACACATCTGACACACGAAGAAAACTGCATCAATTCGCCATTGATTGCCTGCGACGAAACACACTTGAAAGCTAATGAGTGCTGCCGCACCAATTGCATTTGGAGTTATTGAAAGACTCCGCTCCGCTCTGCTGTAATCCCTCAACAGCCGACAGCAACGGCAAGGTGGTATTTATCGGTGTGTGCCTCGACGAAATTCATCAGCGGAACACACAACATTTGTCACCGGCTCTATGCACGATTACATCCAGAGACTGGATGAATGGATGGTATCAGTTAACAAGGCAACGTAACAAGACTGGTACAAATATGCAGGTATGTATGTCGGTTCACAAGGATATGCAATAATTTACGTCAGGCCAACTCCTCTAACTAATAACAAGATCTCTATGCACCTGAAGTACGGTGTGGCTGGGGAAACCGGAGGCCGAAATGATGCCATCGCACACGGGCATGTCTCATACCAGTACGAGTATGTGTCGGGCGAATAAATTCACCGTATCGCAATTAATAAAAATCACTCATTGGCATTTTGCATAATTAAACGTCCTACGGGGATTTTGTGGAACAGTTCAATGAAGTTTTAGTGTTTTTTCTTTCCGCTGCTTTACTTTCTGTGTTTTTTTTTTATTGAGACTTTCTTGTATTTTAATAGGTGTGAACACAACAACTAGTCTTTTCATTAGAAGTGAGGGGGGAAACTCTATGCCATGGTTAACGATGACAAACTTTAATTTAACGTCAACTATTTTGATTAATTGTTGTCTGTTAGTGCACCGGTATTCCCAGAGTGTGCAGCAAAACAACTAATTGATGAAAAAATATTGTGCTATAGGATTTCGAAGAAATCAGCGGTACCGAAATACCGCTTATTTTTCGGTATTGCTATTGTACCAATGTCAATCTGTGGACTGTGATTGTTTGAAAAACTCAATATACTCACACTTTTTTTCCGACGAAATTCCTGGGGAGTGAAATTTGAAACATGCATACAGTAATGAATGTTATAGTTCTCCAACACATTTATTGGTGTCAGTTTGTGGGTTATTTTTATTGTTTGATTGTGTATTGTGAAGTTACGGTTTTTGACTATAGGATTTCGAAGAAATCAGCGGTACCGAAATACCGCTTTTTTTTCGGAATTGCTAGTGTACCAATGTCAATCTGTGGACAGTGATTGTTTGAAAAACTCAATATACTCATAGTTTTTTCCAGACAAAATTCCTGGGCAGTGAAATTTGACACATGCATACAGTAATGAATGATATAGTTCTCCAACACATTTATTGGTGTCAGTTTGTGGGTTATTTTTATTGTTTAATTGTGTATTGTGAAGTTACGGTTTTTGCATTATTGTCAATAATGAATTCTTCGAACGTGGTTGAAGTACAAAAAATAAAATGTTGACGTATTTATGAAAACAAATTTGCTTGTCCATACTCTTCCCCATACGCTTTGACAGTTTGTGATGTACGGCAACGTTGTGTTTTTGTTTACTGCCGCGGACCAAGTAATGGCAGGGTTACATATATTTGAATTAGAGACAAAAACTTTCAAAACTACAAAAAAACATAGAACTCTGCTAAAAATCATTAATTAATAATATCGTAAATCATTATTTGTTGCTTAGAATGCTGAGTATTTCATAACCATGTCATGAGATCTTCCTTTTTTGGGCACTTACAATTCGGTTTATCTGCAATAGGTAAACAAACAGTCGGCCAAGATAGTAATGGAACTAGAGTGAAACTTTCTCTCACTATATGTTATTTTAGGAGCTGCTTTGTAAGTTCCAGCAGGGTTCAATCGTATATAACCCCCACCATATTATATTACACCAACAAATCGATTAGTAAGCAATAATAATGGCATATCTAGTTGTTTCTTTTTAATCATATACGATTTTTATAGTGACAAATCTTTTCTGCTCAAAATCTCGACAGAAAATCAGTATTATCTCTCCGTGGAACGAATCGCTTTACGCTGGTTCTGTTCGCTTATGGAGACTATTGTCATTTCGGAACAGCGATTTGATGCCGTTTACGGTGAAGTAATACTAAGTTCTTAAAAATTGAGCTATTGCGAAGCCAACAGAGACAGCATCTTCAATGAAATTGTGATCCACAAATAAAGGAAATATTTTTTTTTTTGACAAACCAAAAATATGACCAAAAGATTGATTTCTGTTCATTTGTTTCACTGATTTTTCGTAGATAAGTTTCAAATCGTTTAGAGTTTAGAGACAACAAATATTTTTTACAACTTATTGATAAGATACGAACATTGGTTTGTTGTGCGATAGTCAATACATTCCACTGTACTGTCAGATTTCCTTTGTTATTGTTTATATGCCTGAGATAGCTGGTTCTCCCAAACTTGCTTGAACACTTTCGAGGATTTCCTCGTCGGAAGGGCTGTCTGTGGTAATGACATCACAGTCAACATTGATGTAGTCTTTAAATGTTGCATTAACATTAGCAAACTGTTTTACTTGAAGACTTCTTTATATACCAGTTAATTTTGACTGTACATAGAAAATGTTTTATTGACTCCTCATTCCCGGTTCTTCAGTAGTCGTCAGTAGTTCTATTCAGTCCAATTGCATGACTTTCAATCCGACAGAGTGCTGTTACGACGGACCATGAGTCATCTGTCCGGGTTGAATATACACCCACCACTTGCAATTTAAATTGTCTTTGGTACTGGTTTATATTTATAAGCGAAATTGTAAATTAAGGCTGATGCTAAAATAATTCTTCAAGTTTCGTTTCTCATTGTATATTAAACTGCCCTCGTATATTGTCATTGGTGCACATATCATTGATACTTTTTAAAAGTTTACGCTTTCATTTATCCCGTGCTCATTATTTAAACCATTGAATGAATAAATTGAAAGAAAATATACAATTACATACACTTATCTATGTTTGCATAAAGCAGAAACTGGAATAAAAATCGCTCAAAGAAAACGTTAAGCTTCTTATTGAGCACAAAAGAATGGCAGAAACGGGCGCAATTGCAGTTCCTTTCGCATTTGCACGATGACAGAATGAACGTTTATTTTAATTACTCACACACACATATACATATAAATACACACATATATACAAACACATTCACAAACAAAGAGATCCTTAGAAACTTTGACGTTCGCACAAAAGAAAAGCGCTTGCATAAAACGAAGAAAATCGAAATGGTCTAACGAACGATGCCGGGTGCCAGGGACAGTGATGGCAACGCTAAGAGACAATAGTGGCATTATTCGTATATAAGTTTATTCACGTTTTATTTTAATGGGCAAAATTAAAATACGATTTTTAAAATCGAATTAATTTTCCATTCAGTTTTAGCAACGTTGCATGTTTACAGCGAGTGTGTGAGGTGGAAGAAGTAGAAATCAATTTGTTCTACTTCTTTCGACAAAGAACAGTAACTTATCGGAAACGGCAAAATACACATGCAAAAATGTGAACATACCCTTTGGTCGAAAAGTTGTATTTCTGAGTAGGAGTGAGGGATATTTTTAAAAATTAAAATGAATAATGATGTAACTAGGATGGAATATATACTAGCAATTTTCGAGTAATAGACTACATTTATGCAATGTTTTCAAAATCTAGTTTTTAATACTACAAACCTTTTCAACCTAACTTGCTGTTCCAGTCCCGGTTCCCTTCTGATTTTTTAAAATATTTGTTTGCCGATTTAAATCGAATTGGTTAAAGTTGTAGCACAATTAATGTTTTTCGTAGGAAATTTGCATTGTTTGCAAGTCGTGGGCATAGATGTATTAACCCACATAAGAAATGCTCTGGGCTTTGCCAAGGCCGTTGCTTGACTTTCAATATCCCCTACGTCACTTTATCCATTCGAAATTCGAAAGATAGCTTTTTAATCGATCACTATACCTATCCATCACAGCATATTCGATCACATAATAATACAAGTAGCTTTTCATTATCCGTTGCATTTTCATCTATTTTCCATCACTCTTAAGTAATTTTGTTTTTGCAGACTTTTCGTCCTTTCATGCACATTATTTTCCCTTTTTTTTTGCAACCAGTCGAATGAATTTTTCATTGTTATTTTACAATAATAACCATTGTTGATTCATTCAGTCGTTCACTTGTTTCGCCCGTTTGTATGTAAATCATGATTTATTACAATAAATTTTAATTCAAAGCTATTACCGCCGCATTGATTCCCAGCAAAAAGCACCCCGTACAACAAAAGCAACAACATAAGGAAAAATCCACAAGGAATCAACGAGGACGTCGTCGTCGTCGAAGAAAGTATTGCGAATGTGGAGAGGGTGAAAGCAAAATCTCATAAGAAATCCAATTTGACTTAAAGGCATATGGAATAATTTAAGTTTTTCTGCTTCTCTTGTATTTTTTGTTGTTTTGTACCGCACCTTTCGTTGTGTGTTCGGTTTTTGGTTTTTTATTTCGTTTCTTTCTTTCAACTTTTTGTGCGTATGTTTGTGTGTATTGGCAAATATAACCCAGATGTGCTTTCAATTCCAATAAAAGGTATTTGTATAGATGTGGTTTTTCAACACACACCCAAACCCACACACACATACCTGGGATACACGCACACAGCCAAATAGTCAAACACAAAGTCACACACGTATGCACTCGCATAGAAGATTATACGCGTGAAATAAGTTGTTTTTGTATTGAATTGTGGGAGTTTTGGTGATGGTGTTGTGTGTGTGTGAGTGCGCACTGCACAGTGGTTAAGTTTGTCTGTTTTTACAGTGGGTAGCTGAGGGCGTCGTTCGTCTTGAGGAGAAGGTCATAATCTTAATATATATTTACCCTCGACACTGATTCACTGATACACTGATTCCCTGATTCACTGACTCTGTCACGCAGTACGTAGGAATTTCAATAGGCATTCTATAATAATTCTATAAATAATAATAATATAATAATAAAAAAAATAATATTTTTTTTTGTACAGAAATTGTGTTTTCCCCAAATTTTTTTTTTCCAATTTTTTTTTTTTTTTACAAAATTTTTTTTTTTCCACAAAATTTTTTTTTCCACAAATTTTTTTTTTTAACAAAATTTTTTTTTTTTCAACAAAAGTTTTTTTCAGCAAACATTTTTTTTTCAACAAAAGTTTTTTTCAGCAAACATTTTTTTTTTAACAAAATTTTTTTTTTCAACAAACATGTTTTTTTCTACAAAATTTTTTTTTTTCACAAAAATTTTTTTTTCCAACAAAATTTTTTTTTCAACAAAAATTTTTTTTTCAGCAAAAATTTTTTTTCCACAAATGTTTTTTTTCCCAATTTTATTTTTTTTCGAATTTTTTTTTTACAAAATAGTTTTCTCAAAATATTTTTTAAAAATTTTTTAAAATTAAGTAACAAATACTTTCTCAAGCAAATTAACGGGCGCCATAGGCGCATTACAACTTACTAGTTATACATATTTTCAATGAAGCCAAACAGATGTCACAATAGAAGATAAATAAATGTCTCCCACTTTGTTTTTCTAAATATAGTCGAATTGGGTTAAGTGGAGATGAAAAAATTCTAAAAAAAAAAATGCATATGCATATGAGAAGTCGTCCTCATTAATCCCGAACCGAATAATTGAACCTTTTTCCTTTAAACGAACTGAGTATGTTCTTTTGAATTTGTTCTATGAAGCGAAGACAGAAACTTGTGGCACAACTAATCAAATACATGTATGTAAAATTAAATGCACTATTTATGAGCTTGGATGGAAATAGTCACTTATTCTCATTTGCTTTGGTTGTGTTAAATGTGATAGACAGATTATTTTCAACGTTTCCATTGGCCCAAAAACTGTACCTCCTCTAATATCTCTGGGGTTACATGAATTCGTTTTGAGCGGTGTTCGTATTCCAGTAGAAAAAGGTAATTGAAACACTCTGAAAAATAAGTCTTTTTTAAATGTTTACACACAAGTGAAACGCATGTTTGGTCTTTGTAGCAAGTAAAGCTTATTTCTAATACAATTTATTTGCTATTAATATTACGTATTTGTGTATAAGCATTAGCGTGTTTGGGGAAAACAGACAACGAACTTATTAAATTCAACAAAGTACAACATTTGAGTGCGAATAAGTGGGTATCTTCAGTAGTTTTCGCAATTTTTATTGCACCTACGCTCTTTATAATAAAAGCCATAACCGAGAAAATAATATAAATTGTTATACAGAAACTCACAAATTGAAAAAAATTTGTTAAAATGACCATTTTTTTAAGATGTCATAGGAAACGAATAATTGTTTAAATGTGTCCAAAGAATGCATTCTATAATGCATTATTTGACAATGTATTAAGAATGGATTATGTAGGTGTTTTTAAATGCTTTCTGGGCAGCTGTTTGGCTAATAAATGAGCGTGCAGATGTATCGCGTACAAAGCTTCTTATTTTTATTATAATAATAATAATATTATATTATGAATATATATATTTTATTATTATTATATTATAATAATAATCCGTACACGGCGATAACTCTCACTCCATGTTCTGCAGATGAGGGAATGTAATAGGTAATATTTTGGTCAATACTCACGTTTAATGAACAATTTTTTTATTTGTGAAGGATGGAATGTTGTCAAATCGTGTCAAATGTTTTTTGTAAAGTCAAGACTCACTACTATGCTGGGATACTTTCAACAGTTTTCAACATGCACTGTACATTTCGCGCGACTGGAAATGCCTCCGCATATGGAAATGCTGTCCTTTTATTTCTGGCGACAACTGCAAGGTATTCTTCTTTTCGTCTTGAGATTTTTTCTGTTTGCTCTTCCTGTTACTATTGTGAGAACTTACACCCGTACATGTGTGTATGGACGTACATATATATGTGAGCTCTTGTCTTCGAGTTAAGAAATGCTCGGAGGAACAGTGTCCTTATGGTGGAAATCCATTATGGTAATACGTGTGTTATAAAAGCAACATTCACAGTGTGTACGTCAGATATGTATGGATGTGTGCGTGTGTTTCTATGTGTCTTTGCGGAGGGTCCAAGAAGATGATAGTACCAGATTTCTCCTCCATGTCCCGGTACGCAAAGCGAAACGAAAAAAATGTCATTGCTGGAGAATAAGTCGCATTTACATACATACAAATAGACATTCATATCGATATAATATTGGGGTGTCTGGATATCTAATGACACCCTGAGTATGTCAGAGAATCAAAATTAGTAGATCATAATGGTGGCATAACGTATCCAAAATAAGCGTCTATAACACGGGACATTAAATTTCGTTAAAATAAATACCGTTAAAATCTAAAATCGGAACAAAATTGTCAAAGTTGTCAAACAATTTTTCCAGATGCTGCAAAATTCAAACTAAAATTCTTAAAAACTTTATAGCGCAATTCACAATATTTTTGATACCGTTGTAGGTTACGTTTCGTAAAAGTCTGTAACTTAGACTTGGTTTTTGTTTTTTTTATTAAGAATTGCTCTGGATTTATTTTAGGGCAAAATTATTTTTCATTGGGGACACCATGAAAACGAATAAGAATTAATTATTAAATTCATCCTGAAGATGTTATAGTTTCTTCTAAACTCTATTTGTGACTTGGCCCCACAGAAAATAGTCCAAACACAATAAATTTCCCGAAATTATTCTTCAAGGGAATTTCTTTGGCAATAAATTTATTGTTTCGTTAGCTTTGTTAAATATCGGTGGATGGTGTCAATAAGTCTGATGTCCAATTATCTTGTGTACCTCGATTACAAGACCGACTTCGGCCAAGGATCTAATTCTTGCAATTATGGGCTAACGCGTTATCGAGGAACCTTTTTCCAAGTAACATTTTCGGTCCATCCTAATACGTAGGTATGTGTGAAATCGTTGTACTTGTACAAGTACTATTCTGTCCAATGGTTTAGTTGTATGAATTGCTTCGCTTTTTTTTAAAGATGATTTCTGCCATGGTTGGTCGCGAGGCATGAAGGTTGGTTGCTTGGTTAGTTGTTGCATGGTTGGCTGGTTGGGTATTTGACTTGACTCTGTATTTTGTGGATGGCTGTCTGCATGTGTATACATGCATCTGTATTCATGAAAAGAAACTTAACGAAGATTTATGAGCATTGAATGTGCTATGGCTCTTCTCAAAGAGGAAGAAACTTTTTGTTTTATGCTTTTTATTCCAATTCTCCTGTAGTCAAGACTTTATTGCGTTCGAGGATATTTTATGTTTGGGCTGGAGTTTGTTACATTTGATATTCCGATATTAATTGTGGCTCCGACTGGACTTGGTTACATGTCTTATGACCCAGTTGGCACCAATTTATTAAATCATAGACATAGAACTACAGAAGACGCTAATAGATGTTATCAAATAATAATTAGGGAAATCAAAATTACACTACTAATAACAATTTGGGTAACTAACGAATAACGTTTACAAGTCGGCGGTATGTAATTCCACTCTCGCATGCAAGAAATAACTTTTTAATAATACGAAATGTGTGTGAGACAGCATGATGTTAAAGAGTTAGCTTATATCTGCCAATGGACATTAAACTCATTTCGGGCTGATATGTTGTCTTGCTACCATTATAGCCCGCATCAACTACACCTACATATTCGGATGTACTTTCGAATATTGACCAGAAATTATGAGAAACACTGACGAGGGAACATCAATACTAAAGAAAGTCTTCGGTGAGTTCACAATATTGAGGGCTTAACGTTGTCGCCAACTTCTATTCTATGTTCTGCAATTTCTCTTGCTGTTCGTGGGTCGTTTAAAATATAGATAGCGCTCGAGTATGGCATAATCAGGCAGAGACGGCAAAATAATGGAATTTCTCAATACGGAATGTCAATTTATTTTAGAAAATATTAGTGCAGTCTTAGAGTAATTTAAAGAGCAACGAGAGAATAGATAATAGAGATCATTAATCATCAACGATCACATAAGAATATTAAAATTGGAGTAAATAAAGACAAATAAGTAAAAGACAGTGGCGGCGGTAACACTCTGTGATATTTTACAAATAAATTTATACAAATTCGGTTAACTAAAATTTTCAACAAAATAGGCTAAAAGTTGCTTCGGACTATATGCACAAAGCTAATTAAGAGGGCAACGGAATTAATTCAAATTCCATATTCTCCAAAAGAGCACAGCTGTAGCTTTTCTTAAGAAAGACGCAGTGTCACCTAGAGTATACAAATAGAATTAGGTCGTCTGCCCTCTAGAATATCATGGAGTCCACAAAAGTCTTTTAAACTGTAGTCAATTTGGAACGGACGTTTTTATGGAAACTACCTAACGATGACCGTGCTGGCAATTTTGTCCGCATTCGATCTGAATTTGCCATTAAAGCGGTCGACTAATTTGTCTATGCAAACCTTCAGATAACAGTCCGTGGTGAAACATGTCAGTCATATTTTTCAGAAATTTTGTTCTTGCGCAAACTAAAGAAATCAAGGCAATATGAATTGATCGTATGTACTGGATCGAGTTTATTTAATTATTTTATAACTAGTAAGTTGTAATGCGCCTATGGCGCCCGTTAATTTGATTGAGAAAGTATTTGTTACTTAATTTTAAAAATTTTGTAAAAAATATTTTGAGAAAACTATTTTGTAAAAAAAAATAAAATTGGAAAAAATAAAATTTGTGGAAAAAAAATTTTGCTGAAAAAAAAATGTTTGTTGAAAAAAAAAATTTTGTTGAAAAAAAAATGTTTGCTGAAAAAAAAAATTTTTGTTGAAAAAAGATTTTGTTGAAAAAAAAATTTTTTTGGAAAAAAAAAATTTTGCTGAAAAAAAAAAATTGTAAAAAAAAAAATTTTGGAAAAAAAAAATTGTGGTAAAAAAAAAATTTGGGGAAAACACAATTTCTGTACAAAAAAAAATATTATTTTTTTTATTATTATTATTTATAGAATTATTATAGAATGCCTATTTAAATTCCTACGTACTGCGTGACAGAGTCAGTGAATCAGGGAATCGGTGAATCAGGGAATCAGTGTATCAGTGAATCAGTGTCGAGGGTAAATATATATTAAGATTAAAGTAACCAGGTCAAACCCAAACATTTTTTCTAGACCCCTCATATGTAAGCCTGCCATAAATACAATTGTAGTCATCTGCAAGTTCGCTGTGAATGACCAAAATAAAATCCCCGTCTTTTCTCGCATTCGTGTTTTCATCGTTGTTTAAAGTTCCGTCTGTGTTGAGCTAATACTATTATTTTCCTATTCTGTGATTTTCAATTAATGTATACATTAGTTGCAACAATATTTTATGTTTCGCTATTCCAAAAAAGGAGGAAAAACGACAACTTTTAAGTAATTAATTAAAGGGGAAAGAAGATGTTTTTTTCATTCTCTCGGTATCGTCTAGTAGCACAGAGGGCTGCTCCCTCTATGAAATATTTAAATCAGATAAACCGTGTAACCCTCTTGCAACCCATCTTGAATGTCACTGCAACAGGAGAGCATGGAATGGCATTGGCATAGAATCGCTTTTGGGGAATCTTTAATGTCTTAATTTATATTTAAAATCCTTTTGGTATCCGACGTCCTCCACCGGTATGTTTATGGTTACCAGACAACCTGAATTCATTAGTTTTGCATACCTGGCACGGATGGATGGTATGAAAGGTATGGTCGTAGTCGTCGTATTTCATTTGGTCTGTTGTTGGTTGGCTCTTCTTCTAACCCATCTTGATTTTTCTTTATTTAGTCCTTACATTTATCTTCTTGGCAGCGTTGTTGCTGCTGTATGTAGCCGCCTGGCTAGCTGGCTGAATTGTGTATTTGTGCGGTGTTGTATGCACAACGCTTACAATAAATTCTCGTTTCACTCACCACTAAAACCCCAAGTCAATTAATAATTATTCTATAGTATTTCGCCAAGAGTTAACCAAAACGAAAGACATCCATCCGTAGCTTGTACATGACCCGGCTGTGTGTTCTCCCTTTGCCTGAATGTCGAATAGAGTGGAGACATATGTATATTTCAGTTGACGGTGTAGGTGACATTATCCAAGGACGTTTTTTAACCTTACCTTAATCTTAAAGTATGTTTAATGTCTTTGACGCGTTCGCGTTGAACAACACAAACATTTCATGGCAAAAGTTGTAATTTGTTTTGTTTACGTAATGGTTTTTTATGGTTTCACAAAGATTACCGTCGGCATCATGGGCCGGATTCGTAGAATGAACTTCAATTTGTAGATAATTAAGGCCACTAAATAATCATGACTTTGAGCAATGCACAGTGAAAATCGTGGAATGATTCAAACAAGTAGTCTATAAGGGTCGTATACGTATTTCTTTCAACTGTAAATCCGTGAGTTGTGTACAAACGGAGCTTTAAGAGAACTTATTCTGAGAAACCATTTGCGCATAATTTTACTCTTTTGACATAAGAGGGTAGAGAATCTGGATGCTTTAAATGGAGCCACCTAATAATAAAGCTAGTCAACTAGATTTTTAAGCATTTGCTTTTTGAGCATTGAAATTAAATGTAAGTAAATGAAATATTTATTTGGGTCCATAAATTCAAATCTGCCATTTACTTTTTAAACATTATTTAAACCAACTATTAGAAACACTTTTTCCAACATTTCGGTCCGTAACTGACCAATTACCACATAAAGCAGTCAATGGCAAATCGCAAGAACGAGGCGACCAATTAAGAGTGACCAACAAGTGAGTGATGCTGCCTGCTTATAAATCCCACGAAGCAGTGCTTTTTTCAGAGTACATTGCCAGATCTGGAACAAATTCGGAAATTCAGTTTATGGCCGTAATCTTTGAGTCAAAAATTTGGATTGTCTCTGAGGAAAATTTTTCGATAATAAAAATATGACCCATTTTCCGAAAAGTCGATTTTTGTATGGCTTTAGATCGATGTACCTAATATTTTAGGTGGTCGAATAACACAAACGCAATTGCAATAGCACTCACGGAAGTCTCTAAAGTTGTGCCACGGGCAGTAACGGTTGGACGGACTTTCTCGGGCTTTTGCTTTGGCTGACAAAACACATGGAGAAAGTTCGCCGTGGGGTTAAGATCTCAAACGAGTGATACGACTCAAAGAGCAGGAGAATTCTGGTAATGACACTTCGGGTATACCGGCTTTATTTGGTTGGTTTATCAGGTTTACTTGATAAGCCGCGTGTGGTGGCACAAAACGAAAGCTAAATTTGTTCAATATAGTTGTCCAGTTCGTTGTGTTTTGTTATTTATTTATTATTAATTACCATACAAAGTAAATTTATATTTTAATATTTGGTCTAGATGTTTGCAAGGACAGCCTAAAGCCTCTGATGGGAATCCAATCTACAACCCTCTACTAACGGGGCGCTTTTATTGTTCTGTTAATTTCTATCAATATGCCTGGATCTGAATTTATATTTAATATATGAAATTACAACAACGACCGATAAAATGCAATTCAATGGTATGTAACGTATCAGATGGTTCCAATTTGTCCTATAACAATGAATTGCCCCACATCAGCAGAATATAATTGATGGGTCTACAACAACTGTCTCATTTCCTGTTATCCATGGCATATTCTCTAACGTTTTTACTTTATTAGTTCCTTTTTTCTTCAATCCTATCAAATTTGTACATTATGTTGCGTATATAGAATTTCTTCTTACTGCCCTCATGCGCCAAAACCACTTTATGATGGATTATTGAAAAAGTTATTAAATTTGTGTTTTTTTTCTTGGTTTGGTCTAATACAATAAACAAAGACGTATGTTTGGATGTGTAGACATACTCAGATGTACATACAGGGTTATACGTGTACGTATATATTCGGGTATTAACACAGCTCCTGGTGGTTGAATGACAGCAATTCAACTATATTCGCGAATAACGTATCAAAAGATATTTCTAGCAAACTCTGTCTGTTTCTTCATAATTCTCTTGCATTGCTATTTTTTTTTTGCTAGCTCTTTAATCGATAATAATCTACTTTTAACACGTTTTTTTTTTTTGGGATTTTGAATAATTTAAATTTTGTTGTTTATAATGTAATTTGCGGTTATGTTTCAATTGTTTGGACTGGCACCCGAATGACCAATCTCACGGCACAACGAATTTGTATCATAGTTGAAACTTTTTTTCTGACCATCTGAGTATTATGAGCACGTTATTTCAACAATGAAAGAGCAGGTCGTCTGAAGTGAACCAAGTGCCTAACTATAATTCCTAATTTGAAAAATATGTTTCTTGGAAACGATGGGAGTATGGGTATTTAATAAAAAGGAGTATTGTAATCAGTTTTGACAACGTGTACCCCCAAATCCATCTGGAAAAAAAAGTAAATTTAAATTTGTATCACATCTAAACATAACCGAATAATTAAGCTTTAAATGTAATTTTATTCAAATATCTAAAATTAGGTTATGGATTCATAACGTCCTACAGCAAAAATGGTAGTGGAAGGGTCATTTGTGTGGACCACATAATATTCTGAAGGAACCCTTTGCTAACAACTGCCTGCTAAAGTCCAACGTTCTTCTGTTTTTGTTAAAAATATATTAAAAAACACAGTTTTCCCAGAGCATAGGCAATATGTGAAACAGTGAGAATAATCGGTCGGAGATCTCGATTAGGTCTGGGTGACACAATTTCATACAAAAAATATCATAAAAAAATATCGACATGTGGTTCCTTTGATGTAAGAATCGCGTCTTGTATTCCATTTCTGTCCTATAAAATCCACTTACTCATGAAAAAGGTCCCTAAGGAGAATAGATGAATTTCTTGGCGTCAGCATGGCAACTTAGGGGACTACCCCTACTGGCTCACAAAAAAACAAGCAGCCAAATTTGGTTTCAGAATAAATATTGCTAAAGCTAAAATAACGGAAAAGCCATTAAAAATGTCCAACAGTTTTGCTATCCACGCAGTTTAGTCTCAGTCAGTGGTGGCTCCACTGGAATCTTACTGGATATGCTGTTGAACTCAAACGTGAAATATGTTCTTCTGCAACGCGAACGACATCGCCAAAACCGCAGTAGAGTGGAGAGCCAAAATACACAATTTCCATCATATATGCAGCAGTTGAAGAAATTTTGTAATTGTTTTGTTACTGAACATGTAGAACACGACAGTATATCTGATTTTTGGATTAAAATATACAGTTTTTATGTGCCAAATAATAGCGTATCTCCACTTAAGATGTTTTTTTGTGAAAATAAATATTGCAACTGAGAACACACATGATGACTTATGTTGTTTTTACCAGCAAACAAAAACCACACAATTAAATTAAAATTCGTGTAATGTTTTTAACACTTTACTGAAATTGATTAGCAGGGGATTGAACATCTCTTTAAATGGATTGATTATGATTTTGTCCACAAGCTTTTGGCATATGGGAATGGATATAGGTGTGTTATGTTACCTATGGGTCAAGTTGCATGCTTACAAAATGCATCAATCTACAATTTATTTCAATGTCATAATTCAATGTCAAGGTGCTGTACATCCACTATGTATGTTATATGTCAGCTAAATGTGTGGATGTTGTTAAATTTATGTTGTGGCATGTTTGATATCACAAAACTTTGTTGTTGTTGTTGGTTTTTTTCTACTCCTCAATACTGGTTGTTGGTTATTGTTTGTTGGCTTATTTAGGTTTATTTTGATGTGACAAAACTTTTTCATTAATGAAAAACTTTTTATTTAATTTTTTTTCTGCCATCTTTTGGTTTATTTTTGTTTTCTTGCTCTTGGTTCGATGCTTGGTGTTTTGTTCAAAGGTACAACGTAGACGAAGTGTTTGTTAGAGCAGCGGAGGGGGCGGAGAGCGCGCATTCAGTCATTGCCTGTTGCTTAGACTTGTTACTTGTTGTTATAAATCGTATGGCGTTATGATATATTTGGTTAGATGTTTGTTAAAAAGTACCTAATACTGTGGATTCTACGAATATGAAGAAGGAACAAAGTTATAAACAAGATTAATTATTGGCAACTTTTGCCGAAAGATTGAAATTAGTGGTTTGGGCGGAGATACTACGCCTGTTAAAATGTAAGGCATGGCGGTGGGAAAAAAAGCTTTAAGTAAATTCTGCCAAAATTGAATTTGGAAAGGATTTAAATATTATCGTTAGCAGAACATAATCTTTGTGGCAGTTCTAGGGCAATTGCTAAGATGAAATTTGTAGATTTCCACATATGGTGTAAGTATTTGAGTAAAAGTTCCACTAATAGAGATATCGTATAGAAGTAACCAGTGGAGTTTTGATCCGAGCCGAAAGAACAAGTTTACAATAGCACAACATTTATTTAATAATTATTAAATTGTCATTAGGCCTTGGGCTAACTTTAAGTTTGCGGTAATTTGATCTAGTACAATTTCGTCTCACATTCAGATGAAGAAAACAGTGGAAATAACAGAAGTTAAAACAGCGACAATAAACAAAAAATTTTACAAGTTAATGGGTAATCAAATTAAAAAATATCTTACCTAACTTCTCCCCAATGACTTAGCTGTGTGCGATATAATTTAAATACTAACTAATGTTTAAAGCCGACTCTGGCCATGGTTCGTTTAGTGATAATGTTTCTTTCTACACTTCGAATATATGGCTAACATCACCCTGTAGCTTCATGCCCAGAACATAAGGAGTGTCTGATTCGTCGATATCTATACTACCCATAGATATTTTCGACGATGCTAGGGAAATTCCTTAGGTGGATAAGTAATTAAAAATACAAAAATAATTTCACACATTTTTCTTAACAATGTTTTGTAAAGCTGTTGAAAATTTGTTTTAAATTAGCAGTAGATCCCGGTCAGCGAGTATACAATTACAATTATATCAATTATAAGTTTTATATTTGTATCTGCAAACATATTACACAGAAAAAAAAGACAACCAAAAAGTATCAATGAAAATATTTGTACAAGAATTTCATCACTTCTCAATGAAACTTTTCGTTAATATGCTAACAAATTTGTCAAATATTGAAACAAAGTTTGATGAAATGTATCAACAAACAATTCATCAAATATTTGGATATTTTTAATGAATTTTTTTGTTGATCCCATATATAAAATTTCGTTTTTATATTTGATACATTTTTAGCATATTTACGAAAAATGTTATCAAATGTTGAAAGAAATTTGATAAATTGAATTGACAAAAAATTTTATATTCTTTTAATATTACATACATTTTTTCATAAATATGCTAAGCAATTTACCAAATATTAAACAAAATTTAAAAAATTACAATATTTTTCGATCTATTTTATTAAATTTCGTTTCAATTTTTAATAAAATTTTAATATGGTAAAAAACGAAATTTGAAAATTGTTGATGAAAAAATTTATTGTTAATTTCAAAAATATTTTTAATGAACGACATACAATTTTTTTTGTATATATGAAACTTTCTTCATCAAATATATTTTTGATAAACAGTATACGAATATTTTCTTTATGTTGACAAATTGATTTATCACAGGATTTTCAATGAATTTTTTGTTTGAATTCGTGAATATTTTCATTGAATCGAAAAACTATTTTTTTCTGTGTACATTAGAAAAATGTCGAAAGCCTTTATTCATTATTTCGTAAAAACCATAAAACAATCGTAGTCATAGGTGTTTTGACGTTTCTTACCACATTTTAAAAACACAAATATTTTGTTATAAAAGATCTGGTCAAATTAAGGGGATATTGTATTTTGTTGACCAGATCTTTCACATTGAAGTATGCCATTTTATGATCTAAAATTAATAGTTTTGGTAGGTCAATTTCACATATGCTGTGATGAATATATTAACAGTTTTTAACATACGCGGAACGCCGAAAATATAGTTTTTTTTATGTATTGGCATCTTGGATAATGCCTCATAAAGTTTTATTGTATTCTTCAAGAAATGAAGACAAATATCTGCAAATGCGTTCGGTCATATTATACCATCTTTAGGAATTATGGGATTCAAATGGGCGCTAAGTTTCATGATAATATAATTCTTTTTGCCGAAGTTATTCGATTTAAATATTATAAATATTGTGTAAATACATTTACTGTCTGCTTCGATAAAACGAATTTGTTCGTTCGGTACAAATTGTCAAAATTGAAGGCGCAATTTAAACAGGGAAACAGGGAGTTATATTTCAAGCAACAAAACTTATATTGATTCGAATTGTTTTCTGTTTGGTTCTCAGTCCAGATAATAATGATAAGTACGTATCTGTCACCAGGAATTGTTTCACTCTTAACAAAAACTGACATTAATTTCGAATTCAAAAGTTATTTGAATAATACCGGGTGTTGTTTAGACGTGTGGTTTTCAATCTGGTTTTCGGTGTTGTTCTTTTTGACAGCTGTCACTTTATTTATGCTCAGTTTGGTTTGCCATTTCATTATGTAGCGACCTTAGAACAACAAGGTTCCAACTGCAGCAAGATAGTTTTGAGAAAACTTAACATCAGTGTTTAATATGTTATAGTTCCTATATATTCCTATGTAATATATTTAAACAGTAATCGCAATAGGAAGGAACAATGAGGTGACCGCTTTATCTCCCGCAATGGGCCTGTGGTGTGGCCTCCAAGATTTAACTCCTCTGGACTGTGCACCTCCTCTCTATATGCATACTTTCCCAAATGCTGCAAAAAGTGGACGAAAATTAATCCTCTCAAAAACACTATTTATGTAAACAGTAAAAGATTCAGTGCACACTTAATTATATAGATCTACCGCTTTAGGCCGACACCGAATAAATAACGATATGCCCAAGAGACGCTTAACAGACCAATTTACTCGTAAACTTTGGCTAGCGATAAGTCTTTAAAAGATTTGAAGTTAGTTTCTCCACAACGTCAATTGTCCTTTAAGTCGTACTGTTATGAGGATTCACGTTCTAATGAACTAACTGCCATTAAGAGGCAAACACAAGCCATGCCTTAATATTCATATGTACTTGAGGACTTTTGCGACAATTAACCCCAGACTGTCTTTGAACCTTTTTGATGACCTGTAAATTGGTGGCACTTGAAACATAAGCTACCGAATGGTCAGAAATTGTTTGTTATTGTTGCATAATATGATTATTATTATTTTGATGATGTTGTCATTGCTGTTGTTGTTGTTGTTGCTGGCATTGCTTTTATAGCGATCGTTTCGTTATATGCGGTTGACATTTATACAGCGTTTATTGCTCACAGTCAATTACACTAATGTGCCGTTATACCGTCTGACGTTAATACAAGAGCCCGGGGCAAATACCATCTACATACATGCGTACAACAGCATGTGTGTGTGTGTGCTGTCTATGTGTACATAAGTTTGTTTGCAATTCTGTGATAGAACAAATATTAAACATATCGAACTAAAAAGGGTTTAAGGGTGTTTTGATAGTCGTTGTATTTTTATTATATCAAGATGACAGGAACAAAAATAATGCCGCACTGATATCTGGCATATGATCTAATTCACATAATGCTTTGGTTTAGTGTGGGCGGGTATCACACGAGTAGATGTCCCTCACCACTGATGCTAGTTAAATATTGAGTATGATAAAGGTCAATGATTGAATAAAGCGTCTGAATGGAAAGAAGTTGATACTTTCAATGGCATTGAAGAATATGGAAATTTGCCCATGCATATGTATTGGTGTGTACGTATACTTATATATAAATAGTATCTAAGACAACTAGGATTCGTTTGTAAACGAAAGGTTTTTTATTTAGGTGGTAAATCTAAACAATTTGGAATTGTGTTATAGTTTTTTTTTTCAAACCTATCATAAATAATCGCATTCCTTATAAAGAGCAAAGAGCAGTAGTTCTTATTGTTCATTGTGTTATTAAAAATACGTCTACAAATAAATATTAACTTGATATTAAATTCGAGTACGACCTCATTAATTGGATTTCATTCGAGTATAAATACCGCTATAGGGTATTTGTGTAGAGTGGCAGTCAGGACTGTGCAGTCGAACCAAAATTGCTCGACTCCGACTCTCGCATTTTTTAAATATCTTCGACGCCGGAGTCGACTTCGACATCATAAAACAGTAGACGTCGACCATTATGTGGGGTTAAAATGTTTATTGGGGCCATCAAATCTTTTTATCAAGCAAAAGTATCGATGCGAAGTCCGTTTTAGAGTCCGTATATACTGAAGTTGAGATTTATCACTCTCGCCAACAATATATGGACCCGGCCTATGAAATGGGTGTTAAAGACTTTTTTTACATTTTTTTTTGGTTTCGATAGTTGCATTGTTTATCTTTAACAGCTGTTTCCCGCAATTTTTTTTTTGAATCATCAGCCACCTTTCATAGGCCGGGTCACATATGTCCATACATCTATAGTCCACTTCTGGATAACCTATGAAAATGTTAATTTTTTCCCAATTACTAGAAATATTTCACTTTGTAAAATTCTTGATCACTCAGGAATTCTTCAAAACAAATCATATTCTTCAATAATAAAATTATAATACTATTATTTTGTACATTCCCATAGATGTTCCAATAAAAAAACATACATACATATGTGTTTTTAATATTACATTGAATACATTTACACGCTGAAAAATATGTATTTTTTTTTAAATGTTTACAAGTGAAACGCCTGTTTGGACTTTGAACAAGTAAAGCTTGTTTCCTTCTACACAAAGCTTGTTTGGATGTTAATATAACTTATTTGCTATTAATATGACGTATTTGCGTATAAGCAATAGCGTTTTTGGGAAAAGCATACAATAAACTTATTAAATTCAACAAAGTACAACATTTAAGAAAAATATTGCTATGATTGGACTTTCAGAGCGGCCAAGGGCAACATTTGAATGAAATAATCTTAGAAAGGTAAATCATCCATTTATTTTTCGGCTCAAATAATATTTCATTCACTTTTACGCATTTTCCGTGTGGTTCTTAAATTTTCCAAAAATAAAGCGCTCAAAAATCTCGCTTTAATGTCTGGTATTCTGGGTATATATTTATACGAACTCATTAGTTTTAATTCATACAGAACAGTAAACAAAAGTGCTTAATATGTTTGCGAATGGGGTTTAAATTGAATATTCCATGAAACTTATTAAAAGCCCATCATAATTACTTCTATAAATTATTGTGAAGTAAAAGACAAGAAATTGAATATGACTCACTCCACCAAAAATAATATTTGCAATGTGTTTTGCTGGAAGAGTCAATCAAATAATAAAATCCAATATGTATACACGCTGTTATACTGTTACATATCGTCTATGTAGAAGAAAAAGTCATCAACTACACTTTTGCGAAAAATTAGTTTATTGCATTTTATTTCATAATTTTCCATTGTTTATTTTTTGCGCTTATCGATATGCGCATTAGGGTGGAGTGAAATTCAAAAAAAAAAAGTTAACCTCGGAAAGAGATGTAGTCTGGGGTCCTAATGAGGGGAAAAATAAAGAAAAAAATTTTAAAAAAATTTTAGGGGTCGCGCCACTCCCTCGAAATTTGGAAATTATCGCTATTTTGGTGTTGATTTTAGAAAAATCCTAAAAAGTTTTATGTCAATAAATGTTTGCAATAGCGTAAACAATGAAATAAGGGCATGAAAAAATTTAAAAAACATTTTCTCATTGTTCAAAAATTTCAAAAAGTAAAATAAGTCAAATCGTCCCTTCTTCAAAAAATTGACTGAACAATGAAATCGCCACCAAAGCTACAAATATTAGTCGATTATCCTCATATTTGCCTCAAATACTTTTGTTTGGGCACTGAACAAGCTCAAACTTTTAAATTTCGAATAAGTTAAGTCGTTAATTTTTAGGATTTTTCTAAAATCAACGCCAAAATAGCGATAATTTCCAAATTTCGAGGGAGTGGCGCGACCCCTAAAAATTTTTTAAAATTGTTTTCTTTATTTTTCCCCTCATTAGGACCCCAGACTACATCTCTTTCCGAGGTTAACTTTTTCAAATTAAAAAAAAAACATGTTTTCACTCCACCCTAATGCGCATATCTATTTTATTTACTAAGATTTTTTTTTATAACTCACTAACTGCAGGTTTGCGATAAAATTTGTGAAGAAAACATCAGTATCTACCTAAGGTTTTTGTCGATATAACATTATACAACTTATGCAGAAATTTTTGGTGGATAAAATGTTGTATTTAATAATTAACAAATTGTGCTATTCAAAATATTTGTTATCGAAATATTGGATTTTTAATTTATATAAAACACCTTATAACTCAAAACTATGAAAATGTAGATGATGAGTTTTTGTTCTACATAGGCGATATATATATATATAGAAATTTAAACAAATAAAAAGCAACACACAAATTTATACATACACATTTGATATTTATCACCTACAAACAAATTAATGTTTGTGGTATGGAAAAATATATACAGTAAGAGCTCGATTTGCGCAACCGATAGGAAATCAGGCCTGTTGCATTAACTGAGATTGTTGCACTTACCGAGCCCCAAATATATAAGTTTAAATATTGAAATCGAAGAATATGGGATGAAAAATAACTGGAAGGCAACGGTAAAATAACAGTTATAGTACGCTCGTTCACAGTGGACAGAGTCGAACAGAGAATAATGTTGAATAGGGAGCATTTGGTTTAACCGTGACCTCCAAACAAAGTTCCTGATTTCAGTGCATCAGAAAAAAGTTGCACTTATCACGACCTTTTTCTTCGAAAGTTGCACTTATAAAGACCGTAATATAAAAAAATGACGGTTGCGCTAATCGGGGAGTTGCAATAATCGGGGGTTGCAAAAATCGAGATTTTACTGTATATGTTTGATGTGAATTTGTTTGCTGAAATTTGTTGAAATGGCCATTTTTTTTCAGCGTGTGTGGACTAAAAGTCGCCAATTTTCACCTATTGTTAACGTTTATAGAAAAACTCTTTAATATTCTTTAAATCTATCGAAACTATTGTATAACATTAATATTTACAAAAAGTGTGCCGTAATATGACATGTTTGTGTTTTTTGCTACTTTTTTGTTCATTGCAAGAGGCGTTGATGTGTTGAAAATTTTAATGATTCCGAATTTATTTAAAATATTCTTGGCTTCTGCTTAAACCCCATTCGCAGTTAGAGAACCGAATATATTTGAAATAATATTAATTTTTAAAATGTAAACAATTTCCTTAAAATAAACTGAAATTATAAATGCTCTTATTTATGCAACACCAATACCTTTGTGCAGTAGTGTGTGAGGTGAGTGGGTGGGCGGTGGAAAGGGGCATTTACAAATTACATTTTCAAAAGCAAATTGAATTCAATTAAAATATCAAACAATACCGAATTAATTACAGTTAATATGATTTCAATGTGCGGTGTATCAATTTGCCTTTCCCGCTGCAATTGAATAATATGCGCGGCACTCAATCACAAAACAGCTGCCGCAACACTTCGTACACCCACGCACAACAATGCAATAATGATATTTTGAATGTATTGTGTTGAGGGTTACCTTTCTCATCGAATTTCATGCATTTCCTGGGAACAGATTACTACTATTTTCCTATTTGCCAGAATTCTCGGCAATTTTAGCTCAATGGAAAAACCAAACAAACAATGTTTTGGTAGCCATAACATCACCGGATAATGTGTTGTGAGTGGACAAAACCTTGCTCAGATTACTGTGTGCTTGCAACCAGCTCCGATAAACGTAACCATCGACTCGAAACGAACTACACACATTTAATTGAATATGATTTTGAAATACAGTGTACTCTCTCATAAGAGAATTTTGTCCGCTTAAGATAGCTAAAAGTTGAAAGACGTGTGCAAAACAGAATAGGGAATAACATATATTTTTTTGAAATTTTTAAAAATATCGCTTTTTGAGATATATCCTTCGGCAATTTTAGTCCTTTTTTATCCACGATATCCTTGTCCGAAAATTATCTATTTAATATTTCTATTTAACGGTGCATAATTTTAGCTTCAAAATAAGCCTTTGATCATTTATGTACGTATAATACTTTCAGAGATATTAAAAATTGTGTTAAAGCATCTCAGTACATTTCTAATCATTTTTTTCATAAAATTCAAAGTAGAAAAGCTAGGAGACTGAAAGTTGACAGATGCTATTGTTATATTGAACACTCCCTTCGTACCAACTTTCAGCCAATTCGGAATTGGTGAGGGAAACTCATTGGTTGACTTCATATATTTTTACCCTTGTAGGATATTGTACGTATTTGCTTTTCTTTAAATATTGTAGGCCTCTTTAAGAAATTTTGAAATTTTTAAGTAAAAATTTTGGGTTACTTTTCATACAAAAAAATGTCCAAAACTTAAAAAAATTAAATATAAGGGTGTGTGCTGGACTTTTTTTTTAAAAAAAAAGGATATTTCATCCTAATTATTGCAAATGTATTTATCATTTGAGGTACTTATTATACGAGCATTCGCATTAGTTTTAACGTATAATTTAAAGTGAAAAATAAGTGAAAAAATCAAAATACACCGATTGTTCTGAAAAAAAAATTGAATTGAAGACCAACAGAAGGAAGACATGATAATTATGGGTATTATGAACTGAAGACGGCTAGCAAAAAACCAAACAAAAACATTCCAAACCAACAAATTATTGACGTATTTTTTAATACACACCTCCAATTAGCGATTAGACGTTCAGTAAAGATGAATTCGATACAAAATTATAGTTAATACCTGAAATTCCCTTAAATTCGATAATGAAATATTATCAAAATCCCGAAAATTGTATTTCGCATGAGAAACACAAACTCTGTTTAACACGCCATCAAACAGGCAACAACACGCCACTTTGCACCCCATAACACAAATACAGTGATACGCGCCAATTGACAAACATCAATATTTGTTCTGTTAATTTACGCATAAAAGGGATAACTCAGTAGAAGGGGATTTCGTTCATTTTTTTTATTGAGAACTTTAAAAATTCCCAACAAATGATTATTGAAATAATACTGCAATTAATTAATTAAGTGTATTCTTTGTATAAATTTAAAGGGAATGTGGAATGGTCGGGTGATTTCCATTCACATAGTTGGCATACTGTGGCGCACAGTGGTCTCACAAAGAAGATTCCCACCGAATTGAACATTTTTTTTTATTAATTCTTGACCAAATGCCGGTCCCGCGTCGCTAATTTTGATAATTACTTAATATCACAGGTGATATCAAATTATTATTTGGTTTTGTTTAGAGTCAACTTGTCGCTCATTTACTTAGTAGTGTCACAATTCATAATTACCTTTTTATTTTTTTCTGTAATTTATGTTGACTTTTGTTCTGCTGTGTATTATAAAAACAAATGTCATGCCTCTAGTTTATTCGGGACTCATATGGTGTTTTCCTATAATTGCTAAGTAAGGCGCAGTTGAGAAAATTAACTCTGTTGAAAAAATCGTGTTTTGAGTTATGACACTATTGAGGTAAGTGAGCGATAGTCCAATAGTCCTGCATAAATATACCCTGCTCATATGATTTTAGATTGCAAAATATTTTACATTTAATGGTTCCTGTGCTAATTGTTGAATTGATATAAAATGATCTTCGGTGAATGGACCTTAAAAAAAGCAGGAACGTCTTTTTAATCCAAGCTCACTTTTAGCTCACTGGGTCCGTCCGAACTTGGTCAAATCCGATAATCGATGATTAAGCACATTTTTTGGACCAAAACTTGGTTGTCGTGATATTTTTTTTTCAAATGCGTGGAGTTAAAAGTGTTTTCGCAACTCACGACGTGAATAAAACTCTAGACATTGATGGTATTTCAGGTCTTGTATGTAAGTGCTCTGTGACGCTATATCGTACCTTGCATAATTTTTTCAATGTTGGAATTTGGCCAATTTTCAGCCGATCCCCAAGAAATGTGGGGATACAATTCCTGCAAATTAGCGAAATGTTCTGGAAAACGTGGTTAATCACCATCCGGTTAAGTATGTAGAGTCTAACGACCTTCTGAATGACCGTAGAAACACAGGAGTCGAGCTGTTCAGCGGCTTCTGGGAAAAGTAACGTTGTGTGGGTCCACATTTGCATTTGGTATCGGTAGTACCTTCTCTTAACTTGTATTGACTCATAACACATGCATGTGAAAGAATTCTGAATTAGAACACCTGAATTAGACCATCTTGTATTAAAGTTCTAAGTAAGCTTTTTTGATCTGACGGAGAGGGAATGTAAACGAAAGGTAGAATAAAGCCAAGGTAAATTGTGAATAAATTTTAAAATATTATTTTGTGCGATTTGCAATTTAAACGTGGGACTGGGCAACAAGGATGCTGGGTAAAATATGATAGGGTGAACAAAGGTTTTAACATTATTTTCTCATTGTCTGTATTTAGCGAAGAGTTATTCTTAATAATAAGGTACAGAGTTCGAATTTTTAAAGTGTTTTTATTACCTATGTATGTAAAGAGTAATTTGAAGTTTAATCTGGGATAGAACATAACACCCAAATATTTAACATTTTCCTGCCACTGTATTGGCTATTCATTAACTTAATTGAAGAGAAATGGAAATTCAGATCTGATGAATTCTTAAGAAATCCAAATACAATTTTTGTTCAGATTTGGTCATAATTTGTTCTCGAATTTCAGATCTACTGCAATGAAAGTTTGAACGTCCATTTTTTATAATATTATGATTTCAAGACATGCCATACACTCACAACCACATCATCCTGTGCTGTCAAGGTCCAGTTAAAAATCACTTAATGGTTGCGGGCATATAATGTTCATCCCGGCCGGTCCAATTAAGAGAGAAAATTCTATAAAAAAAACAACTTGATATTTTCTCAAATTTCTTTTTTTATTCGAAAGTACAATCGTTCCGGTTAATAATGGAAAATAATTTCATTCAAATGGTTGCCTCGGCTGGCCATGCAGTAGCCTAACGACATCAGCTCTGCTGCTGATAATGTGATCTTCGAAAACAGGCCGCCAAACATCGAGTGTAGCTTCGGCTGTGTGACACGTAGCGCCGTCCTGTTGAAACCAAACGATGCCAATATCCTGCTCTTCAATTTTTGCAAACAAAAATTCGTTCAACATGGCCCGATAACAAAAATAACGAAAACGAAATAAGCACTAGTTGAAACAAAAAACGTTATATGGCGCATCATTTACTTGCTTAGCTAAGGTCCTTTTCCGCCTATAATTTAGATTACAACGAGACTAGAGGTTTTTTTTTTGAACCGAAGTCTGAGTTATGCCCATTTTGAAGGATTTCTTTCGAATTCTATCAAATAGCAGACATTGTTTGAACGCCTACAGTTGAGCAGGCTGCAAAAACAAGTTACTGGATCTAAAAAATGTCACAGGAAAGTTTGATTACCCTTTTTTTTTTAAGACCAGCACTCAGGGGTTGCTCCCTATAAGTGCAATGCATTGTGTTAGTGGAAGGAAATTAGGGTATCGGTAGGAGTACAGAGGTTTTAGTGTCTTTGAAGCTCCTGCCTGCGGATGTAGGTGGTGTAAATATTTTCGAAATCAGATGAAGTGGAGTATTTCTTGCACCGCTTTAAAAAGCCTAAACACATGAATGCCTAAACACTAAACATCATAGTTGTCATTAAGCACTTTAAAATGCGAAATCGTCTGTAAATGACGATGTTAGAACCTCTGAATATCTCATAATGTGTGGTATCCAAGAGCTGTCCCGAGGAAACGTGATCATTTTATTTTCATTTTAACAACGACTATTCATTTATTGGGTTAACCACAACAACTCCACTGTAGATTTCGTTTATTTCCATTTGAAATCAACCTGTTTCAAGTGTGTTAAGGATGGCCTTCTCTCAATTTTATATGCATATCGCACAACAAGTATTCAAATTAAAACAGGAACGCCTTTGAGGATCCCATTATCGCTGATGTTTTTTTTTTTTTTTTTTTACTTTGTTGTCCAAAGATTAATTTACTGTGTTCAATGTTCTACTGGACGTGGGCAAAAAAGGATAAAGTTTTAAATTAATATTCATATTGGGCGGTAAATTTACATGGATTTTAGGAGTTTATAACTGAATACACGTGTCTGCTGTGGTCGGGTCCACAGATGTGACTATAAGTATGCCGTCCATGTGCCAGCCAATATGTGCCGGAACATTTTATGCATACCACACATACAGTTCATCCACGTACTTGAGGCAAGTATGAAATATTTCATGCTCTATCATGTTTTAATGTTTCATGATGGCCATGATGAGAATGGCAATGTATGAACTTTAATGGAATATTACAAATTCAATTAAAAACTTTTGTAATTGTTAACATGTTTGCTTGGCCGGGCCATATTATTTTCCAACAAAGAACCACATAGAAGGCTAGGAAATACGTACATACATAGAAAGAGAGGGAGAGAGAGAGTGAGAGAGAAAAGAATCCTAACGTATACGTATAAACATTGATTGCTACTTTAATAAATGAAGCACATCAACAGTAAAAAAGGTATTGCCACATATCTATCAAACCATCTCCTTGTACTACTACTGCTACTCGGACATTTTAATCCCCAATGCTCTCCAAATACTAGGACATGGTTATACTGCCTTTGTAACTATATCTGCCATTTTAATCCGAACCATTTGTCAACCAACATTTGCTGTGCTTTTCTGGTCGTCGTATGTTGGTAGTCGAAAAGCCTTTGCAAGAGGATTCGATAATTGCTTTAAGAATCACCAGCAAAATTGTCATTCATGTAATGGCATGCTGCTTCGCTGTTTATACAAAGCATCACTCCCACCTAAACAACTGTAAGAGATGTACATATGACCGCCTGAAACACACACACAGCATACCCAACCATTGGTGACCGTTTTTGGTAATTTTTGAAATCCATAGAAAAAATTTAACCGTTACGATAACCATCAGAATTTCATTTGTCAGTTATTTTTTTCTCAATTCAAAGCCTTTCAGTGCGCAATTTTTTTCAGGACACCCTAAATATTACAGACGACATGGAAATCGCCCATACTTCAAGTTAAGAGTACTGAAACAATCAGCCATTCCCTCACACTGTGTAGGCTATAAAAATACGAAAATCTCCACAAAAAAAAAAAAAACAACGCAAACGAAAAATTCTATTTTGGAAACGGAAATTGTTCGACGATAGACTGATGTTTACCCAGATAAGCGGACGCCACTTTCTCTGAACGGGTATTTGTATACAATGTTGGTATTTACCCACCCCTCTGGCACTTTGTAGCTTTACCATCCATTGACAAGTATCGCTGCACGCATCATCGCTGTTGGCGAAGATTTAGTAAGTAACAGAACGTTAAAAAAAAAACTGCAGAACAAATGGCAGAGTATTTTACACTTACAACCGGTAGTTTTAAATCTACCACTGTTGACATGTTCAAAATACCGATACATTTTCTTAGGGCGAAGTGGCAGTCAAATGTGGTTTATACACTGACACAAAAAAAACGGTTGTTGTATGAACGAACGCGATGCAACAAAAACTTACGTTGATGCAACAATTGTTGCGTTTATACCACGATACGGTTTTTTCGTACTTTTCGTAGTTTCGTTAATGCAACAACTCAGCTTACTTTAATGCAACGAACATTTTTTTTTTTGTGAAAATAAGAGCAATTAAGAAAAAAAAAATAATTTTATATCTTTAAATGCTTTACATTTTATTCTCGAATATAATTTGTATACATTTGTTTATATCTTGTTGTTTTATACAACATTTAAAGTTAACGAAACACATACGGTGATGCAACCACCGATTCGTATATGCAACTAATCATTCATACATATATCAACCGAAATAATTTGTTAATGATTTATTCTAATGTTCAAGGACATTTACAGTCTCACTAACCAAAACTCGTTTCATTATTTTATTATAAGCTGATTATTCAAACACTTATAGTTAACTACATGCATACATTGATTCTACAACACAATCGTACATGCAACAACCCATTCGTTCATTCAACGATGTCATTTATTTAGCAATTAAATACAACAAAAACTTTTTCAATCATGTGTTTGTTTTACTGCCACATTTTTTTTGGGGATTTGCGCTACTAAACAGTAGTTCTCATTCACTTGCGAGAACTATGCGCATATTAGACCAGTAATTTGCAGTAGAAATCATTCAAAATGGGTACCGATGAAGAAGTGTGGCAGCTTTCGAAACGGATCTGTATACCTTGTCTGCAATCAAAGCAAACACAATGCTTTAAACATTTTTTGAACATTTGAAAACTTTATTTTAGATAAGGCTGAAAATTATCCTTTTTTTAATATTACTTCCAGCGCACAATTTTTTCGTATCAACGAAACACGATTGTTGTATCAACGATTTGATCAATTTTTCAATTTACGTTGTATGAACGAAACTTTTTACTTCAACGAATCTTTTTTCGTTGCATCAACGAAGCCCAACGTTGGTTGACTTTTAACGACATATTTCGTTGATACAACGTACAAATTCGTTCATGCTACGAAGCTTTTTCTTTCAGTGTATGAAAGCTAAATACTTCCGAAGCTAAACGCAAAGTACGGCAGCTCCTTAAGAATCAAAAAGAAAACAATAACACTGTGTGGAATATGTGTCTTTGCAGAAGTATGAATGGTTTCTGAAACTCCATGTTACTTTTCCTACAATAACAAATAACTCTATGCGTTTTATGTGACCCTGCACAGTGGTACAATTACTAAAAAGTCCTAAAACTATTAGGAATAATTTGCATAAGTGGATGGATGCGGTAAAGAAAGTTGAATTTACAGAAAAAGTAATCAACAAAAGAGTTGATAAATTTTGGATCAAAGAGGCAATGATTATCCTTTTGATTCACAACTTTTTAATCGCAACGAAACTCCCATTTTTATCCTCTTAGATATTTTAGAAAACATGAACTATTGCAATATCCTTTGCCATGACCATAAATGAAAAACAATCATTTGCAAAATCGGATTTACTGCATATTCCAGACGACAGATTTGAAATCACCCAAACTAATCTATTTTTCCTATTATGCAGACTATACTGAATTGATTACATCAAGTAATCTTATACCCATACATTCAAAGTCGATGTGAAAATTTCTTAAGTTTTGCAACACCTATTTTGATCCCATACAAAGTGTGTGATTTTTGTTTTTAATAAAAAAGATAGACCAATACAAATTCAAGTATCTAAGATTTTAAGACATTCATGGAAATTTATAAGTGTGTGATTCATCAGTGTTATTCCGGCAGCCGAATGTAGATCGATTCATCTTAATATATATTTACCCTCGACACTGATTCACTGATACACTGATTCACTGACTCTGTCACGCAGTACGTAGGAATTTAAATAGGCATTCTATAATAATTCTATAAATTACTAGTAAGTTGTAATGCGCCTATGGCGCCCGTTAATTTGCTTGAGAAAGTATTTGTTACTTAATTTTAAAAATTTTGTAAAAAATATTTTGAGAAAACTATTTTGTAAAAAATATTTTGAGAAAACTATTTTGTAAAAAATATTTTGAGAAAACTATTTTGTAAAAAATATTTTGAGAAAACTATTTTGTAAAAAATATTTTGAGAAAACTATTTTGTAAAAAATATTTTGAGAAAACTATTTTGAAAAAAATATTTTGAGAAAACTATTTTGTAAAAAAAAATTTCGAAAAAAAATAAAATTGGAAAAAAAATATTATGTTGAAAAAAAAAATTTTGTTGAAAAAAAAATTTTTGTGGAAAAAAAAATTTTTGTTGAAAAAAAAATTTTGTTGAAAAAAAAAATTTTCTTGAAAAAAAAATTTTGTTGAAAAAAAAAATTTTCTTGAAAAAAAAAATTGTCGTTGAAAAAAAAAATTTGTAAAAAAAAATTTTTTTGAAAAAAAAAAATTTGTAAAAAAAAATTTTTTTGAAAAAAAAAAATTTGTAAAAAAAAATTTTTTTGAAAAAAAAAAAATTGTAAAAAAAAAAATTTGTAAAAAAAAAATTTTTTTAAAAAAAAAATTGGAAAAAAAAATTTGGGGAAAACACAATTTCTGTACAAAAAAAAATATTATTTTTTTTATTATTATTATTTATAGAAAATTATAGAATGCCTATTTAAATTCCTACGTACTGCGTGACAGAGTCAGTGAATCAGTGTATCAGTGTCGAGGGTAAATATATATTAAGATAATAATAAAAAAAATAATATTTTTTTTTTGTACAGAAATTGTGTTTTCCCCAAATTTTTTTTTTACATTTTTTTTTTTTACATAATTTTTTTTTTCCAAAATTTTTTTTTCCAAATTTTTTTTTTTCCAAATTTTTTTTTTCAACAAATTTTTTTTTTCAACAAAATTTTTTTTTTCAAGCAAAAATTTTTTTTTCAACAAAATTTTCATTTTCAACAAAACTTTTTTTGTGCACAAACATTTTTTTTTTCAAGAAAAAAATTTTTTTTTATCAAAATTTTTTTTTTTCAACAAATTTTTTTTTTTCCACAGCATTTTTTTTCCATATTTCAACGGGCGCCATAGGCGCATTACAACTTACTAGTTCTAAATAAAAGAGTATAATAATTTTAAAAAAAAAATCTACAGAAGTTATGTCTAAGGAAGCTGCAAACGAAATGATCGTCTAGTAGGCTCTGCTGATCCCTACATGAGTACATATACGTCCGTATACAAAAGTATGAACTGATGGAGGAATATTGATATATTTAATAAGTCCCTTTGGCCCCAATCAGAACCCTAAAAATAATAATATTTTAGTACTAAAACCTACCTACGATCTGAAAACAACACGACCTCTACATACAAATTGTGAAATAACCTCGGTTTTTCTTTATTTATTATCATGATTTAAGCATTTGCCACGATTCAGCAAATGTTTATTCCAGATTAAAAAAACAATTTCTGGGGAACGACCACACACCGCAAATGAAACGAAAGAAACCAAAACAATATTTATTTTGATAAGAATTCGCTGAATTACAAATATATCAGAAATTATGAAAAAAATAAAATAAAATGTTTCGTTAGTTTGCTGCTCGTACTTTTGCTTCCACAAGAATGACTACAACCTGAATAAAAAAATCATGTAAATAAATAAAGTTAATTTATATGTATATGTATATACTTATAACTACGTCTGTACTATACGATACATTCAGAGCCACATTAAATTACTTGGCTTAAAGGTAAATCGAGCGGAAGTAGCAAGCAATGAAGAAAATACAAGAATACAAGCCAAAACAAGTTGAACTATGAATCGGGATGATTTTATTCGAGTCGACTGCATGTTTACCCTTCACCAACGATTTCTGTAAATCTAGCGGAAGCAGCTAGCTCTGAAGTCAGTGCAAGCACACAAGACAGAATTCGGTGATATTGGCAGCGGTATACATGAGTACGAGTCTACTTTTTGTTACCTTTCATTTGTTAATGAATAACATTTTTAAGATATTAATACAGATACTCTAGAACAGAAAATCAAAGCATCTGTCATTTTCTGCTAATTGGCCAAACTGACGTCAATAGCAATTACTTAACTTCAGAGAATTTTTGAATTACATTTATCCACCAGTTATGAAAACCATTCATGTGAAATCCATCCATCAACCTTCCGTGTACGTGTACAGATCATTTCGTGGTAGTTATGACGTGTTCTTGTGCACAGTTTTATGTCAATTCTTATCAAAGGATTGTTGCCAAATGTAAACCAAATAAACATTTGCGGTAGGTTTTTTTGTTTTTTTTGAACAGTAGCGAAATCCCGACGAAATTTGTTTCGGTAATAAAAAGTTTATTTCTACCTTAGCAATAACAACAAGGACGACAACGTCAACTACAACAACTACTCAAACTACGATTATTTTCAACTAACTGCACTTTTATGCAACTTGTGTGTGTACATAAAAAGAAAAACATAAGCATAACAACAAATAAATGCTTCCAGCTCTACGAATACAAACACATACACTTGCCAAGCTATGGAGGGAGGTATGTTAATTTGATGAACAATGGCAGGCATACATACATACACTAGTCACTAGTTGGATCACACAGAAACTTATAGAGGTAATAACAAATAAATTTGACATTTTCTGGTACCTCCTATACACCGGAAGGTCCATGCAGTGGTTTCTTTTTCAATCGTAAATGATACTGACAGCACATTCCCGCATCAAAGTGTGTGCTATTTTTGACGTCCTTACCAATCGGTTTCAACTGCATCTTTCTATACAAATACTTAAATCTAGGAGAGTAATTGGGTTTTTTTATTTATTATTATTATTTATTCAAGTAGTAAAACATTATAATATAATAATATAATTCTAATATACGATTTTTAAAAACATAGACGAGGTTAGTTTTAAAGATTTTATGACGAAGGAAAATACCACTAACTAAAAACCTCCGTTTATATTTTAAGTTATAAATGTATAAAATTATACAATAACAGATTCTTAATCTAATAAATAAAATTCATACATTTCATAATATTTAAAGTGGGCGATCGGAAATAAGATCGAATGTATGCCAATTGACTTTATAAATGAAATGAAAAACTTTTTTACATATCACATGTACTTTGACTGTTTTGCTTCCCATATACTGACCTACGTATTTTTCTACGTTCCGTAGCGGTTAATCTAGCCCCACCACATTAAGTAGATTGTTAGTTTCTAGTAATCAAATATGGGCATTTCCGATCCGTACGTTCGCGACCACATGTTTATTGCTATTATTATGAAAACTAAAACTCGATGAAAGCCATCTTTTGTACTAAATATAGAGCTACCAAAATGTTATCGAATCACAAAAAAAAATCGAGAAAAAATATGTGTTCTATATTTTTTGTACATCAAAAGCGTACGAACGTACGTTCGCGACCCACGGAAATGACCATATATCTTATAAACTTACGCATGTAAGATTCGATCCAACATTGTGCTTACTACGGTATGCCTACCTCGTAGTCTTATTCATACGTTGTTGTTGGTATTTTTTACGCCATACTTCGCTTATACTTGGTTTGCAGTCATGGCAGTATTACAACGGCTTAGCGCAAACATAACTGTTACAAAAGTGTTGAGAAATGTTCCTGCGATAAAAATTGCAATTTTATGCTGATGTTTGATTATACACAAATATTACAATGTACGAGTACGAGTACGTACACAATATAACTTTTTGCAGGCGAACTACACTACCCGGCAATACTGCACTTCGGCACTACACCACGCTGCAAACATACAGGCAGCGTCGTCGTTGCACTAACGGCAGAAGAAAAGTTGCTTGTAATTGTTGGGGTGGTGGGTGGTTTAGGTAGCGTTGGCGGTTATGAAAGCGATTGCGGTGGTTATGGTGGCATGGTTCGCTGGTAAAATGTAACGCGCTTGTTTTCCTCTTTTTTCCCCCTGAGTTTACTGTGTTCTCTGTAAATAAGTGAGGTTTATTTGTTGATCTTAAAACAAAAAAAAAAACATAAAATCAGATTTTTTGCTTAAAAGCATATTTGCCATAAATATTCCACACAAAAAATGGAGACATTTTTTCAATTTATGTACTTTATAGTATTTAAGTATACGATTACATTGGGCAGATAAACAAAACTTGTTGGAGATTACACCGTGATCTGTTGTCATCGTTTTTTTCCAATATTAAGGACAAATAGGTTTAAATGATATCCTTACAAAGAAAATGCCAGAATTATTTGAATGGACCAGGTGGAGCTTGTCTCACTTATGTATATCTTGTTCTATATAAAATGTTGTTTTTTGTTTGCCAAAATATCAATGCAGGGTCTCTATTGTTGAATTTGACACGCCCCGGTAGGCGTGTGGTTAGCGTACTAGCCCATCAGCATGGTTGTGGTTTCGATTCCGACCAGAGGCTTTGGTCTGTCGCTGCAAAAATCTTGCCATATGGTCTGTGTCACACGATTTACCCTGGGACCCAACATTATAATATAAATTGTCTTTGTATTGTAATTATTAATAAATAAAATCCGTTTAGAAAATGGCGGATCGTTGGACAGATTCTGAAATAAAAAAATGTCTGGAAAAATATACACCGATTGTATATGTCCAAAACATAGACATACCAGATCACATTTGCCACGGTCGATCAACAGAAACTATCGCCCTTAATGAAGAACAAAATTGGGAAGAACAAATTTTCCGTAAGGATTGGTTTAGTTGGTGCATCCATTTTAGGCAAACTACCAGCGGTAATATCGACAATTAAGTAGTTTTATTATAGAACAAAATATATTTTTTTTGGCGAAAGTAATTACCATTTTATGTGAAATTGCAAAATTTCTGAATAAAACCTCTGAATTCCACTCGTGTTATTATTTGGTACGTATTTTGTATAATTTTTCTTTGAAAAGGTAGCTGGAAATTCGCTTACGTCAACGCAAAGTGCCTCATTGTTATATTCCAAGATCCACATCCAGAGCGATTAAACAACACTCAATATTTACTCATTTCTATTTCATAATTTTGGAAGTTAGAATACTTTATATCCTCTTGAGCTCATACAACTTGTCCGACAACATGATGCTGTGGATTAAACTCCAAATTGTGGATTCAGCTGTATAAACCCATATACACGCTGACAAAAAATGGCCATTTTTACAAATTTCAGCAAACAAGTTCGCATCAAACATATATATATTTTTCCATACCACAAATATAAACTTGTTTATAGGTGATAAATAATGGTGCCAACTGTATCTGAGTGAAATGCAGTATATTTTGTATTAGAACCCCTAAAAATCAAGTATAATGCAGTATCTACACACAAAAATGCAGTATAAAATGCAGTATATTTATTTGAAAAAGTCAAAACAACAAAAATTGAATTACTGCTATTCCGAATCATCAAACTGAACAGACATGGGACCATCATTAACTTGCTTCTGTTTTTTGAAATCATATTTGTCTTCTGAGGAGATTTTTCGCAGCAAATCTGGACGAGTTTTCAAAAATTTGAAAAAATCGATACAATCCCAATCCATGTTGCATTTGACTTGCAAAAGAGCACCAAGAGAACCAACTTGGAGATTGGAAGATTCTTGTTTCCTGATGCTGATGTAATATGTCGTTCGATGTCCGATTTGCCAGCAAAAGCAATGCTGAATTCAGATTTGCACTTTAAACAATACACATCTCTGGACGTTTTATCTTTTGCTTTTTCCAAACACGTATACTTTTTTGCGAGATCATCATTGAAAACACACTTTCCACGTGCCTTTGGGGCCATTTATATCGATTAAAAACAAAAAAAGCAATCAAAAATAAAATCGGAGATTGAAAGAAATTGAACTTAAGTAAGTGAAGCGCGAATGAATGAAATATTTTTCTGACAGCTGTCAATGTGCCTGGTTAGTGTTGAAAAGAGGTCCGAGTCGATACAAAAAAGTCGGCGGCGGCGGATGGGCAAACAATGGTCGGCGGCGGCTCTAAGCCGGCATGAGCCGAAGATTTTTCTTACACAAGACCTCTGAGCAGCACATACATATAAACGAAAAAACTGCTTAAAAAATAAAATTCATGCATTCACCCGCAATTTTCGAAAATGCAGTATCTTTTAGCATGCAATATCCTGAGCTCAAATCAAGTATAGTACTTGAAAATCCAGTACAGTTGGCACCATTAGTGATAAATATCAAATATATATGTATACATTATTGTGTTATTTTTTATTTTTTTTCAATTTGTGAATTTCTATATAACAATACATCTCATTCTATCGGTATTGCTTTTATCTTAAAGAGCGTAAATGCAGAAAAAAAAATTACGAAAATTGTTGCAAATACACACTTATTCACACCCAAATGTTGTACTTTGTTGAACTTAATAAGTTAGTTGTCTGTTTTTCCCAAACACTCTGTTGCTTATACACAAATATGTAATACTAATAGCAAACGAGTTATATTTACATCAAAGTAAGGAAATAAGCTTTACTTGCTACAAACACCAAACACAAAAAACAAAAAAAAAGACGTATTTCTCAGCGTGTAGTCTCAGAGGTGGTTCATACATTAGGGGCGGGAAGTTAAATCAAATTCATAGAATATATTCGAGCCCCAGATGCGACAATTTTGCTTGTTGACGTAGTATCCGTTGTGGAAATGGGCCTAATCAGTCAAGATGATTTTTCGATAGAATTCCGGATCATTTTCATGCATTTCAAGGACTCAATCAGCAAAGACACGACGTTGTTGATGATCGGCCGGCTTAAGTTCTTGTGTTAACAGTACTTTATAACCAAGTCTTTATGCAAAACACGGTGTAATGACTTTTGTGGAACGACAAGGAATGGACAAATCGGGGTTTTCTTCAACACTTTGAGCTACAGCAGCTATATTCTCAGTTGTTCTTGTGCAACGTGCACGGGTTTTATTCTTCACACTACTAACTTGTCCCAACAGCTCGAAATTGTCCACCAATTTCTATGTTGCGGTCCGACAAGGTGCTTAACGACGACCCAAAAATGCTTTAGTTTTGCGAACTGTGACTGCAAGATTTCGACCATTTTTGTAGTGAATTTAAAAAATTTGAATGCGTTATTGAATTTTTAGAAATGGCCTAGTTTCTACTTGTCAAATGTCAAGGAATAAAAGGTGATTCAAAATAACATCCCTTTATTGGAAACTCCTTTACATAAAATTAATGATCAAAATCACGGTGCAAATACAAATAAATATGTATGTAAATAACTTCATATAAATTAATCATTTCGGGAAAAATGGTATAATGTCTGTCTATAATCTAATCCAAACGTTTTATTATCAGCGAGAACTAGTGCAGAATTTTGTCAATATCGGAGATAAAAATTTGGTTTTTGAATCATTTTTGTTTGAAATTACCCTACAATAAACTATTGAAAATGGCTAATGCTTTTCTAGAGAGGTTTTACATGGCTTAGAGATTAACCTTTTACTCGTAAAGTCGCCAACATTTACGAGGTGGAAACAGCCGCTGAAAAATGTTTGATTGTCTTACCCGGTTTCGAACTGGGGTTCTTCATTGTGGTAGTCGCACACACTACCTACCACACCACGGCCGTCCACTTTAATGTCTCATAATACCAAAAATTCTCCGCTAATTAAATACTTCTAAAATCCTTTGAAATAACCGCAACTCCCCCATACCTATTATCCCCCGAAAGCCATTTCATATTTCATAAAAGTGGATTACAAATTATGACCATTATATATATATTGCGTTTATACTTACAAAATGTTGCCTTGTTTAACCAAAATAAATCATCTCTGGTTACCGAGTCAATGGTAGCAAATATCAAAACCAAAGAAGAGAAAAAAAAGATCCGGGAATCTTAAACCACTTTATTCTTAAGGTTAAAGTGCTTGTAATAAAAATTTGTTATGTCCTTAGATTTTGTTTCATCGTAATATACTTTGTTACCAGCTCAACAGAGAAAAAGTCAATAAATTGTGAAAAATTATCAAGAAACGATAAAATTCTATTCTAACATAATTTAGTTTATATCTCATATGAAATACCACTTTGGTATCTTTAAAGCAGCCAAAGGAGAGGATAAAGCACCACGACAACAAATCTACTACACACTACACTCTGTGTACAGACACACTCCAACACTTTGAAGGTACACTGTTGCAGGAAGAAGACTGCTGGCAGACAGACGACAAACAGCGCGAGCAAATACACATGCATGAAGTGGTTCCTTTACAGTATCGTGCCAGTACATTACACATTCCGGGGAGTTTGGACTTGTTCCACGGTGGCGGGTTATTAACTGTATGTCAAAAGGAAGACTGATCTTTAAAGGAATTCTGTTGGGAAGGAAGATTTGTGCTGAGAATTCACAAGTAATATTAACCCGTAAAGCTTTCTGTAAAGCTTTTCAATGGCAAATACTGAGCCTATTATTGATTCTCGCAGAACAACTCTCGACGCAATTGACGGATTATATCTGGTATTACTGATGTTAAAGGAGTAGGATGACAGATATATCTATAGGTACATAATACAAAATCAAGACAAGATCTCTAGTCCTCGACTGTCTTTTGAACAGCAGTAATGCAACTGAAGGCGCTAGTTACTATTTAAATTTTATCTTATTTTCATCTTTGTTACCTTTACACTTTATATTATTTTTAAAGTTGTAATTTTAGAGTTGACTGTTGTTCAGATTTCTGTAAATCCTCACATGGTGTTTTTTCCTTTTCTTCTGAAGGTATAAAATTGTGTTGGATTCGGTAATTGAATGTATTCAAAACAATGTGTATAACTGTACTGTAGTTTGTATGTATTCAAATAATGTATACAATTGTAATTTGGATATATTCAATGCATGTGCGTATGTTGTAGCTTGGGTTTTTTAAGATAAGCAGGCAGTACAACATACGTGTGTGGTATAGAGCGGCGGGCTATTTTTAGAATAAGGGACGAGCATGATAACGAGTGGAATTTTCCACAAGATGTTATGCGTGCGTGGGTTGACAAAACAACCCCACGCATGCGTCTATCGCGTTCTCGTTCATTCTTTAGGATTAGTTTAGTTTAAGAAAATGTATGCTAGTTTTTGGAAATATTAACAAAATAAAATCAGTATCTTACAAGTACTCAATGAGTGTCTTACAAACATTCAGCCGTGCAAGTGTATTTTTAATTAGTGCATTGTACAACTGTAAAATGCGATGATTAATTGTATTTATTTACTATTAATCTGCATTCCCTTCCCGTCTATACACTATGAGGAACTTAATTATCTCACTGAAATATTGGATGTTCTGGTATTTTGATTCTCAAAACAGACTTTTCTTGTAAACACCCCAAGTTTCCATAGAGTTGAAAATCTCTGCGTGGTGACATAAAGTAGTAAAGTTATACCTTATTTGTTGATAGGTCTCATACATTTTAGGAAAACTTTTTTGCTTGATCATTATTTATAAAGATAAAACCTCAACCGGGTTTGGGCTTCAGTTCAGAAACCCAAAATGTAACGTGTGTGATGCAATCTTGAACTTAATCCAAATGGAGTTAAATTCTGGATCTTGTGATTTCAGATATTGCTGACTCTGGAACACAACACCATTACGTATATATAACACAAGACCTCTGTAGGAAAAGAAAGTGGATATAGTGTTATAGCCAGGAATGTGAAAATCCTGTGGATCAGAATCCTCACATACCTGGGTCTCACACAGAGCGAGGACATCCGGCCTATGGAAATAAACGTAGGTGTACACCGCAAAAAAAAATCGCCCTAGGCCCGCGAATGTTCGCAAAGTGCATTTTATACTTACCTACCATTACACTAAAAAAAAACAAGACAACATCAAAGCAGAATCACAAATAATGCTGCACCCCTCCTGCCGCTGTTATTTCTGTTAGTTGTTCAGTGCAAATGGTCTTCTATGATAACTGAAATTGTAAATCGCTATATTGTAAAAATCCATACAAGTGTTGTGTGTGATGTTGTCGCTGCCCGATCTACTATTTTCTCCACAAGACACACTGGCCCAGTTTCTTCGAATTTCTACATTAAAACGGCTGACTATTGACCCAGATGCATGGTCACGTTGACTTACTCAAAGCGCAATCATTTGCCAGTTATTAACAGGACGCAGCAAATAAATTCTATATTCTTGGCCGGCTACTGTTGATATTCCTCGGAATTTTCAAACAACAGAGCTGTTTGAACACAAATAAATACACGCACACACATACAGATATTTTGCCACAACCGCCATGTATACGACATGATAGACTTAAGAAACTGACTACTACATACACATTCACACACACACACACAGCGAATGAGAACATAACACTATATAAACAATAAGTAACAACCGGATGCGGATGTACAACAAGCTAAAATTGTTATCAAAAGCATACGCAAAGAGTTTTATTCGTTTAAGTTTCCTCGGTAACATAACAAAGACCAACGACGACGACGACAACAACAACAACCATAACAAGGATAATCGTCGCTACGTTCGGTATGACCGAATCATATATACTCACCATCAGGTGTCACATCTGGAAGCAGTTGTTTTTTTATGTTATATGTGTTAACTTTAAAATCAGCATGTTATCGTTGATATAACAACAATGTCGTAAAAATCGGAGCTATGCAGTTTTTCCTAAACACCTAAAGTAATTTTTTTGACCATTTTATATAATTCAAACTCAAAAAAAAAGTACAAAATCAGATACAAAAAGTAATTATTCGTACGATCAGTTATACAAGCTAAATACAAAATAAAAAAAATTAATCAAAACAATTTTGTTTAACATATTTTTGGTTTATGTGAATCTTAATATATATTTACCCTCGACACTGATTCACTGATTCACTGATACACTGATACACTGATACACTGATACACTGATTCCCTGATTCCCTGATTCACTGACTCTGTCACGCAGTACGTAGGAATTTAAATAGGCATTCTATAATTTTCTGTAAATAATAATAATAAAAAAAATAATATTTTTTTTTTTTACAGAAATTGTGTTTTCCCCAAATTTTTTTTTACCAAAATTTTTTTTTTCCAAATTTTTTTTTTTCCAAAATTTTTTTTTCAACAATTTTTTTTTTTCAAAAAATTTTTTTTTCAACAAAATTTTTTTTTTTTAACAAAATTTTTTTTTCCACAAATTTTTTTTTTCCATATTTCAACGGGCACCATAGGCGCATTAGAACTTACTAGTTATAAAATATTCTCATTATTCTGCATAAACACGGTCTTTCGCGTAGCCACACAAAAAAAGGCCTAATGGTGTCAAATCGCATGATCTTGGTGGCCAGTTGATGTCGCCACGACGAGAAATTCCGCGGCCAGGAAATGTCTCTTGCAATAAAACCATATTCGCTAGAGTTGTGTGGCATGTGGCACCGTCTTGTTGAAACCACATATCTTCAATAGCAGGCAAAAAAAGTCAATTATCATTCGACCATAACGCTCAGAATTGACGGTAACAGTCGTTCCCTCATCGTTTTCGAATAAGTAAGGTCCAATCACACCTTCGGACCAAAGACTTTTTGTAGATGTAAAGGACTCTGTTCAATTACTGGAGGATTCTCAGAACCCCAAATACGACAATTTTATTTATTAACATACCCACCGAGTGAGAAATGTGCTTCGTAAATATAAACCATAAACTTCTCTTAAAGCACGATATGTGGCTGTGCCAGAATCACCATTTTTGTAGTAGGTTTTAATAAATTTTACGTTATATTGATAGCTAAGCAATCCATTTTCGTCAATGTTAGACTTCCAACTGAAAAGAAAAAAAAATTAACAACTTAGTTTGACAGATGTCGAATTCCAGCCATATACTTTTGAAACCACGAAATGGATAACCCTACATTATGATTTCACTCACAAGGAACAACAGCAACTTATAAAATCGTGGACCCAATCGAACGACTAATACTTTTTCTAGAGACGTTTTATCAGGATTAAAGAGCACCCATTTCCCCAAAAAGTCGCCAAAATGTTAAGCCGTTTCCAAGTTTTTACTGAGTAGTAACTCTAAAATTACTTTACGTCCTCGAGATGATACACTTTGTAGGATATTCACATCAATAATGCGTCTTGTTACAAACGAACAATCCAAATGAATAGATACCCCATCGCATGAAGGAGCGTGTACAAAAAAAAAAAAAAACGATGTAAAGGAAGAAATTATGTAGGTTTGTTCGTGTTGTTGTGTTGGTTGGTGGTATAATTGTGGTTGACTGTGGATGGATGGAGTTGTTGCTTGTGCTGTTGTCGCTGACTGTTGGGGTCTTGTGTTAATATGCTGTGTTGTGGTGTGCGTGTGTGTTTCCCTCCCCCCCCATTCAGTCAATGAGAATTTTAACAAGAGGGAGTTAAAGTTCATGTCGTAGTTGTCATCAGGGGAAAAATTTATATTTAATTTGGCCGTTTTCATTTATTCATTGCTGTGTGTTTAAATCGTGCCAAAAACGTTATCCTAATATCTGAAATGTCGGTGTGGTTGTGTTGCGGAAACGAGTATTCGTACATGTATACTCGTGAGTGTATGTGTTTGTGGGACTATTTTGAATGTATACATCAAAGAACGGCGTACCCGTATCTAAAAATCGTGCATATTTTATATAAATTTTTAAAATCAACCAACATCACTTTAAAATCACACTTAATCTCTGATTATTTTATCCCCTGAATTTTACGTACAATTTTATCGAAACTTTAATATTATGACAGCGGAGAAAAAAACAAGAGATTTTGCTTGCTGGCAGGAAATTTGTGCTTGAAAGGCAAACTGGTTTCGTTATGGTCATCTAATTTATATGCAGATCTTGTCTAGCTTATGCTCAACGAATTATTCACTAAAGTGTGAAAATGATTAATATTGTTCATGCTGCAGACCGGCGCATATATACATACATACATACTCCGGGTAAGCGAGCATTCATAGACTCCACCACTTGTACATCATCCGTCCAGCCATGCATAACTATGCTTTGGAAGTAATTGTCATCAATTTATTTATTATTTATAACATGTTGCAACATAAATTAAATTAACAAAACTTAAATGGTCTGGGTAGTACTTAGTGGGCCGTATCCCCAGATGTATGATTTTCTTGGCATCACCTGCAGAATAATGGAGTTCATTATGCATTTTTGTTATGGTGGACTTTAAGACGTGGACTCTGTCGTATGCGTACGTATTTTGTAATTACTTATTTGGAAGGCTGTCGTATCTTATGTAATGAGTCTGGATTTTAAATTACATACATACATGTGACACAATTTTAATGCAGTCAGAACAATACATCAAAGTATCTTGTAACATAGGGAAAGTATAAAAAGGGCTAATATTGGCCAGGGCCAACTCAATGCCACCCCATGGAACTCAAGTATACAGAAGAAATATCTTGGTTGTTTTCAACCTCATAATGCAAAAATGCGAAAATTTTCCCATATTTCTTTTTTTTGTGTCTGACGCCAAACTCATTAAAATTTATACCTCTTTATGAACAATTTTTTAAAAAATGCATTAGTTATTAAAAAAACAGACAAATTGCTAAAAACAAATCGAGCGATTTTTCGTAAAAATTTTTTACATGTTGCGCTTTCTTTCTGTTTGAATACAAATACGCTTTCCTAATGAAAACTTTAAAAAGTATCTTAAAAAATTACTATTTTTAAAAAAAGTTTATTTTTTTGACTTTTTTCCTTCATAAAATTATTTTCTAAAATTTACTTAAAACATTTTTTGTCATCCATAGAATGGCATATATTGGTCGAAACGAGCAACACAAGTTTTTAAAAAATAAAAATAATTTGTAATTATCTATAAATTTTATATAGATTCCAAGTGACGCATTGAATCGACGATGTTTACCTTTAAAGGTGTAAATTTAAGAGTACCATTCTAGGGTTAATAAAAATATTTAAAGCTTTCTTAAAAATACCGAGTTGCCCATTTTTTGAATATTTTTTTGAAAATATTTAAATCCTTAAAAAAAAAATAGCTCCATCAATTTCAATAATTACATTACGCTTTCTTCTAAAAATGTATATATGATTGTTTAAAAGACATTACATTTTATTTGGTAATGGATAAAATAAGGTCTAAGAATTAAAAAAGTTCAAAAGGATAACTATGATTTATTGAGATAACCACCAACATTTTTTGGTTTTTGAAAAATATATGATTTTCTATTAAATATATTTGCATCATATCTGAAATTATGACTTGCTCTTGATAATCGACTGGAATACCGTTTTCATTTTGTATAATCTTTATTATATCGAGATATAGAAAGGCCTCAGGCGGTACCCAACCCTTGTGTAATATATTATATTAATTTTGTGTTATCTTCCGCGAATTGAAAAAACATGTGTTTCGTCTTGCTCAAAACATTTGCAGCTACCTAATACCTTGTCATATATCCCAGTTCCATGGTATTTTTTTCTTATTTTTATAACTGCAAAAAGTAGATCGGCTTAAAAGTGGACTAGATTATAACTTAATGATAGTAATTTAACTCAGTTTATTGCATAATTTCTTCATAAAGTGGTCAATCCTGGCCCATGTGCGATTTTTCCAAAAAAAAAAAATTAAAAAAGTGTAGGATTGCATCTGCTCACCGCATTAAAAAACATTTTAACTACGATTATAAAAGCGGTGCATTTCAAAAAGAAATATGTGTAATGTATAATGTACATAAGTCGACAGTGTGTCGCCGTATAAGTAAAAACATCAAACTAGTCCATAGAGGTGCAAAACAACGTAAGACTAGGAAGACAACATAAGAGGATCGAAATGTTAAAAGTAAAGGTTTATCCATTTCGTAAAATGGTTTTATTTTATTATTCCATAATATGTTGGATGTTGTACCACCCTTATTCTTGAAAATACAAGTCTGTTGTATTCAGTTACTAATATATACCATTCCTGAATAAATGGGGCAAAGACGGGCAACTTTTGTAAACATAAATCGATTCTATTCTCTCTTCCACAATTTTCCAAAATAAATTAGATTTCCACCAAATAATGGGAATAAAATCACTTATGGCAATAATATTAGGACAATATTTTGTACCTTAATACATAGATTTGACGAAACACTTTCTGAATTCACTTTCATTTAATTGTGTTTGGAATAGCATCATTAACAATCTGGGAAGTGTGTGTAATAATATTTTAATTTTTAACACAACTGCGCGCTCTGAATTTTTAATATAAACTTGCGATGGCAAAACCCACATAATATCACCACATGTAACTGTAACCTTACGGTACCGCATTATTCTCCGGCTACCACATATATGTGAACGGGCATTAGTTCTGCATTCTCCTGCAATAATTTTTGTTCGAATTTTCTTCTAAATTTTGTATTCGTTACACTGTGCGCTGGGTAGAATATGTCGGTTGAATCGAAAAGTAGCACGGTGATTGCAGGTAAGCGTAATCGTTACTCCGGTAGAAATACCATGTGGAAGACGCCTTAGATAGCTTGAGACCATGTCGCACAACATATTGTAGAGCCTATTAAGTAATAATATTTAAAAAAATATCAGCAAAAAGATTCTCAAATTCCTCGGGCTAAAGTAGCTCCACCAACATGTACAGGGTCTGCCAAATAACTTTTTTTTTTTTTTTGAAAATTCTATACAAAAAAACTATTGGATATTTTCTCAAATTTCTTTTTTTATTTGAAAGTACAATCCTTCCGGTTAATAATGGAAAATAATTTCATTCAAATGGCCGCCTCGGTTGGCCATGCAGTAGCCTAACGACATCAGCTCTGCGGCCGATAATGCGATCTTCAAAAACAGGGCGCAAAACATCGAGTGTAGCTTCGGCTGTGTGGCACGTAGCGCCGTCCTGTTGAAACCAGATGTTGCCAATATCCTCCTCTTCAATTTTTGTAAACAAAAATTCTTTAAAAAAAAACGTTAGATGGCGGACTCTTGATTAACGTATGGGTAATTAAGTACATAACTTGTGAAGAGTTTTGTGAACCAAGTATTTCGACCCCAACAACCATGGCACTCATTTAAGACAATCTATGTTAGACGATGTTTTATTAAAAAATTTTATAAATTCTAATACAATTCTTTGCAAACTATGGCGGTTGTAGTTTCATTCACCCCTTCGACTCAGTTCAACTAGTTTTCTGGTTGCTGAAGTACACTTGGGACATCGTTTAAAAATATTACGCTGTAAAAGTTTAAATAAATATTTATATGTGTTTATGTGCATTTAAGCTAGACATTGTTTAAGCCATAAAAATAACCACGTTTTTTCACAACTGAACGGCGTTTTTTAATAGTCAGACAAGCGACCTTATGAAGATAAATGAACACAGATTACGAAGAGATTAATGGCAGTGACTAATGTGGTTAAATATTTGGTGCAATGACAGTCTGTACTGTGACTCTGGCACCGCACCGCCCCGAACAATCACTGTGCCGTCTGTAGCCGACATCAAACCATTATTATACGGGAATATATGTACATTTAAATGTTCAAAATGGAAATGAACGAATGTTGGAAGTTGGCCCACTGAGAATGACTCAAAAATTAAACATTTCAATATGTACAATGGACATATTTCACACTGAGAGCCACAACAATTTTTGGCGTTATTTATTGTATGACAGAGAAAAGTTTTGACATTTCAAGTGTTGCACGTCATATCATAAAGTTCTGACTGCAACAGCACTAGCAAAGTATTCCTCCAATATCCATTTAATTAAGCCTATATTCATTTCGATAGCAATTAGTTGGCAATTTTTCAACAGCTTTTCCAGAACCCACAGAGGACTCAATATCTTGCAAAAGTTCGATTAACTTTTTGCGATACCATATCAAACTGTCTTAAACTTTTGTTTGGTTCGGTTGGGTTCCCTTTGGCTTTTACTTTTTGTTCAGTGCAAAATGAAAATCGAGAAATTTGATGGAAAAGTTAAATTGATTTCCATTGTTGGCCAAAATTAATAAAGAAACAACAATATGCTATTGTCGTTTACTGGTACTCGGTATATTCGAATTCAAAAATTACAAAAAAAAAACATTTGGTATCTGGTATCACAATTATGGTTTTATTCATAGGAGTGTGTACGAATGTAGTAAAGGTGTTGTAACAAAGAGGTCATACTCCATGGGATACGAGGTTCTGAAGATGTCAGTGCACCCTGACAAATAAGTGTGACAACGACAAACAGAAAGGAATGGCAACGACAAACAGTAGGGAATGGGTAAAGTCGATACCCATAGCGATTTCTGTCGATATTTTTTATATATAATCTGACGGCATTAGAACATGAGATTTTGGTATTACCGGGTGATTCAAAATAACACCGGTTGTTAGAAAATCCTTGACTTGCATTTTCCATAAAATAAATAAAAAATATTGACAACAAGTTAATCTCTTATGACAAAATTATGACAAAAATTAGAAGATCAGAAATTTAACAGAGTCAAACTTAAAGTAGAGCGCCCATGCAAACTTTAGCATATGTTCTCCATCGTGATCTCACTTATAGTTGTGAAGTCTCTTTCTGTTACTTAAATCAATGCAAGAGTTTTTTTTTTATTTACCAAACCAAACATCAAAAATCACAAAACACTGTTTTTGATTGATTCTGGTGAAATGGCTTAAAATGCATGTCTCTGTAAAATTCTTCAATTTACAATTCCAGTTATGATTTCTGGTCACAACATGTATATATTGATGTTTCAATTAATATTACCACCACTTGTCAAATAAAAATAAACCTGACAGTGATCCTATGAGGAAGAGTTATGAATAAATATATATGCATGTTATACATTTTCGTTTCATTTAAATTTAGAATCATTGCTATTGTGGTTGGTTTAAGTTTAGGGAGTAAAATAATTCAATCAGTATTTTTCTTTTGACAATATTTTGTGGGTAATTTAATAGAGTGCGGGATTTACTTTGGGGAAGGATACCTAAAAAGTATAGAGAATATAAATATATATAATATATATACACGCTGAAAAAAATGGCCATTTTAACAAATTTCAGCAAACAAGTTCGCATCAAACATATATATATTTTTCCATACCACAAATATAAACTTGTTTGTAGGTGATAAATATCAAATGTATATGTATGCATTTTTGACTTACTTTTTATTTTTTTTCAGTTTGTGAATTTCTATATAACAATCCATCTCATTCTCTCGACATTGCTTTTATTTTAAAGAGCGTAAATGCAGAAAAAAAATTACGAAAACAGTTGCAAATACACACTTATTGGCACCCAAATGTTGTACTTTGTTGAATTTAATAAGTTCGTTGTCTGTTTTTCCCAAACACGCAATTGCTTATACACAAATATGTAATGCTAATAGCAATCGAGTTATATTTACATCCAAATACGGTTTGTGTAGAAGGAAATAAGCTTTACTTGCTACAAACACCAAATACGCGTTTTACTTGTGTGTAAACAAAAAAAAAAAGACGTATTTTTCAGCGTGTACAGTCGAATTCGGATAAGCGCACGCCTTTTAATTGAAAAATTAATATTAGTAACGATTGTGATTTTCCATACAATGTACTTCGCTTAAACGAAAATCCGCTTTATTGAAAATCGTTAACGTGAAACATATTTTTAAAGCAAAAAAACGAACTCATATGATACGAACACCGCTTAAGAGAAATATGATCAATGTAACTGTGAAAAAAAAATAATGTTTAAAATAGGACAACTCAACCAAATGAAAATAAGTTACTATTTTCAACCAAGCTCATTAATATTCAATTAAAATTGTACATTTCATAGAACAATTTCAAATTACATACTCAGTTCGTTTAATTGAAAGAAGGTTCAATTATCCGATCCGAATTTTAAAAAATTCGTCATAAGTGAAACAAATTTGTTGATTTTTTTCATTTCCGCTTAACCGAGTTCGACTGTATAGATATAAATTGTGTGACAATACAATACTCATTTTCACACAATTTTCTTATCAAACGTTTATAAAGCAGTTATAAATTCTTATGAATACGGTGGTTAAAGTTTAGTTTTTTTATACAACTTATACTTTGTTGTTGTTTTTCTATAATCATTAATACTTAAGGTTAGAGGGTTTTTGTTGTATAAATATTCTATACTAGTAAGTTGTAATGCGCCTATGGCGCCCGTTAATTTGCTTGAGAAAGTATTTGTTACTTAATTTTAAAAATTTTGTAAAAAATATTTTGAGAAAACTATTTTGTAAAAAAAAATTTCGAAAAAAAATAAAATTTGTGGAAAAAAAATTTTTGTGAAAAAAAAAATTTTTGTTGAAAAAAAAAATTTTTGTTGAAAAAAAAAAATTTTGTTGAAAAAAAAATTTCTGTGGAAAAAAAAAATTTTGTTGAAAAAAAAATTTTTGTTGAAAAAAAAATTTTTGCTGAAAAAAAATTTGTTGAAAAAAAAAATTTTAAAAAAAAATTTTTGTAAAAAAAAAAATTGTAAGAAAAAAAATTTTGGTAAAAAAAAAATTTGGGGAAAACACAATTTCTGTACAAAAAAATATTATTTTTTTTATTATTATTATTTATAGAATTATTATAGAATGCCTATTTAAATTCCTACGTACTGCGTGACAGAGTCAGTGAATCAGGGAATCAGTGTATCAGTGAATCAGTGTCGAGGGTAAATATATATTAAGATATTGATGTAAATGATGGTTATTTCGAAGATGTGGTGGTTTACGGCAGAAACTCCAGGGCTGTAAATATTCACAAACCAAAGGTGTTGGTAGGATGTTGTGTTGGAGACGACCACGTCACATTTTCCGCCAACTTGAGGTTCTGAAAATTTTTGTTGCCGTTAAAAAGAATTTTAGACATGGCCTCTATTAGCTGGACAAGATTCTCAGGAGAAGTTGTGTAGTTAAATTGTAGGCTTTGGGCATAAAGATCACTGTCTCTACCCTGTGAAAACAACGTCCACTACACATAGCCGAAACATGGCTTGTATAATAGGGTGGAGTGAAATTCAAAAAAAAAAGTTAACCTCGGAAAGAGATGTAGTCTGGGGTCCTAATGAGAGGAAAAATAAAGAAAAAAAATTTTAAAAAAATTGTAGGGGTCGCGCCTCTCCTTCGAAATTTGGAAATTATCGCTATTTTGGCGTTGATTTTAGAAAAATCCTAAAAAGTTTTATGTCAATAAATGTTTGCAATAGCGTAAACAATGAAATAAGGGCATGAAAAAATTTAAAAAAAAATTTCTCATGGTTCAAAAATTTCAAAAAGTAAAATAAGTCAAATCGTCCCTTCTTCAGAAAATTGACTGAACAATGAAATCGCCACCAAAGCTACAAATATTAGTCGATTATCCTCATATTTGCCTCAAATACTTTTGTTTGGGCACTGAACAAGCTCAAACTTTTAAATTTCGAATAAGTTAAGTCGTTAATTTTTAGGATTTTTCTAAAATCAACGCCAAAATAGCGATAATTTCCAAATTTCGAGGGAGAGGCGCGACCCCTAAAAATGTTTTTCTTTATTTTTCCCCTCATTACGACCCCAGACTACATCTCTTTCCGAGGTTAACTTTTTCAAATTAAGTATTAAAAAAAGCATGTTTTCACTCCACCCTATTGTATAACTCTCCACTATAGATATTTTAATGGTCTAGTTTCTAATGTTAGAACTTTCATCTGGGGTAAGTTTCTATCATCGCACTCTCATTCGTTCATTGTCTACCGGCCGGACCATGCGCTGTAAAGAAAATTCGTTTTTCAGGCGAACTGTTCGAATGTGGAATTCTATTCTGGCTTGTGTCTTTCCTATCATCTGTGACTTTCTCAAATTTAAGACAAATGTCAATAAACACTACTCCCTCTTTCCTCTCTCCAATACCATTATTTCTTGTCGTCAGCACAGTCCAATGCATTTATAGGAGGCATCCCCAGAGTGTTACCCAAACAAAAAAAAATAACACATTTACGATTTATCCAGCGCATCGGACTTAGAAACATTCACAAAATGGACGATATCAGTGAATAAAGGCAATACATGCAAGACTTCGTAAACCTTAAGCACTTCCTGTCGCTTTTTATTGTGACTTAAGCCTGGTGAAGTCATTAAAAACTAGGCTGGTAAAACCGTAACTATTATCGTACGCGACATTACACATATTCAGAAAAAAAGTACCAACAACAGACTGTAGAGCAATGCTTTCTAACACAGTACAAACTATTCTTTTTCATCTTGAATGTCTCATATAAACGAAATTCTCAATATCACAATTGTTATTTGACGAAACTCCATATGTTTTGAGATTTTTAATACAGCAATGTGAAAATTAAATGTTCCTCCCTGTGCAGCTGACAGAACTCAAGAAGGTCTACACATTGAAATTTAATTGGAGAAAAAGATTCCCATGAAAATCTGCTCATCAATTTTTCATATTTAAATGACTGTTCCATCACCTGTAATTTAAGGGTACAAAGACACAAACAAAGCTTCTGTTCAACAAAAGAAGAAGTGCAAAACAACTTTCACCCAGTTCGAGAACATACACAAGTCTCTATATACCTTTACAGATTCGACTGCGTTAAGGTATTGACAATGTTGTGCCAATAAATATGTTTTAAAAGACTTTACAGTACTTCTTTTTTTTATAAAAGGGAAGCATAAAATATACATTCATACTTTATAAGGGGGTGAAAATAACTTTTTCAAGTGCTTTTAAAAACTTTTAAAACGTAAAGGGTTTTCCGGAAGAACATGTACTTACTATACGTTCTTCTGTGTTCTTCTTTCATAAATATGCAGACGTTCGTATAAGGCGCTTAAGTAAATAGCAAATGTGATATTAGAAAATGCGTAACGAAGAAAACTTTTCAAAATTCTTTAAACTTTATGAATATTTCAACTAATATTTCCTTATAAAATATGTTCTAATTGTGTTTGCAAAGAGAAAAAAAAACATAGCAACAAGCTAAATAGGAAATCTTTAGAAAGTCTGTTAAAGCGAATACACTTAAAGTATAAAATGCCTATAAATCTTAACAACACCACAAATCAACAAATAATCACCTCCGTGCTTCCTTCGTATTCTGTTGTTTTTTTTCTTCTGTTCGTACGGTTTGATACCTGCCGTGAGATTTTTGCCTTTTGGTTGTTGAATCGTAGATGATAGCACCAGGAAACTCCCACTTACTGGCCAATCCATGGTGCATGTAGTCAGTCGCTCAGCAACATACGACGAGTACGAGCAATTGATTTATGATTTAACCACCAGGCCACAATTCATGTTAAATATATTGCATTTCATAGGAGAGTCAAGCATGCGCACCACAGACATTCGAGATGCAACAGCATCCCGTGCAATAAATGCTGCTATAAGACATAAACTTTTCAAATTTGTAAGTGTTTTTTGCCTTGTAAATCATTTTAATACCATTGACATAGGGTTGCCATATGTTGCGTAGTTTAGGAAATGAAGGATTACAATCTTGTGCATATTTTAGTTGTCACTCTGTAAGTTTGTTAATAATCCTATGAAGCGATTCTTTGTAGAATTCCTGCAGATGTATTTCGATGAAAGACCCACTATTGCATTTATCAACATTTAAATGAAAAAAAAAATTCAAGACAGCGACGGTCCCCTGTACTGTCTAACGTTTAAGTTTGACTACTGAATTTTAGTTCCAGCAAATGATATTCAATATTAATTCGGCTGTGGCAAATATTCTATTCTGTTTCAGCCAGCTTGATCAACTGAAGATATTTTTTCGGTCATTTGTAAAAAGAATACATATAATAGGTCGTCCACCTAATGTGGGTTAGTTAGCACTCATTATTTGCTGTAAGCTCTTCTTATTTTTTTTTTTAGTTTCCTTAAGAAATACTTTAGTTTGTTTTGCATTGATTTGATTTTTTTACCTTGACGTGCAATTTGTTGATGGGAAAATTTCTCAAAATCTGGTGTTTGTAAATTTGAAATCTTGGCATTGTCCACAAATGTTTTCCAAGCAAGTATTGTGAGTTCTTCATCCCATTCCTAAGACAAAGAATATGTAGGTCTTCTACTACTTGTTCTTTGCGCTGTAATCGTTTGCTCCGGATAGAAGTCTTATTTAGCGGTAAATGACTCAAATGGTTTTCTAGCCATTCATGTGAATCGGACAGTTCACGTTAAGGTTGTATTAATCGGGTACAGCTGACAGCAATGCTGATGCATTCACCTTATCAGCTCATATTGTCCAGATTCCCATTTTCACATCTCTACAATAATTGTGTACTTTGTTTATTGTAGAATTTTAGCAGCATTTACTGTCGGCGTTTCTTTTTTTCAACTAAATGAATCTACGAGTTTGTCATATTTCTTCCTTTTAAATATTTAATTATAAATCTAAGATGTGGATTCAGTAGCTCAAAATCTAAATGAAATCGGTGCATCATTTATCAATGAGACAGCTGTATATTCCAAACAAATACAAATATATTTATAGAACGGTTTTGATAAATACTTTAAGCGCCACGGTAGTCGAGTTGGTGTGGTGCTTGCCTATGAACGTGGGGGTTTTGAGATGCTTTGGCAGCAAAAATCTAGCCATAAGACCTCTGTGACCCGGTTTACCATTGGACCCAAAATCTTAATATATATTTACCCTCGACACTGATTCACTGACTCTGTCACGCAGTACGTAGGAATTTAAATAGGCATTCTATAATTTTCTATAAATAATAATAATAAAAAAATAATATTTTTTTTTTGTACAGAAATTGTGTTCTCCCCAAATTTTTTTACCAAAAATTTTTTTTTCCAACATTTGTTTTTTACAAATTTTTTTTTTTACAAAATTTTTTTTTTCAAAAATTTTTTTTTTACAAAATTTTTTTTTTACAAAAATTTTTTTTTTTACAAAATTTTTTTTTTCCAAATTTTTTTTTTCAACAACAATTTTTTTTTCAAGAAAAATTTTTTTTTCAACAAAATTTTTTTTTTTCAATAAGAAATTTTTTTTTCCACAACATTTTTTTTTTCAACAAAATTTTTTTTCCATATTTCAACGGGCGCTACAGGCGCATTACAACTTACTAGTTAGAATATAAATTTACAAACAAATAAATAAAAAAAAATACTTAATTTGGGCTGGATCAATATTAGATCAATGTAGAGACCTGTCGATTGATAACGACGTTTCATCAGATAAATTTCCAAAATGTCAGACAAGTTGTGCATCTTTTTTGCAAACTTGAGCTACCATATAATACTTAATTATTGCACAATTATTTACCATTTTTGATTTGGAACTAGTTTGCTGTTTTCAATTTGCTCGGTACAAATCCTGAATGTCACTTCTACAACAAACTGCGGATGCTCAAACCTAATATAGCCCTGACCAGTTTTTATGAAAAAAAAAAACACTAGGCAGCTTTTAGTATATTTCCAAAAAATCATTGGCACTTTTACAAATCCGTTTTCGGGTTTAAACAATTTGCTGCAGGATTCTTTAAACTGTCTGCATTTCGGACGGTCTGGGGGATAGCTTGTTGTTGTTGTTTATTGCAAGTAAACTTGTTTGGCCATAACAGATAGATGGCGCCTTTTGGCCTGGCAGTTACAAGAGCAACTGTTTCTTTGTTGCGATGTTGTTGCCGATACCAACATCCTCCTCTTCTTTAGCTGGTCATGTTGCTTAGACAATGAAAGCGTGCGTACAGTCGGGCATACAAAAGTCCATACACACACATGCATGACCATATGTACGTACATCTGCCCGAATGGCCAACAGTTGCAGTTACACTTGGTCAGGAGGTGGAAACATATCGATTCCCTGTTTAACCATTTAATATAATCGAAAACTAGAAGTGGGCGTACCTGTTTGTATCATATAAAAATTATTTATCGCTATTATCATTTGGCACAGCCATTCGTACATATGATAATTGTACATGGCCAAAGTAATTTGATATGTCCGTAAGAGGTTAACAAAAATTTATTGATTTTCGAGAGGCTGCAGACATTTGCCTAAATGTGAATAATGCATTAAAGAAATGAATTACACTACAGTTTATTATACACTACACAGTGTGGTAAATGGTGGTATTATTTTATCCATCTGTTTGTAGCATTTAAATGTAATATATTTGGAATTTATTTCATAATAAATACTTAGGGTTATTTCCTGACCCGGTAAGTAAAGGGTGTTTTTTATTGAGGTATAGAACTTCGAATTGAAATAAAACACAAGAAAATCGTTTTAATGTACATCAATTTGGCTTTATTGGAAGGATAATTTTATGCCATTAATGTTTAAATATGATTTCGGGCATGTGGCCGCCGCGGCTGGCTCGAATAAAGCCAATTCTACAGGTCCAATTTTCAACCACTTGTTGGAACCACAACTCATTCACATTCATGCCATCCAATTCGGGAACAAAATAGTCGGTTATCATGGCTCTATACCGGTCTCCATTAACGGTAACTGACTCTCCAGCATTATTTCGGAAGAAGTATGGCCCAATGACTCCACCAGCCCATAGAGCACACCAAACAGTCAGTTTTTGTGGATGTAATGGCATAAAATGGACGGAGCTTGCGGTGAACTTCGCGAACTGAACCATTACTTTCGAAATAAATTTGCACGATTTGCAAGCGTTGTTCTTTTGTCAACCTGTTCATGATGAAATGGCAAACCAAAGTAAAAATTTATCATCTGACAGCTGACAAAATGGCCGCCAGTTAAAAAAGTGATGCCAACTTAAAGTTCTATACCCCAATAAAAAACACCCTTTATTTGAGATATGTTCCTTCATGCGATATTAATGCAAATATGATAAAAAAAAAATATTTATCACAAAAAACAAAAAGAATTATTAATACAGTATTCATTATTGTTTCTTTAAGTCTCATTATATTAGTTTTTTGCTGGCCGTACCATATGTTTTCTCTAACAACGAATAGTAGTTTGAGAGTGATTAATTACAAAATTTTAAATTAATGCAGAAGAATCGCTGTGCATCTTACAACCTGATCTATCGGATCTTGGTGACATCCGCAACAGCCAATAAGTATTGATTTAATTATTATCAGCGTTTCAAATTTAACCACGAATTAGCGTTATTTTGAAAACTCTCAATAATAAATACTCTGTTCACTTTGAGGATTATGTATATCCAACTGTAAATAGGTCAATATGAGGAGAGTTAGACTATCGACGTGTGTACCATAATGAAATCAAAATATACCACAAAATCATATGAAACACCATGGAGCACAAAACACAAACATACCGCAAGTATTTAAATATATACATATGAGGCAAGCACATTAGGCCCTACCGAGATAGATGAAAAAGTTGACGAAAATATCCACAACATTTACTTGAAATTATAAAACTTCACTACAAAAATGGTGAAAATCTTTGCAAAACTAAAAAGTTTCCGGACCCTGTTATCTCTTGAAGAAGTGATCATAATTGGCCACCGAGTTCTTGTGATTTAAGACCTTGCGACTTCTTCCTTTGGGGTCCCATGAAAGATAAGGTCTACGACAACAGCCCTTCATCGATTCAAGACCTCAAAGATAGAATTCGTGAGGCTATCGAGGACATGGGGCAGCCTCTTTGCAATTTGGCTATGGACATTTTCATGAAAAGGAGTAGGTCCTGTAAGCGCGGTCGTGGCCAGTTTACTGATGTTGTTTTTCATTATTGACGGCATAAATCAGTCAGTATATTTAGTCCTTTTACTGGAAAAGTTTATACAGGGTCCAGTAAATAACTTTTTTTTTTGAAAATTCTTTAAAAAAAAAACTACTGGATATTTTCTCAAATTTCTTTTTTTATTTGAAAGTACAATCCTTCCGGTTAATAATGGAAAATAATTTCATTCAAATGGCTGCCTCGGCTGGCCATGCAGTAGCCTAACGACATCAGCTCTGCGGCTGATAATGCGATCTTCAAAAACAGGGCGCAAAACATAGTTTGTACGTTCATTTTTCGTGAACAGCCAAAGCTTGAAGCGAAACTTTACTCTTGATCCAGCATTTTAAATGGTTTTGATTCATATCGAAATAAATTTCCAAATATGACCGATTTGATTGCAGTTCGTTGACGTCAAACTTTTAACTTGTAATTTTTTTTATCAATATATCTACCAAATAGTCATCAATTCTTTTAATTTTAAATACAGCCTGATGGAGTGTGTCTTCTTCTTCTTACACCATTTCCAACTGAAATTGTGAAACAATTTCAAAAAAGCAAACTTCAATTGGTCTTAAACTGACCGTTGCGAATTAATCAAAATTTAAAAAGGGAAATTTTCACATTTCAGTCATATGATAATTAAATTTTTTTATTACAATTTTTCATTTTTTAAATACAACATGGGCGTAGTACGTCTTGGGCGTAGTTCAAAAATGCCAGACATGTGTCATTTTCGGGACAGCCTAATCTGGAGATATTCCGTGTATATATGTATGTGCTAAGAAAAGCCTAATGTTATTTAAAATATTTACACATTCACAGACTTACTTATTTCTGCGTATATGTATGTTAGTACACAGAGGAATGAAATAACATTAAACATTTCAAAAGAAAGGAATGTGTTTTGTGGCCATTAATCACGTTGGTGCGGTTATCAAAACTGAAGACAGTAGCAAATTGTAGAGAACAATTTCAACATGTTGTAAATGCACATTTAACTTTAAATAAATTTAAATGAAAATTTAATTACAAAACACACGCGATTCGCGTAAAACACCATTCAAAGAATAGAGTAACGCCGCCACCACCGCCACCAGCATTACCGACTGACGAGCACTCCCCGCCATACTGTTGCAATAAAGGGACACAGTGGCCACACTCTCCGATCCCAGCAAACACAACGCCCACCGACCAAACATCAACCTCCTATCAGGACCCATGTTTCAGTCGTTACATATGAACATATGTTTGTGTGTGTATTGTATGTACACGGCTGTATGTAATTGAGTATAAATCGTACGTAGATAGTGTGTGAGTCAGTATGTTTGTTTGTATTTAAAATGTGAGAAAATTATTTCAAGCATTGTAATTTAAATACACGAATACTTTGAATTATTTTACGCTAACAAAAATAAACGTAAGCGAAACAACAGCGACGCTGACGACGCCTGTAAAAAATAAACATGTACGAATGTATGAAACGGATAAAAATGTTCGAGTATTTAAAGGTATTTGTTAAATGAAAATTTACTACTTTGTATGCAGGTTGAACATCACGATTACAACTTGGCGTACACATTCAACATCCGTACGGTCAGAATGCACAGTGGCACGTGTACGCACAGTAATCGACATAACCAGCGATATCCTGGCACATGAAGACATCAAAGAAGAACAAATTTAACAGTGAATGAAGAAAATATCATAGTCAAATGTTGTTAATTATTACATATAAGAGTAGAACAACCGTTCTGTCTTAGGATTTCTCATCTAATGATGTCCAACGGCCAATAATGTCAACTCATAATGAAGTCTTGCGGGATACTCGTTTCATTTGATTACATCAGTACTTGAGGGCAAAAATGTTGGCAAAAATGTTGGAACTTCTGTTAAATACCAGATAATTTGTAGTTTAGAGCCTGCTCAGAATAACTAATGCTTTTCCAGTGATGTTTTAACATGATTTAGAGTTTATTCACTTACTCGTCAAGTGAATACCCCGGAATTTATGAGATGGAAACGATAGTTGAATGCTGTGCGATAGTCGGACACACTATCTATCACAACGCTGTCCTCCAAATAAAATAGTAACACCACAAAATTTGACAAGATTGCAATATCCAATACGACTAGACTTTGCAAAAGCTAATCACTGGCTCATGATAGGTAATACATATTGAACATAAAGTACAAGTGGTCCAACCAATTTCTATACAGTCATGGTATATTGCGGTATAGGATTTAGATAGAGATACTCTGGTTGATATTCGACTCACAGAAAAAATTCTTCGCTTCTGCCAAAAAAAAAAAAAAAAACTGTTGCCAAAAACTAAAACGGTTATTTCGCAATATAACGCTGAGGCATCCTAATTTTGCAAATAAAATGTATGGATACATTTTATTTCGTTACGATAATTTTTTTTAAAAAAAATATTACAAATCTGTAATGGAACATGATTTTTATATAAATACAATCTTTGAATGCATACACATTTTTTTTATTAAAAATCATTTTTTCTTTTTTTTTAATATGTATTATTTTTACATACAAAAAATTAAAACTTTAAGTACAGGGTTTTCCAACAAGAGGTGTGATTTTGGTATTCAAAGAAACATTGCATTTTTTGAGATAAATGATCGGATGTTTATTTCATAATAAAGAGGAAGGTACGCCGTTAATAATGATTAACAACATCAGCCCAATGGCCACCACGAACACGATTTCAGGGCCATATCCTTTTCATGAAATTGTCCTTAACCAAATCGCAAAGTGGCTGCCCTACATCCACGATAGCCTCACGAATTCTATCCTTGTGGATCGTCTTGAATCGACGATGGGCTGTTGGCGTAGACCTTATCTTTCACGTAGCCCCAAAGGAAGAAGTCACAAGGTGTTAAATCACAAGAGATAACACGGTCCGGAAACTTTTCCCGTAAAAGAGCAATGGTTTCGTTGCTTGTTTGACACGTATCGCATGATTTTCACCAGTTTTGTATTGAATTTTAATAATTTCAATGCGTTGTTGAACCGTGCATCATTTCATTTTTAATAATGGCCGGGTGATTCAAAATAACACCTCTTCATAGAAAACCCTGTAAATGTACCTAATGAAAAATTAATACTCATTGTTTTGAAAATATTTTTAATAAATATAAAAAAAAATAATAAATTTTATTTGGTAAAATTTCAAAATTTAAAATGAACGAAGTCATGTAAAAGTACGAAGTCAGTAGCAAAAGTATTAATTTTTAAACGTTTTTTAATGCTAAAATAATTACAAACGCCTCGGATTTTTTTGCAAATTTTTCAATTGTTTCCTTCTCAATGAATCATGCGGTTTTCGTTGACGAATTTTCTGTGCACGCTCAGAGAGGAAAGCCTTTCCTCTCCTGTTGTGCTCTTCAACCACGTTTTAAATCTACGAAGTTTTCTAAAGGAACGCTCCACTGTCGGCAGTCAAAATTGAAATGTCTTTTTTATCGTAGGTAAAAAATCGTTTGGGTCTTTATATACGTCAACAAATTCAATACCCTTCAAGTTCGCAGAATTTCTGTTTCATCCACAGATTGTACCAAAGAATCAATTCACCTCCGATATCTAGACCATACATGCTTTGGAAAAACTGGGAAAGCCATTTCTACTCCGAGGTCTGTTCAAATCATTCGCGATTTGCCAATCAATTCTTCTGTGATTTCTTCTGCATTATTTTTAAGCACGCACAAAATTCTTTCAATGTGCAAACATTAAATGTCTCAAACATTTTTGCAAAATATATTTTCATATTTTGGTACTCTTGTAGATAGTGGGTACAAAATAAACACATGTTATAGGGGGGACAGCTGCTTTGCTTTGTGACTCCGTTGCTTTACAAAATTTCTGTAGATGTAGTTTAAAGGAACAGAAATCGGATACCGAGTTTTAATGCTTAATTAAAACACTAATTATATCAATTGATATTCTAATGCATTTGCTTAACTGTTAAGTGTAATTAAATAAAACAATTTGTTGGCTGATTATTTGTTCACTGTTGAAGAGATGCATATTTCAATGGGTTGTACAGCTCGTTTAAATGGATTTTATGTATGTATTTAGTTCTAATGTGGCCTTTCCTGGCATTTTTTTCATAAAATCCTGGGCCACGGAACACTGTCGCCCTAACGTATGAATGGACTTTTAGTGTTTTAGTCGGAAATGCCGTAACTCCTACAACCAACACACTGCTACAACAAGTACCGGTGCTGTACAATTAAATTGTTCCAGTTTGTGGCTACTTTAAAACTTAATTGGGGGGAATAGTTGTTGAAATTTAGTAATGAGTAGGCTGGATGGTATTTGAAATGTTGCTGCTATTGAATGTCTACATGTATGGTATTGTATTTTATTGTACATATATATTCCATGTGTATGCACCGGTATAGGCAGATAAATATAAATTAAAATAATTCACATTGTTATTTCAAATAAAAGGAAATTCTTCACTCTTGAAATGCCATTATTCAAAAACCGTTATTTTTTTCAAACAAACGAATACCAAAAACCCCATTGGAAAATGTTAATTGCAAATACATGAAATACTCAGTGGAATGTATCAAAATAAATGTAAAAGATGTTAAAGTCGGCCATAGGAATGTATTTAATTGTATAGGCGTACCGGCTAGATTTTTGGAATTTCCCGTCGGGAATATCGAGGAATTTGGTGGAATGTCCTTAAGCTAAAAAATGGTTCTTCATGACAGATCAGCGTTAGGATGGGTCCTAGGCAAATCTCTTTTCCCCAGCATACTAGCAAACAATCGCAACACGTACGCACAACATGACGAAAGAATGGAACCCATGGTACGATAAGAAATATGAAGACATCGCTGATGCTAGGAATCTGACATAAGAACTCATGTCGAAGCGAGCTGTGTGGGACCTACACAAAGAGAACAAAGAAAATGAATGGGAGAAATGACGCCATTTCAAATACTCACCAACTCACATTACTTCGAGTTGACATGAATATGCGAATCTGGTGATAGACACGTTGAGTGTGATGAGAACTTCAAAGTAAACCGCAACCAAACACAGATGCATATCCGGAGCAGGAGCCGAGGAAATACCGACAAATAACGGTACAATACTGAAGGAGACTGTTCAATTTGTGGGAATTAAAGCACGAGAAAAACCTAAAGGAGAGAAACCTGATTGCGCTAACTACCGCGGAATAAATCTCTTATCCATCGCATATTAAATCCAGTAATGTACAGGGTGGCGCAAAAGTAATCCTCCTATCAGAAAGTGCTATAAATTTTGCGAGTGGCCCCTAATGTGACAATCAACTGTGGCGGCGGCCATTTACATGAAATCATATTCTCGACTTGATGTAAAAAAAAATTAAAAGACCAAATAAAAATAATCCACAAGAAGAATCAAATTTTTCCATTTTTCTTTTTAATTACAAAAAAAAATCGGAAGTTTACTTTTGCGTTACTTATATTGCCTGAAAGATTGGACTCCAAATAAAACAACTATCGACCAAATCTTCACACTTCACTAGATGCTGAAAAACCCCCTGAAAAGCAAAGCTATACATCAGGGTGAATTGAAAACATACTTTTGTCTAATTTAATAATTTAACACTCGGAAAGAGATGTAGTTTGTGATGCATAATATGGGAAAACAAGAACAAAAATTTCAATACATTTTAGGATTCCCGCCAGTCTTTAAAATTTGGTTTTTTTTTTGCTATTTTGGTGTTGAGTTAAGGATTTAGGACCTTAAAAATGAATAAATCGTCTAAACTAAAACAACAGTATTCGAGCAAGGAAGACTTATATTCGTGGCTTTGGTATCAATTCAAATGTCAAGTTAATTTTTTGAACAAGGGATTTTTTTTAATTTTCCATTAACCGTATTAATATTTACTGACACATTTTCAACTCATATACGTATGACAGAATGTATTTGGGTCTGCCAGAGAAACGTCGCAACGACTGAAAAGCGACGTTGTGGAGGCTTGAAGTTGCAGCGTTGATGTGGCGGACGAATTTGTCCACTTCTGGTCCACTATCAATAGAACTAATGATGTCGGCGTCGAAATAAAGCGAACGATGGATTCATCAGTGTTAACGACGAGAAACTACATGAGAGATGAATGAATTGTGTCCCAACATAAATGTATTTTAGCAACTGTAAATGATCCAGCAGGGAAGAATGAACAGACCACGAAGACTAAATCTGTGCTGGATGGACGAAGGAGAAGATGACATGAACATGGGTATCAATGACGGGTGTAAGCACACACAATACACTAGTGCTTGAAAATCAATTATTAATCTGACGAAAATCAGGCTGTAGAGCCAACTTGAGTAAATAAGTTGGGATGTATTTAAAATATCATTAAAATTAAAATGCACAACCCATTATTATCTCCAACTGTCTTTACTTTCTCTGGAAATATATAAAACTGCTCATATACAATCATTAGTTGCAGCTACTGCATTTTTGTCTCAAACTATTTTTACTTTGCCTAGGACAATCATTCATAATTATACATGTGCTAAGATTTGAAGGCTTTGTTGCACCTCCATGTGTGTGTGCATTGTATATTTCTGTTATTACAAAGACTTTTATGCTTACAATGTACATACATATGTAACTACATACAAATGAACATATGTAAGTGGCATTTTTTCTGAAATCAGTAAGAATGCGATTTTCATTTAGAACAAAACAAAGCGTTATATTTTTAATTGCTGGAACGTGCCATAAGTACACATTTCATAGTCACTGAAACAGATCTTATGTGGCAGGTTGTTTTTAATGAGAAGTGCAATAAATGATATGAACAAATACACAGGCACACCGTCCCAGGCAGACATACACAGACACTCTCAGCAATAAACCAAAAAAGTCACGTTTCTTTCCGAAAAGTGTGTAATAATAATTTCCTTTGATGAATACGAATGGATGCTGTGCAGGCAGTCAATCATAAGAAAAGTGCGACTCAACGAATGAATGGTTCTTGTCGGATGCGGTTTATGCTCATGCAGGCAACATTTAACAAAGTGCAAGAATAAAGTTTTCAAATATTTGATATTTGTGTTGTTAATTGCATTTTCGATTACAACTATTCGAACGAATTAGCCTGTTTAGAAACACATGTATTTAAATTGCACAATGGCCTTTTACGCATTCTTGCGGCCTTTAAGATAATGCGGTTCATCTGCATTCTTATATTCTCTATTTACAGTGAGGCACAACATTACAAGGCTTTTATTTCGATCTAGTGATTACCGGTACATTTGAAGTCGACAAAAACTCTGTCTATGTAGAGTTGTTGGCTTTTTGTTGTTTTGTACTTTAAAATGTAATTAATAAATTTCATACCTCAAGTTTAGGAGTAGAATTTTTGAAAAACGGCCAAATTATTTGGACCGTTGTAAAAATGCAGCTACAGTGCAATACGGAAAAATATAACCATATGCGGACAACACTACGTGACAAACAGTCTTTTCCTCAATGTAATTGTAATTGCTAAATAATGATCATTTTCTCAGGCTCATAACGTTTGGAATTTTGATTTACTCTCCGAGGCGAAGTTGTAGCTCTTGTCCTGAAAATAGCTAATAAATACGTTTCTACATGGTTGGAGTTATTTACAAAAAAAAAACTTACATCAGTTCAATTTAATTAAACACCTGTACGAATGACTGCTGGGCTTTCAAATTAATATTACTCAGACGCTCCAAAAATGGCTATTATTAATACACTGTTAATAATTCATATATTCTAGAAAGTTATTTACTCAGATCTTAGGTACATTTTTGTAGTTGATTGTTTCCATGAATTTGATACGGTTTGCTACCTATGAACATGGAAAAAACGGTTAAAAAAAAACTTTTTTTTAAATTTTTTTTTCGATTTTGACCCTAACGATGCATTTTTGTTTTGATTTCATATTTTCAGAATTTTGGTTCTTTATGAAAAGAGCAGAAAATTCACCTCCGAGAGTAAATTAAAATTTCAAAAAAAAATTCAAGATATGAGCCTGACAAAATTAACTCTTTTTTGCAAAAACGACACCGAGGCCCATAAAAAAAGTGCATGACTTTTGGCAAAACCGGGATACATGGATATTTTTTTTTTGGTCTTATATCAAGTAGTGTTGTCCGTATATGGTTATATTCCAATGACTGAAAAAATTACAGGGAGTGTATTTTTTTAGATTGAAAGCTTATGGGGTAAAGTATTTTTGAAATTTTTTTTAAATCGGGTTTCTCGAAAGTTGGCATTTATGGAGTTACTTTTTTGTGATATTGGTCTACTTGTTTAATGATATCCAATGATATCCAGTTCATGGTGTCAATCTTGGATTCATACAGCTCACAGGTCATTTGTTGTCTTACTTAGATGGGCCAATGTCTTTGTAAAGGATATTTCTCTTAAAAACTTCGAGCACCGCATAATCAGTTTTCCGAAGCATCCATGTTTCAGCACCATAAACAAACCCGGGTAGAATGAGAGATCGAAATAATATGCCCTTTCTTCCTAAATTGTTTGCCTAGTTCGTTTGATCCTTGCTTATTTGGATGCTGACATTATTCTTTCTGTTGATGTCAGAGTCGTGGTAGATTATAGATTATTGCACTACATCGACGCTGCAAATGCCCGTCACCATTATATTTTGTTATGCCGTCGCGACGTTTCTCGACCAGCTTAGTGTTGCCAGAACGACATTCGCTAATTCCCTCTTCATTCTTGAAAAATCACCAACTAGGCCTCGTCCTAACTCATCCGCATATTCGAGGGGAATGTGGTAAATAATATAACCCTTAACTTCTTCAAAAATGTTCACCTAATACAAACGTCATTCAAATATATCTAATTGTACTCTATTGCTGTCCTATAAATGTGTGTGTAGTTTGTTTGGTGTGAGATTGAAAATATTTGGGGCATTTTCCAGGCTTTTGAATATCTCGATCTGGTTGTCCACCTCAAATATATTGCATGTTTAATCATGGGATTCTGAGGTGTACTGAATACACTGGTTTTATTTACGTATTAATATGTTGGTTTTGCATTTATACACATAGAGACGTGTGTATGTAAATGGTTATTTATATATGTATGAGTATGACCAGCAAGAAGATATGCAATATATACATGTAAGTGTACCCCTACAAATATACATATGTATGTGTGCTATGTATTTACATGCGTATGGGGAACGACCACTTCATGTATAAATTAAACAATGACTGCCGCACAGTGGTCTGCCAAAAGTCAGTGCAAAAAAAAAAGCAATTTAACCAATTTCCAGACAATAAGTGCAAGGACACTGTGCATATTCGTGGAAAGTTATTTCTGTTGATGACTGACTGAAATAATTTACATGTAATTTATCCCCTTTAGAGAGGACATCAAAAACTCACGATGAAAATTGATTGGTCTAACATAGACCGAAAATCTCATTTTAGTTCGCCACTCGATTGACGATCCCGAATAATACGATTTCTCAAGGTCTTAAACAATTTGAAATTACCACCTCCTGATATGACCCAAAAACGTAATCAGCCAGCCATTTATGCTGACAATGTTTCCGTTTGAAGAACACCTAACCGGTTAGGAGGCGAACAGATGTCATACATACGAACTGGAAAAAGTATTTCTTTGGGAAATTTTTCGACGATTTCTGTTTAATTTTTGTCTATTCTCAAAAATCATTTCAGATAGAGGAATTTTTGTGGTTTAATGCGTCTGATTCGAGCATAAGTTCACGAAAATGTCTATTGATAATTCCTAAGGCTGTTTCATCTGCTTGGGCAAGTACGTATGTAGGCGCAACGTGTAGTTCTTTCTTTGAATATACTATTTAAAAAAAAAACTATCTTAATCGCCCATGTGCTGCATTTCGAGTTTGCTCGAATGTGAAACATTTTCCCACATTTGGTGTGCTCCATTCCGAATACCCAAAAAAATATTGGGAATATAATTCGAGCACATATAGCCTTGTGGATCGAAAAAGAAATGAGATTGTACGTGTTTTTCTGAGCACATACAAGTTAAAAAAGAACGCAGAGTTAATATTTAATTTGTTTTTACAACATTTAATTAAAAAAAAAGACAGTATTCAGATTAGCTTTTCTAGTAAAATTAAAGAAAATAAAAAGGCTCCTTTTATCAAGAACAACTTTTGACGAAATTTACGCAGAGTGTTCTACTTGTTCAAAAGGTTTCTTCAAATAAATATAAATTTTATACTTTGGTGGACATATTCATTAAAAAATTAACAACACGAATGATGATTACACCAGTTAATCAATCTGGAAACTCGTTTAACACGTTCCAGTATCATTAGTCTTCTTCTAGTAGAAACCAGGGCAATTAACAAGCCAGCAGGCATTTTTTCTTAATTTTGTTGTTAAATTTGCAAATAAAACATATGTTTTTTGTTGATAGTTATTGAAAATAGTTCGTAACATATTGAACAAAGCTATTCTTTCGAACCACACTTTCGCTCGGAATTGAGCACACCATTTTGGAAAAAATGGGAATCTAAAAAAGTATGGGAATTCAAAAACTCTCGGAACATGGCACATGGGCGAATATATATTTACCCTCGACACTGATTCACTGATACACTGATTCACTGACTCTGTCACGCAGTACGTAGGAATTTAAATAGGCATTCTATAATTCTATAAATAACTAGTAAGTTGTAATGCGCCTATGGCGCCCGTTAATTTGCTTGAGAAAGTATTTGTTACTTAATTTTAAAAATTTTGTAAAAAATATTTTGAGAAAACTATTTTGAAAAAAAAATTTCTTGAAAAAAAAATTTGGAAAAAAAAAATTTCTTGAAAAAAAAAATTTGGAAAAAAAAAATTTTTGTAAAAAAAAAAATTTGTAAAAAAAAAAAATTGTAAAAAAAAAAAAATTTGGAAAAAAAAATTTTTTGGTAAAAAAAAATTTGGGGAAAAAGACAATTTCTGTACAAAACAAATATTATTTTTTTTATTATTATTATTTATAGAATTATAATAGAATTCCTATTTAAATTCCTACGTACTGCGTGACAGAGTCAGTGAATCAGTGAATCAGGGAATCAGTGTATCAGTGTATCAGTGTATCAGTGTATCAGTGTATCAGTGTATCAGTGTATCAGTGTATCAGTGTATCAGTGTATCAGTGTATCAGTGTATCAGTGTATCAGTGAATCAGTGTCGAGGGTAAATATATATTAAGATAATAATAAAAAAAAGTAATATTTTTTTTTTGTACAGAAATTGTGTTTCCCCAAATTTTTTTTTTCAACAAAAATTTTTTTTTTCCACAAACATTTTTTTTTCAACAAAATTTTTTTTTTCAAGAAATTTTTTTTTTCAACAAAATTTTTTTTTTCAACAAAAATTTTTTTTTTCAAGAAAAATTTTTTTTTCAACAAAATTTTTTTTTTCCACAAAATTTTTTTTCCCATATTTCAACGGGCGCCATAGGCGCATTACAACTTACTAGTTGTCAATATGTCTGTGTGCGTCAAAAAAATTCTTTCCCATTTTAACGGACAATTTTATTCCGGTTAACATCATTACATGGACTTATCTGTTTCAAACACCAATGATCTCTACGAAAATTAAAATCCTCCCGAGGTGCTTTTCATACAAGTCTCAATATGAGCACGTTGGCCCTTCTTGAAACATTTTCATAATTTATATGAAAAAATATCTGAACATAAATTAAATATTTGGTAATAGTTTTGATCAATTTCGCCCGTTGTTGCTTCGTAGAAGACATTAACTAAACACATTATTTCTGGCTAAGGTAGTCCCGAGTCTGTCCAGCTCTGCAGTTACCTGCTAAGGTGAATTCTAAATTTCTCATCCATCCGTTTTAGAGATCTGCGCCAGTCTAGGGAAGATGTATATTTCAGGAAGACAGAATCCAATATGTTTATAATATTACATTATTCCCATATCAGGTCTTAAATTGGACCACTGTCTCAGTTTCATACGAAAAACCCTAAGCATATACACGTACATTCATATATTTGTACATCCTTTCATTTGTTGCGAGAATGGACGAACAGGAAGATACTTTTTGAGAACAACGCACAACATACAGTGCGTCTTCATGGTAAATTGGAAAATCAGTGCGGTTGAATCCATGAATGTGTACGAGACCGACAACACCACCACCAACAACCCATACGGAACACTGAGGTATACTCTCCATTTGTGGTCGATTGCCATTGATAAATCTCACCTGCCACGTGAATGCTTTCCCGCAAATTTATAAATAAACTAAACCGAAATGAATACTCGTATACCACTGGGTGCTGAATGCGTATTATGCCATTTCTATATATATGGCTTAACTGGTAGGTGGCAGGTTATGTTTACAACTTCCGAGTTGATTCTGCAAAACGTAACCAATGAAGAATCATAGTGGGTTCATGATGAACGCATACACAAAAAAAAGTTGGACAACACCACATTCGTAGTAAGTCTGCTGATAACCTAAATGAAAGTACAAACCCCCTTGGCATATAGCCGATGAACGCATACACAAAAAAAAGGTGGACAACACCACATTCGTAGTAACTCTGCTGATAACCTAAATGAGCATATAGCCGTTTTTCTGCCAATGACATTTTTTTAGATGGGTTTAATTTTATTGACTTAGAAATCATTGAAAAACGATTATGTATTTGAGTCGTATTGTACTCACAAACTTAGGATTTGTAGCCGATACGATTTTTCAATGTTCGCCAGCCTGCCGTTCATTTGACATCTGTAATCAGAATAGATTTTCGCTGCACATGTTTCTTTTATGTGCTTGTTGATGGACACCATTTTATGGACATACTCCATTTTGAAATATATTGCCAGTATGTTTGCAACAGTTGCAGTGGAAATTCTACTTTAAAATACTATTTTATTTTGTTAATGGTTTTGTGCCAATCATTGATATTATTGTACTTTAAAAACAGATTTGTAATTTTATACAGTGAAAAAATTCTATATGCAATTTTTTTTTTACTTTCCCTGCTATGACCAAAATTGTAAAATGTATCAGGAAAATTTTAAGTCTCCAGAGAATTGATAGTAAAATTGAGGTAAATTCAAGTCTGAAACACATGCCAACCGTCGAATGACTTTTTCGTGGTGATACCGATGGATAGAGACTAAAAAAAAATACAATTATGAGACAATAACTACAGCAGGGATTTAAACATTTCGATTTATATTCGCATACTGAAGTAGGCCAATTTAAAATTCGTCTCACTACAAATATGAAATATGGAAAAAAAATGTTTGTTGAAAAAAAAATTTTGTTAAAAAAAAAAATTTTTGTTAAAAAAAAAAAATTTTGTAAAAAAAAAAAATTTTGGAAAAAAAAATTTTGGTGAAAAAAAAATTTTGGTAAAAAAAAAATTTGGGGAAAACACAATTTCTGTACAAAAAATAAAATATTATTTTTTTTATTATTATTATTTATAGAAAATTATAGAATGCCTATTTAAATTCCTACGTACTGCGTGACAGAGTCAGTGAATCAGTGTATCAGTGAATCAGTGTCGAGGGTAAATATATATTAAGAAGATTTTAATATAATATATATAATTTATAAATGCTGGCGAAAATACGAGAAGGAGCCATGTGAAAACTTCTCCACAAAATGCAGTAGACGGTCGAAGCTGGCTTTCACCAGTATATTCCGGTCAATAGGCATACAAAATGTATTGTGCACCGCTAACTGATTCAAAAGCAATTCCGGTCTGTTCCTTCCTGGAATGTTATGTGTGATACATGGTATTTTGTTGCACAAATGCTGAGGTTAGAAATTAACACACAAAACATCGAATAGTTCATTTTGTGGCATTATTTCTTTATTATTAATAGCAATACAAAGGCAATTTATATTCTAATTTTGGGTTCAAGGGTAAACCGGGTGACAGAGACCATTTGGCAAGATTTTTAATTAATTAATCTGTAATTGAGGTCATTATTTTTTTTAATTTAAACTCCTTTTACATTATTTTTGGTTGTGATATAAATTGAATTTCATGAATCGAAAAATGTTCTTCACATTTTCATCATTTCCCACCCAATTGCAATATGTCACCAAAACCCCCATCAAACCCTTCAGGTTACCTTTCAAAATACACCCCCTACCAAACTATGAATTTTCATTACATTTCACTTGCGATCTTTTATTGTGTGCGTGCGCTGTGCAAAGAAATTTATTTAATTATGCATTTCGTTTGTTTCTGACAAGTGTTGAATGGTCCATCAATACTTAAGACTGTATTCAATTGTCAGATGCTGACATCTCCAGTTGGTCGAGATTCATTTGCCTTTCCCTCAGCTCCAGTACAGGCAAACAATAGTAGGTACATACATACACAGGCAAACAAAACAGAAAATCCTAAGTAAATTACACAAACACAATTGTGTTGAATGTGCCTGGGTGAGTGTTGGTAATGAAGGAGTAAAGTTAATAATATTCATTCAATATTCATTTGTGCATAACAAAAGGATTTCTTATGAATTAATGAAAGAGATTCTGTAAATGAAGACATGAACGTTTTTCATTCGTTCAGTGGTGTTGAAGACGACGTTGAAAAATCAAATCATTTTAAAATGTAGTCCGGGGGAATCCCGTCGCAAGGGGATTGGCTGTTGGCTCTTAGTAGTAAACGGTTTATAATTGGTCCATGGTGTTAAATTTAATCAATATTGGACGTTGTATACTTTTGGCCCCTACTGATCATAAAAATATCGCTCATTTACTTGAATAGTGGAATAATTCAAAATTCACTTTATATATTTTTGCTCTTGGAAAAGCTGTAAATCTCTAATTTAAATTGGCTTTTGTTCTACTGAGTATTGTGCATTCATATGACAGGTCTCCATATTATTGAAATAGCCTGCAGTTCTTTTTCTATATTTGGAAAGTACGACGAAATTGACAATTTTAAACGGCACTCCTGAAAAAATCCAATTTTGAGTTATGCCACTATTCAAGTAAATGAGCGATATACAATATACAAATATGTGGAAAGTTGGATTAAATACATGACTTCTAGCGTGGCAGGAAATCAAATCGGTGTAAACACTTTTTTCTGAGGATTTATCAGTTTTGCAAAAATACAGTAACGAAAACCCGGCATGGAAATGGAACATTCGATTTTTAAAACCTACGTTTTTAGACACTAAAAATCCGTTTTAAAACTGCTAATCTATTTACAAATTTCCAAAGTCTTCTCAACTCCCTTAAGACCTTAAGTCCAGATGAGACCTTGGTCGCGCTTCAGCAAAACCCTTGTGAAATATTAAGCAGAATTTATGTCGACGTTTTTGTGATAAAGGGCAAAAATTTCGACGCTTTTATAAAAAAAAATTGGACAATGGATAAAAATTGGAAACAAATAGAAAATTTTCAATGATAAAAGACACATTTTTCAAGGAATTTTAAGCCACTTCAGAAGAATTTTTCGCACTATATGATTCTTTGAGAATGCCTATGGGTATGGAATGGTTCCAAACCATAATCTTGTTGGAATATCTTTAGCTAAAATCTTGTTGGTTGTGCCGTTGGTGCTTTAAGTTTTGTTCCCTACCGTCTGTACGTTAGCCAAAACTGAAAATTATATTTCGTTTGGATACACATTTGTATATTTGCTGATACAATCTGTGGGCGGCCGTAATATGTTTCCGGTAGTCTTGCCGAACTCGTGGACTTGGTATTTCCGTAACGACAATTGTTTAATTAATGCGCATCTATTTATACTTATCTTTAAAAAGTACCAAAAAAACTAGGTATAAACCACAAAACCAATCAAAGCCAAAAATACACAATCATCAAATGATGACTAACATAAATAATGGTCTTAAGTAATTAAACTGGGGATTTTTGTAGTTGATTGTTAAAATAACCACTAACAATAAAACAAAAGGAAATCGAAGCAAGTCAATGTGAGAAGTGAAAGTACAACAATGAATAGCTGGTGCTAGATGGAATATTACCGATCATATTGCATAACAGTGAGAGCCACAGCAGACACACAAGTGTCACAAATAGCACAACATCGTAATATTCTGCCAGACATGTTTATTAGTCCGAAACAAAAACACAAACAAAAAATTAAGTCATTCGATCAGAACAAAAGGTGGATCGAAACTGCAAAATTGTTCATAAATGTGTATGTTTGTATGAATTCAGAGAACATAAAAATTATTCGACTGTTTATTTCTTAGACGACACAATATTGGGCTTAGTCCATTCAATTTTGGTGATTTTATTTGTTTGAAATTACATTATTTTTGAGTATTATTCAGCGAAAAGAAAACATATTGAAATATATGGAGAACATTTATCACTTCGCAGAATAAGCTTATGGTGGTCAACGATTCTCATTCTAGACGTGGAAATCGGTGATGGTCGGACTGGTGGTCAACGAGGATGGTTGCACCTGCACTAAAGGACTAGCGACACCACGCAAACGACAGAGTACATGTAGTCCACGAGGTAGTGGAAATTTTGTATTTGCTGTATTTCCGGTATTGTAGTGTTCGGGCGCACCAAATTACAATGAATTAGAACACCCGTATATGGGCAGCTTCTGGACGGTGTACAGAGGAGTACGGTGGTGATGATAGGAGATAGTAGGTTATCCAACTCTAATTGTCTAACTACAGCATCGCCGGAATGTGGGTTGTATCTGTTCGTCAGATATCAGTCGTCTGGTCCCTGACGTTAGAACATTTAGCCGCGATACTCGGTTATCCAGGGACTTTCATCCGATCATTGTGAAATGGCCGGTCGACCGAACGACGGTCTATAGGGAAAATTTGTTCTTCAGCCGGACTGTTCGTATGTGGAATAATCTTCCTGCAAGTGTTTTTCCTGCCTGCTATAACATTATCAAATTCAATGCCAACGTCAACACACAACACTCCCTCTTTCTCCCTTCCTTCCTATCGCGAACACGGTGCATTGCATTTATAGCGGGTACACCCTGAGTGAGAGTCAATAAAAAAAAATTGCAAGAAGATCTGTGTAAGCTTGTTGAAACCAACTGAAGAGCAGGTAAACAAGATAGCAGCGCGTGCAAACAATATTTAATCACGGCTAAACACTTACTAAGTTCCTGAATATCTGCATAAGTAAGGAGTTTCGCTAGAGCGGAGTAATTTGAATTGAATTTGAATGAAGTGAATACAAAAAAGAACTGGGGATTTATATGATTTATTTATATGATGATTTATCCGATTGTTCCGATAAAGTGGACGGCTGCTTTCATTTGAAATGGAACACCTCTGATAAAATAAAATAACTTATTTCAGCAAACTGAAGCAAATAATTACTAGGTGTGACTTAGAGCAAATAATTGTTGCATCGAAATGGAATTTTTTTAAAATGGATTGACATACTTGTTTATTCTCTGATATATAACTAAGTGTGTGATAAATTGGCAATTGTCAGCATATACAAATGCGGTTGAGTGAGTCGTTCATCGTGTGCCTTTCGTCCTCGACCTCCAGGGCAGTTGGCCGATGTTAATAAGAGTACGAATGACAGAGGTTGCTATCATCCGCAAAGGAGTAGTCACAGTCTTCACTGAAAATAAGAAATAGAGAAGTTTGTTTTTCGAGTTATGGCTAATCATATCATTGATCTAATCATATTTGAGGTAAGTCAGTACATGCGTCTAAACCCAGTCTTTAAAATACTTAGGACATACAAACATATTCGAAAATGAAATTTCTCATTGATTCAGGTTCAATATAAACTTCAAATACAATTTATGTATGTTTTTTGTATTTGTGATACGTGGCACGTAGAAACTAATTAATAATTAAAATTCTTAATAAAATTTCTGTTTTTTTTTTCTATTTAAAGATTGTAGACTTTGTCGCTTTATTTTGTTAATCACTGTTGATATTTGTAGCTTGGTCACGTTTAGAAGTTGGTTTAGCCTGACCATCCAGACCAGCCTCCGTGACCGCCACCGCCGTATCCACCGCCACCGTATCCACCGCCACCGTATCCACCGCCGCCATAGCCTCCATGGCCGCCACCATAACCACCGCCAATAGTAATTATTTTGTAAACCGAAACGCCACCATGACCGCCGCCATAACCCCCTCCGTAACCACCACCGTGACCGCCGTAACCACCACCATAATCGCCGCCGCCACCGTAACCACCGCCACCTCCATAGCCTCCGCCATAGCCGCCACCTCCACCTAAGCCTCCAAGTAGGAATCCTCCTTGGACGGTGGACACCAAACAGGCTATGGCCAAAACTGCAATAAATTCCTGAAAATACAAATAATTATCCGTTCGTAATGAAACTAACCTAAACAGCTCTTACTTTCATTGTGTTCTTTCCGCAATTGCTCAAGTCTTATTACTGAACTAATGTATTTTCTGTATGATCTGTTCTTTATATACACTCTCCACAATTCATCCATTCACGTTGTGTATTTGTTTGCCCCGCTCAACTCCCACTTAAAGTGAGTGATTTATTTATTGCTTTGTATTGATCGGTATCATCAGAACAAGTTTCATCTTCATTCGCAAATCTTTAGCCGATACTTTAAAAATCCAACAGAGACAACATTAACATGGATACATATGTACATATTTCGGTGTTCCCCGGGCAAAGACGTTTTGCGTTAAAGCTCAGTTAGAAGAACAAAAAAAAAAAAAAAATTTTGGCCAAGAAGAGTTTGAACATATTTTTAGGCTGTATTGTTAAAGCTAAGCTTAATTGCGATAAAGAGAGATATTTAGATATATTCTTTAAAAATATAGTGAGGACTTTTTTGGATACTCTATGGATTTTCTTGGTTGTTTCAAATCACAGCTGCTTTCAAAAAGGCCAATTTGAAATCTCACAATCATAAAACAAATGACAGGAATTTGCCAAACTATCTGCGCCGTTTCCATTTGTATGACATGCGATAGAAACCAAATATACCCTTTGACACACAAAGTTCAAAGTGCACTAATCAAAATTAAAGGTTAAGCAAAAGCATACACAACAGATATGAATCTCATTGGTACCTTGAGAGAGAGAGAGAGAGAGCGAGATAGAGACAGAGGGAGGCAAAGCCTTAAAATATTGCGTGACATTTATAAGATTTTTCCATTTCTTCGCTGTGTTGTGTGACCAGAGTATACCGACCGCACAAAAACACACACACACCCACAAACTACACATAATGGACACAATTTGTAAATGTAATGGGTTAAAGTTGTCGTCATTTATATGTTGGCCAACGGAGAACTGTTATGGCTGAGCTACGACGAGCGCAAAGTCCGCATAACTGGTGACGGTGACTTTCCAATTAAATAATGTTCTGTCACGGTTGGGACACGAGAAAAACGCAATTGATACATGTTTTATTAAGTTTTTCATATACAGTCGGTTAAGCGGACATAAAAAAAAAATAATATTTTTGCGGGATTTTTCATAAAAAAGAACCTTCTTTCATTTAAACGAACTATGAAATGAAAATAGAAACTTATGGCAAAACTTTTAAAATACATGTATTTAAAATTCAATATTAATGAGCTTGGATGAAAGTTCAAACCGGAGAAACTAGACGACGGATATGTGAATAGCATATCTATATAACAGGGATATAAAACTCATGTTTCGGCGATAATGAAGGAAGAAAATAGACTCGGTGGTTCTAAGATGGTTTGCACGCAAATGGGCATAACCAAAATACTGTTTCAATGAAATCGTCTAGAATTTCGTCTGTCGTTAGACCCTTCATTGAGTGGTACATTTGTATGTAAACTATGCCACGTATGGATATTGTCCAATTTTTAAAATTTTAAATCTAGATCTACAAAATCTACTTGCACTTTCAACCAATATCGTAATTTTTACATTGAGTATACCTCTACATGGGATTGTGCTGATATGCAATTAATCATTAATTTTCTTTTGAGTTTTCAAACCAAAAAAATAAAATTATTTGTATAACTCAAAAAACAAAAATGTATTTTATTGATTTTCTATTTCTCTAGTTCTTTTTCCATCGTCCTTTATTAAGAGCCTGATAGTTGCTTTTATTATGTTTTTAATGTCCTTTTATTACACACTTATATCATTTCTCTTCCGGCATATGACATAGCCATAGTAGTTTATTCTTTTATTTAAACTTACTTACTTGTAAAAAAAAAGATTTTTCTTAAACAAATAAATAAACTACTGATACTATATCGATTCTTTCGTACACAGCTCATTGATTCGATAGAAGTTCCCGGTATATGTGTTTTTTTTTGGGGGGCTAACGCTAAGATTATTGCTCTGCGATTTGGAATAAGGTTGGTGGATGTAGGAAATAGGGAGTAGTGTATGTTGGCAGGAAACACACTTGCTGGAAGAATATTCAACATACGAATAGTTCGAATTGTCTCTATAGTGCTTCGTTCGGCCAACCGGCTATTTCACAATGAATGGATAAGAGTCCCTAAGAGAGAGATATATTGGATCAGATACGATTAGAATATCTAATTTTGCAAAATTTATTTTTAAATAGAATTAAAAAAAAAAATTATTTGATTAAAAGTTCAGGTCATAACGTCTAACAAATTGTGATAAAGCTAGGATAAAGGACACCAAATCACAAATTAAAATGCACCATGAAAATTTAAATTGCACTTTGAAAAACAACACTTTCATTCATTTCAACCCCAAAATATTGTGGTATGACAATGTGTCCCAAAATATTTTATGTGGTCTATTATTATGGTATGTGGTTCATTTTCCCATTCCGATCTTTTTCGATTTTTAGTTTCTGATAATGATATCAGACTTTCCATTCATTCATTTTAGTCATCTGCCGTTTTCCACCTCGGAAATACGGACGACTGTTTGGTGATGCTAATGATCAAACCTGAACGACTAGGAAAACATTCCCCATTGAGGGATCAACACTAGCTTTGATAGAATTACCCATTGCCGCTTATTTCAATACTAATAGTTCATTATTTGTTTATTGAGATGGGATGTCATAGCCAACTATTAAAATTAATTAAAATCTGTGGTCTTTATTATCCAGAACTGCCGGAAAATCGATTACTTTAACATATGGTAGACTCATGCTGGTAAATATGTATAATAATAATAAAGATTGCTAAGGAAGACAAATACTCTTGACTACGTGTAATATGAGTCCCACTCCCTTCTATCTTATCCTTATATCTTCACAAGCCATTTCAATTATTAAGATGAATGGGGGAGGAGGGGTTCTCTACATTTTCCGTGGTATTTCATTTGCAGAAATTCTCTTTTGTAATAATGCTTTTTTAACAAATAAAATAAATAAAGGTTATGCGTACAAAATCCTTAGAATAATTTCACTTACATCTTTATTAAATTTTTCTACGACCTCCGGTCCCAGCACGGTAACCATGGCAAGACATATTAAATTGAAAAGTGCTTAACTCCATTGCGTGTGTCTGTGGCTGTGTGAGCGTTGTTTCCGATTATTTTTAGCTTGAATCCCACGCACTCATACGACTACATATAGCACGTATGGTGTGTACGCACACACACACTTTTCTTTTAAGACTTTTTAAAAATAACTACAGATGTCGCGACAATCAATATGATAAATGGTATGGAAACGTTTTCTGTCGCAAAAATAATCGTTTCTAAATTTTTGTTATTGAACATCAGTACATGTGCTGCACGTTGTACAAAAAATAAGTTCATTTCGAATTAAACTCAACTACAACTGAACTGAAAATATGCAACCAATAGTTTTGGAGAGAAATACCGTACCGACTAGCAATAACAACAATTTAAATAAATTTAAATTGTAATTTATATATTCTTAATTAACCAATGTTTAAACTTAAAACTAGGTAGACTAAAATCTATATGTTCACAAATAGAATTGTAGAATAGATTCAATATCGTGTTTGACAAAAAAACACACAATGAACGTGTTAAATTCTACAAAGTACATTATTTGCGTTCAAATATTTAAGTATTTGTATCTCTGTTCTCTGAGTAATAAAAACGAAGAGAATAAGATAAATTCACAGAGAAAAAGAACACAAACAAGGACTAACACACTATTTTGTATACACATGCATACACATGAGAATGTGTGACGTTTTGTATATGCGTGTACATCAGGGATGCAAAATATGATACAACTAGTAAGTTGTAATGCGCCTATGGCGCCCGTTAATTTGCTTGAGAAAGTATTTGTTACTTAATTTTAAAAATTTTGTAAAAAAAATATTTTGAGAAAACTATTTTGTAAAAAAAAATTTCGAAAAAAAAATAAAATTTGTGGAAAAAAAATTTTTGCTGAAAAAAAAAATTTTTGTTGAAAAAAAAATTTTTTGTTGAAAAAAACAATTTTTGTGAAAAAAAAAAATTTTGTTGAAAAAAAAATTTTTGTTGAAAAAAAAATTTTTGTTGAAAAAAAAATTTTTGTTGAAAAAAAAATTTTGTTGAAAAAAAAAATTTCTTGAAAGAAAAAAAAAATTTGGAAAATCAGTGAATCAGTGTCGAGGGTAAATATATATTAAGATTGTACTTTTTTGGAAAATTTTCGTCATCGAAAGTACCGTGATACAGCTCTTTTGGGCCTAATTTAATACTATTTACAAATGTTCGTTTTTTTTTTGTTTTTTGTAAGTAATTTGAAGAAAATCTATGCAAAGTGAAAATGTACATATTTTGTAATGGAGTGTAACAAAGATGTTCCAATAATATGTCGTTAATGTCACATTAAAAGACGTGATATGTGAGAATCTCAGGTAAAAATAAATAAATAACTTTTCAGCCACTGTCGTGCAAGCAATTTTTCAACTTTTGCCAAAGAAATTTTTGTTTCACTGGCAATAGACGAAAGCACTTATTGCAGAGTACCAAAACTATAAATGTCATTTTTATAAATATACGTCTTTTTATTTTAATAAAATTGATTCTGAAAACCAACTATCTGTTTCGATTTCGGTACCCCCGGGATCAAAAAGTACAATTTCAAAGAACGGAAAGTACAAAACGACGAAACTGATTTTTCATCCCTGATGTCCATGTTCTTCATGCGTTTTGTTCTGTAAAGTTCAGTCGTCAATCAGGAGTTGTGCTGTATAGTCCTGAATGTGCGAAAAGTGTTAGAATTATTGTAAATTCTGTGCATAGTAAAGTTTTCATAAATGGTAACGTTATATATAAATATTTCATACATAGATGTATTTTCTTAACCCTGTTATTTTGAAGATATTTGAAGTTTTACGGACAGGCAAAACATGAATAAATTGAAGTCCCTTTTTAATCAGGAATATATGTGATTCTTTTGTTTGTTTTTTACTTTTTGTTGTAAAAAATGATAAAAAAAAAATATATATTCAATTTGACTTGCGTTTTATTTATTGTCTACTTAGTGTTCAATTTAATGTTGCTTTCTAAATGCTTCCACTAATTGTTTGTGGATTCAAATTTGCTGAATTTTCACATTCAACCAAAAGCAAATAACAGAACAGCATTTGCTGACAAAAAAAAGTGTACATAGGTCAGATACTGTAATTTATTTTCGAAGCTAGCTATCGTATGGGATATGTAACCGACCTGGCTAAATGTTCCCCGAATAATCGACACATTCATTTTAGTCATCAGTCTCCGTGTCTTCAACTGTAGAAATCCTTGTTGTATTGACATGATTCCATTGTAATGGTTTCGCCACAAACCAAAAATGTTTCCTCCTACATAACCAAAGATAGCCAACTGTATTACATTATTTAATTGATGTAAATCATACAACAAATTCCTGCTGTTCCATAACACCTAAACAAGCACTGAAGAAGAAAAATTCAGGAGTGCAAAAAATAAAAACACAATTAGTGTTAATTTGTATTTATGAGGAGAGAGAGTGAGGAAAGGCATGCTCATGTCAGAAACAGTCGGCATACCGACTCTTATCAACATTGCATGCCCCGAAAAATACCACCAAAAGCTAAACTTGTTCAACGTCCTGGCCAAGCCAGACTGCCAACACATCAAATTCAAAATTGATGAACCTAACAAATAACTTTAACAACATTCGTGAGGCCTGGTAATTGCAGGTAATTTCATTAACCCCAAAAAAAAAAACATGCATGTAATTGAGAACAAATCTATTTCGTTTTTTTTTTGTTTGCTTCGATATTACAATTTTTTTTAGCCGTACCGAGCGCTGCACAGTCGTCAGGCAACCAAATGAACAAACAAACAGCCAAAAAGTGCAGCAGAACTTTAGTGAATGCCTTTTTTAATTGATAACTACACAAACTTTAGCGATAATTGTTTGGAAAACAATAAATAAAAACGCCAATCCTTGTGCATTTAGATTCTGTTCTGTTCTTGCTGCAGTGTTAACGGTCGAATCAAAAACAAGAAACAATAATAGTGTTGAATATTTAAATGCCATTGCAAAGAATGATAAGAAAATGTACCAACAGTTTGCTTGGAGTTCCAAATCAAGAATAGAAAAAGAAAAACTAGAACACGTTTTTATCGATTAATAGCCTGTCCAGAGTGTAAACTGTTGGCCAGATTGTATTACACCCACCGACTGTGTAGGCACCTGTTGTGATTAATGACATCTCTTGTTGATATTTGTTTTGAAATCGACTACAATGTACTCTCTCTGTACTCTTGTTTAAGAAATTGTTTATTCAGTAGGAATGTGAAATATTGTGTCGAAATCTGGAATTGCTTGCATTTGTAGTGATAGTTTTAACATTTTTCGTTAAATACTTCAGCAACAAATATCGAAATAAACATTCGAACGTGTAAACATCAAAAAATTTATTGCTTGTTTGAAATCACATTTGAAAAAAAAAAAAAATAAAATGCATTTCTATGTGTAATGCGAAAACTGTTGTTGAAACATGTGAACGTCTGTCTGCCAGATGATATTTTCTGTGAAAATGTGTGACTGTACTACGAAAATACATACCCAAGAAATAGACCACATAATAAATAAACGCAGTGACTCTGAAGTCATGCCATTAGAGGCATTTTGCCTATTACGATATTACGAATTTTTAATAAATCACAAAAATGAATACACTGATACATTTGACTGTTTGTATATGCAGGATGGCTGATATACCTTAATACATTAAGGATATAACTTTATAACCTATAACTTTATTTATCCTTGTACATTTGAAAACCAATAGATATTTATTTAATATTTTTCTCGGTTTTTACAAATAATAGAATTTAAATGACGTCCAACGTCGGTGACGCATATCTTATCAGAATTTTATTAATTACCGTCTGGCGAGTTACAGGGGAATTGCAATTGTTGAATTGAATTGTTGTTCTTAATATTGTTTTGAAAACTTAGGTACCTTAAAGTCAGGATACCTTTAGGGATTCGCTTGAATTCAGCCATAATAAGACTGGCTGTGGCTAGTTGCACCATCTTGTTGAAACGAAATATTCAAATATGCTTCGATTTAAATCAACTTGTAAGTCCTAAAAAGTGGAACAGTTGAAAAATCCTTTAATCGTTTAAGTAATATCAAACGAAGAACTCCAGATTTGTGGCAAATGAAAATGTGCAACTCAGTCCTGGAACATTAACAAGCCATTGATCACAATATTTCATACCAGCCTGATGCAAATGTTGCATACATATTTCTTATTATTCGCTTGACCATCCGATTCGTTATGGCTTCGGTATTTGGCCTTAGAGCAGTTTGAAATGGACATCGTAGATTTGAATGAAAATTTAAATGATTTATGTTTATATTGAAAATTTGTTCAAATAAGGAAAATAAAGAATTAGTTCAAAGTTAATAAATGTATTAAAATGTATTTCACATAAAACAAAAATAATTTTAATAAACGCTTTGCAATGTCATTGTTTAAGATGTAACATTTTGCAAACAATACTTTCCAATAATGGCGTAAAGGGTTTTATTTTTTTGTTGATATGTGAATTTGTTCATGCAGTGCACGTCCATTCAATAATCCTAATATTTCCGCTGTGTGATAAGTACAACATACTCCAGGTTCATACTCACATATCAATATCAAAAACATATTTTACCGAACATTACGACCTCATGGGCGTTTGTATCAGTAAGAAAAAGGGCAGTATTCATTTGGGACATTTACCATCCGATCAGAGAGTATACAACATTGTATCATTTTGTTAATGAATTTCCCCCGCGTGTCTTCAATGAACTGATAAACATTTATCTGCCTAACCGTTCCTTTTTTTCATTCAACCGCCTCTACATTTATCACACATTCGCAATGGATTTTTAAGAATGCCTTCTCTCATTCATCTAACCAGTTGTGTATGCCACAATGAACGGAATCTTATTCTCCATGTAATTCCCGCCGGTTCAGCTTTCCACCGAATCTTATTATCGATAACCACAATTCGACACATTGATTTTATTCTAATCCCGGTCTTTATGGTCTCGCCCACCACTTGCCCGCCTCATATCACCATAAAGGACAATTTGCCCCTCCCTTCAGTTCACATTGACCATTATTATTCGTCCCCAATTGGTTACAACTAATCTGGCGCATTTCCTTACAAATCCATTGGCACTTTCATTGCCTATCATGTCCCTTTGGCCCGGCTCACATATGATTACCGAATTAACACAACATCGAAGCGATTGCCTAACTAAACGTTTGACCAAAAGCAGGTACTGGTGTGTATGTGTGTGTGCATTTGCAATCCTCAAACTCATTGATTCATTGTGTCGCATACAGTTGATTAAACAATACATTTTAATTGGCATGGATATTTCGCAGTCGAAATGCTTAGAACTCATAGCAATTCCTTGTACATATTTGAACAAGGATATTGTAAGTATGAATACACTTTTACACATACAGTGGGCGGCATAAATATAAGTTCCACGTTCTATTTGTGAAAAGCTTACTTGGCTTAAAAAAGAACTTTGAATTTATTGAATTAAGTACAACATTCTTTTCATCTTTGTGGAAATTGTGATGCATACATAGTTAAGTAAATAAATCGTGCATTGCAGCCGTTTAAATTCAAACGGTATCATATGTATACGGGGGAGTAAAACATCGGTTCCCTTATATTTCCCAATTACACTACTCAACAAAATGAAAAAAATTTCATGTACTCCGGATGCGATAATTTTTTCTGTGTAGATAACCTTGACATGAGCTCGAAAAACGCAATAAAAAAATTTTTTTTCGATTGGTTTTTGATATATTTTTTTTTTTATTCGCAATTGAGTAAAGGTATGAATTTCAAAAATTTTCTCGACATATGCACAACTTTGTCTATGGTAAGGTTTTTTCTTTTTTATTACAAAAAAAATTAAAATTTGTTGGGTGACAAAAATATATGAAAATTTGAAATGTTTGAAATTCATACCTTTACTCAATTGCGAATAAAAGCGAAACGCGTGCATCGATTTTCATGACCTTTGTCTCATTTTGCTCATAGGTTATGTGACTTTACGTAAAAGTAATAAGATTTGACATTTTTTTTCATTTTGGATTTTTTATGGATTTTTAAAAAAAAAAAATTTAAATCTTTAGGCAAAAAATAAGTTTTTTCCTTTATATATTCATTTTTAACTTGGAAACTGTTGCTTGTATAGGAAAACAATATATGAACAGATTAAGGGAATTGTAATTTTAAATTTTTTAAAATTTAATTCAATTAAATCGGGCTAGTGGTTCCCGAGTTATGCCGGACGAAAATTTAAGAAAAAAAAAATAAAACAAAAACCAAACGAAAAAAAAATTTTTTATTGCGTTTTTCGAGCTCATGTCAAGGTTATCTACACAGAAAAAATTATCGCATCCCGAGTACATTTTGACTGTTGACTAGTGTTATTATTGTGGCTTCTATTAGATTTCTGAACGTTTTTTTTTACAGTTAGCCGAGTTCCATTGCTAAGCATAGGTGGGTGTATATTTCGTAATAAAATAATAGGCACCCCAATTTTGATTTCAAGTACGTGCAGCGGAAAGCCTGGAAGATCAAGTGAATTTAAAAATTCAACAGGATTATTCACAGCATCTTCATCTTTTGTTACGTTATCAACTGATTTGTATATTTTTGAAGTTCCAACGATTCTATTTAAAATGACACTGTTAATAGAATTAACGTCAGTGTTTTTTGCTGCTAGTAAGGCCCGCTCACATAACCATTGTTTATTTTTAATATTATGTTTGATGTTAGGAAATGTGCAATTTATCAATTCGTCATTAGATTCCGTCAATTTACAAAAATCATTTGGAAACATTCTGAAATTCATTGACGGATCAATTGTCATTTTTCCATTACCTAAATCTAGTAATTGCTTGGCCAAGTGGCATCAGCATCGCATTGGAGTTAGGTTAAATTTTCGATTATAGGTTGTCACTTTGAAATTAACACTTATCACTTAAAAGTCTGGGATCCTAATTACTTACCTAATAAATTCTCAACATTTGGAGTAAATCGGTTGTTTGGTTCCGGAGATATAAAATTAGGTCAATATAACTCAAATAGGTCCCGAGATAGTACGATTTTTAGTTCTGGGTTGTGTGGGAGATGCCACGCCCCTTGGAGATATCCAAAAAAAAACATTGCCTTTAATTTCTTCCAGACTGACAGTAACATCCTGCGAAAATCGGTCAGGTGGTTTCTTCAGCTATTGGGTACAAACATACAAACAAACACAAATTCAATTTTATATATGTAGATAGATAAGTCATATGTATGTGTTCACCTATATTTATTTCCTCGACTGTACATTGCTTTCAATGTTTGTCTGACATTTCAATAATGCCTGGCTGGAGGCCTAAAAACAGACACAAAGTCTAAAGAAAATGTTGATGTGTGCATATTGATTTGTCCATTCGTATTGTGTTATTGTGCTATGCTGTGAAATATTGGTAAATAATTGAATAAATATAAACGTGCATCTCTTGCATAATAGAAACTTTTATGGAAGATTTCAGTACGGATTATTGTATGCTGCTGTTTGTAATCACCTTGAATTCCATGAAATGGGCATATGGGGTAGGATTTACCAGTAGCGCACTATACTGAGAAATACATGTTGAATTTAAGATTTACTCGATATTTCTGTTTTAGATTTAGTCCTGAACCATTATTCAAGCAAATGCAGTTTTCAAGGAAGTTTTAGTAACAGGATAATTATAATAATCAAGGAAAATAATTCCAGTCTGCTAGAATGGATTACATCCTTCATGCTTGCCAAGTCGATCTGTAGGAAGAAGGCGGTTTATATTGCAGCTACAGAGATTGGTTCAAGAAAAATCCATATTGGAATTACATAGGTTACTACTTTTTAATACCAAAAATGTAAATCACAAAAAAAGACAGTTAATAGTCGTTCGCCTACAAAAGTACATGGGTCTTGTTTGTTCCCTTCAGATGACAACTTCTTTTGGTCCACAAAATGGCCATTTGTTTGGCCAATATTTATCATTGTTTGGAGTTAAATCTTGTTCCGCTCAGCCATATTCTTTAGACTGAGTAATACAAAATTCAAAATTATTTTAACTAATCACACTTCATCTTTTTTTTCTTTTCTTTTAGGTATGTCAACCTAAACTACGTACTAATAAAGTACTCCTTAACACAAACTACTTTGGTAAGTCTAAGATGCACAGTGTTGACGTTTTGGTCGGAAAGATTTATAATTTTTGTATTTGGTCGGACCAATCCCACTTTGGTCGGTTTTAGCCTCTATTGTCACATTTATATAAAAACGTATAGTTTATTTGCATAACTATATATTTTATATTCATTAATTTACAATTTTTCAAAAATCGATACTTCCTTTTCATACACATATTGTAATTTTGTAATCAGGAGAATGATTGGCATTTGTGTGACGTTATATGCAACATTTTGATGTGTTGTTTTACTGTGTCTACTAGCATGACTTACGCCCTGTAAATAAAGTAAACTGCTGCAACTAAAAATTAACTTTTTATGATTTTCCGACATCCTCTATATTTTACCCGTCTTGACCATTTTTGTAGTTTTTTCAGTATTCTAAAACTTTTTGGTTTCCCCAAATTTTAAATTATTTTTCATGTATACATTCCACCAGTTTTTGTTCCCTTTCGACCTTTTTTATTTTATCCCATTTTTGTCGATTTTATATCCTGTTTTGGCCCATTTCCGTCCTATCTCTATATTATTTCCACCTGTTGTAGATTATTTCTTATTAATATCTTAATATATATTTACCCTCGACACTGATTCACTGACTCTGTCACGCAGTACGTAGGAATTTAAATAGGCATTCTGTAATTCCATAAATAATAATAATAAAAAAAATAATATTTTTTTTGTACAGAAATTGTGTTTTCCCCAAAATTTTTTTTCCAATTTTTTTTTTTTCAACAAAATTTTTTTTTTCCACAAAAATTTTTTTTTCAACAAATTTTTTTTTTCACAAAAGTTTTTTTTTTCAACTAATTTTTTTTTTTCAACAAAAAATTTTTTTTTGAACAAAAATTTTTTTTCCACAAATTTTTTTTTTCCAATTTTAATTTTTTTCGAAATTTTTTTTTACAAATAGTTTTCTCAAAATATTTTTTACAAAATTTTTAAAATTAAGTAACAAATACTTTCTCAAGCAAATTAACGGGCACCATAGGCGCATTACAACTTACTAGTTATATTATATCAGTTTAAGTACCGTTTTGTACCAGTCCCCTTTTCCTAACGATTTTTTTCAAATATTTTTTTTCCCTTTTGTACTTCTTTTTTTGTAGGTTTTTGCCAGTTTTTCGACCCTTATCTAACTATTACCCACATGGTTTTACAAAAAATTGTTTCACCGTTTTTTAACTTTCCCACCTTTTTTATCCCGTTTTGGTCCCTTTTTCCTCCAATTTCTAACTCATATCCACCTATTATTTCCAATCATAGTCGTGGACCAATTTTCCAAAAAAAAATTGAGAAGGGTTTTGGGGACACACTTTACCCGTCCCCCCCCCATTTTTATCCCCTTCCAATCCGAATTTCTAGGATGCAAGGCCTACATCGCCCAAAATTTCATGATTTTAGCTTCAGCCGTTTGGCCAGGACAGTGATGAATCAGTCAATCAGTCACGCAAGCCTTTTATATATATTGATAACATAAATAATATTGCTATGCAAAGTTGCGTCCCATCCATGCAAATGTTTTTTTTTTTTAATTCACATAAACTTGTGTGACCAAACGTAGTGTTTGGGCTGCAAGTTGAACTCCCTTTCAATATTGTTTCCAGATCAACATTGACGGTTATTTAAAACAAATGTGTTGCCACATGGGCACTTTTTTGAAGTTTAAGCTTTATCTAAGCTTTGATCTAACTAAAGTTGTATACAGCAATTTACGAGTATACGGTCAATGAAGTCCTTGCTATTACATCATTTAAATGACCACCACGCGAAGTGTTGCAAGCATTGATTCTTTTGAGGTAATTTTGGACCACTTTTTGGCACATATTGGGCGGTATCTCAGCCATAACTTGACGCATGTTGGTTCTTAAGTGCTCAAGAGTTAAAGGTTTATCTGCATAAACACGGTCTTTCGTAGCCACAGAAAAAAAGTCTAATGATATTGATCGCATGATCTTGGTGGCCAGTTGATGTCACGACGAGAAATTACGCGGCCAGAAAATGTCTCTTGCAATAAAGCGATATTCGCTAGAGTTGTGTGGCACCGTCTTGTTGAAACCACATATTCTCCAAATCGTATTCTTCAATAGCAGGCCAAAAAAGTCGGTTATCATACGACCATAACGATGACAGTCGTTCCCTCGTCGTTTTCGAAGATGAAGGCCCAATCACAAACAGTGACTTTATGTGGATGTAATGGCGTCTCTTCAATTACTTGAGGATTCTCAGAACCCCAAATACGACAATTTTGTTTATTAACATACCCACCGAGTGAGAAATGTGCTTCATAACCATAAACCATAATCTTCTCTTAAAGCACGATATGTGGCTGTGCCAGAATAATAATAATTTTTACACGTTGTGTGATAGTTAAGCGATTAATTTTAGTCGGTGTCAGACTTCCAACTGAAAAGAAAAAAAAAATTGTTTTATCAACTTAGTTTGACAGATGACAAATTCCGGCCACGAAATGGAAAACCCTATATAACTCAATTTTGGATCAATAACACTACAGATGGGCCCAATTGCAGTGAACGCCATCCTCTATTTTGTGTCTTCTTCAATACTTTACCGTACAGCGTCGATATTATCAGTTAGCCGACCGGTACCAATGTGTAGTGCTGGCGTTTTTACGTTTTCCCTCCCATTTTTCAATTGGCTATCTTATTTTCTTATTTCAGTAATACGCAGGAGATGTCCCCTATAAATGTATTGCAGTGTGTTAGCGAAAGGAAATAGGACATTTGTTGATATATTTCTTGAATTTGAGAATGTCAGTGCTGGCGGGAAAATGCACATTTGACAATGAACGGATCACACTCCCTGGCCAGTCGCGTACCCTCGCAAAATGCCCTAGCATCAGGGACCAGTCAACGGATATCTTGCGAACAGATAACATTAAAATATCTATGGAATAGCGATACACACCCCACGTTCCAGCGATGCTGAAAGAAGACAGAAGCGTTGGAAATCCCACTTTCCCCTATCACTATCCTTTAGAGCCCCTGCCCTCATGTGAGAGTTACGAGGTGTAAATATTTACGCGGTCAGATTTCATTATTTACTTACGGTTCTCAATTAAAATTAAATTTGTTTTAGTAAATTTTATAAACTCTACTGAAAAATATACTCAACCTTGGAAAACTTTGTATTTTTCCAAGTCATTTATCGATCTTGAACTTTTTTTTAATAGTCTCTGCATCAAAAATGATAAAAAATCACAACTAACAGAATTTTTACCACAATTCCTTTTTTAAATTTTTGTTTTGGTTTCTCAAAAAACTATTAGTTTTTTTTTAAATGCATATAAATTGGTTTGTATGTACATATGTGAGTGGGAATTTATGAGACTGTATAGCAATATTTTTTCGAGTATTGAAACGAATCATGTCACAACATTTAAACATCACGACCGGGAAAAGTTTCATAGAGCACACATACACATTCACCTATATTTTCCCCTACATACATACATACATAGTATGAATGTGAAGTGAATGTCCTCATAGACTCGTGACATATACTCGTATACATACGTAAATACATACACATGCATTTTCCTGTTTGTTTTTTTTTTTTCATATCAATATAATATAAGGCTCATATAAATCTTTACGCGCCGTTAATTTTTTGACGAAGTTCAGTCAAATACTTTATGTGTGAGGATTTATTGACGCGACACCATAAAATTCAAGTGTATCTACTAACAGTTTAGATAGTAGAATACTAAAGCGACACAGCCATAAACATACGGTGAGATCGAATTCGACGACAGATATTTCTGATCAAAAAAGTGTGTAACAATATTGATATTGTTCGAAATTGGGGAAATCTGATGATTAATAGGCAAACTACAAAGGCTAGAGGTAGCCATCGAAATAGCAGAAGGACGTTCGTTAAGTCCTTTATTATTGCCTTTACAGTTTATCGTCTTCGATTCGGTCTAATATCGTCATGTGTCTGTCTGTACACATATCCCTGTGCACGAAATATTGGCAAAACACACTGACACACACACACACACGTACAAACACTTACATGCAATCCATACATACCTACATCCGTTCAGACAGTTCGGAAAATGTCTATAGCGTGGAGGTGAAGGTGACTCCACTAGACACACTAGAACTGAAATGAATGAGTGTGCTAGTGATTCTATCAACTGTATTGGTGTAATGTTACGTGTTTGATTGTGTGCATGTGTGCTATGTCATTTACAATTACTGGCTGTCTGACATGTGTGTGTGTTTGAGTGTGTCTGCGTTTATTTGGGGCGACATACATACATACACACTCGACGACCTGTCTCTTATCGCCGTATGACGTTATATCTGGGCTGCCTTCATTTTTTTCTATAAGTATGTATGTGTGTTGGTTTGTCAGTTACTTGATGCCGGGGGAAATACTTTTCATAAGTTAAAATGTTACGATTTTTATAGGCTATAAATGTCACGGCATATTTAACACTTGAAGTGCCAAATAAAAGTGACGTTTTAAAAAAAAAAAAAATAAGAAAACATCTAAGCTGTCATTGTTGTCATTTCTTTGGCTTTTATTATTGTTCGATAGCACAAAGCGGTGGAAATGACAGATAAGTGATTCCATTATCATTTATTAAGCCCAATTGAACTGAGGAGCATGGAATGTACGTAGGTGGCTATGAACTTTTTAATTACATGTCTTATGTCGAGAGCAATAGAAACGTTAAAGATTCTTGACAGTGGTATTGTAGGTATGCTTTAATAGGTAATAAACAAATTGTTAAATTAGGTGAAGTCCTAAATTTGTTTTTAATTTATAATACAGGATTCTCCGGCAAGAGGTGTCTTTGTGTCTGTCGTGTCTTTGCTGATTGAAAGTGATTTAAGACCTTCCAACTTCTTCCTTTGGGGTCACGTAAAATATAAGGTCTACGCCAACAGCCCAGCGTCGATTCAAGACCTCAAAGATAGCATTCGAGAGGCTATCGACGACATAGGGCAGCCACTTTGCGATTCCATGAAAAGGAGTTGGTCCTGTAAGCGTGGTCGTGGTGGCCATTTGGCTGATGTTGTTTTTTATTATTAACCTTCCTCTTTGCTATGAAATAAACATCAAAAAATTCCATTTTTCTTTGAATACCAAAATAACACCTCTTGCTGAAGAACCCTGTATATGTATTCTTCAGGACGAACCCTCTTGAATGTGATGAACATCTTTCTTACGTCGGATGATCTTGGTTTGTGTGTCTTGTCCACAGAGTATCGATTTCCCCGGTGTGCGACTAAAATTGTAGTTGCCGCCTAAAGTATTTTTGGTTTGTGCGTTTGGATTCATTCGATCGACATGACCAAACCTTTAGCTTTACTCCGTTGATGTCGAAATATATAGTTCTTACAACGCACGGTTCGTCTATTCTCCTCGTTAACACGAATGGCGACAAAACTCTCTCAAAAACGCCATCGCAAGTTTTCATATTTTAGAGCCATAAAGAAGCATTAGTAGAATAAGTTTATTGTAAAGTATTGTGTGTAATGTATTGTTCCAGCTGGGCTAGAACGGGCTCTGTTTGTAAATTGTTCGCTTAGCCTACAGTAGCACCTTTTGATAGCTTTGGTTTATTATGAAAAAAAAATTTCGAACTCTCATCCCGATGTTTGCGTTGTAGTTGCAGGAATACAATTTTCCTCGTTTACCGTCAGTGTTATCATCGCCGATTCCTTCTTGATTCTGAAAAAAGCACCAGTTACAACTCACGCTACCTTTTCGACGATGTTAGTCAATCAATCTAATAAGATCTCATTTGCGATGGCCAGTAGATTTAATCCGCGGTAGTTTTTGGGAAGAGTGTCCCAATTACCAGACATGCTTCCATATTTCCAAAGCTAATTAGTGGACCTTATTTGCTCTTCTCCTCTTGTCTTATACAGCTCTGCCGTTCCTGCCACTTCCTCCGATGACTTCATCTGACATTCCCTGTGGTTTCACATAATCTCAAATCGTAATAACCGTTTTAAACAATGGAACCATTTCAAAATATGAAATAGTTTCAATTCCACTGAACACTTAACCAATAAAATGTGTATACGACTATGAAAAATAACATTCAATTAAGCAATTATTCCCCCAAAATAGCCCACAAGTATGTGAAGCCACACATACGTGTGTATGTATATGTGCATGTTTGTATGTATGTATGTTTATAAATGTTTCGCATAGGGACATATAATTGATGTGCTGTGTTTTAGTTTTTAGTTTCGGCCTAGATTTCTACTTTCTGTTGTTTTATCCATTTTGCAAGACCTTCCGGCTATGTAATGGGTATATGTGTGTGTGCGTGTCAGCAAGTACTTACTTTGTCCATTTGCTGGTCCAATTGAAACCGATTAAACGGGTATTTGTCTGCCATTTTTATAACATAAGTGAATCGGTTTTAATACTTTGATTTCAATGATTTTCAACATTTTAACTGTGGTATCGGAAATTATTTAAAATAATCTCCCGTTGAAAACAACAAATTACACTGGCCACTTGAAGTAAATTTGCTGCTCAAAATTCCCAAGCATATGAAGGTAACTGAGATGTATGTATGCACATAATAGAATACAGTTTTGAATTTGCTGTGAAAACATCAATCGCCAACTATATTCTAATTGGTAGTTTGGCCGTCTGAAACCGATTTACTGTACTTACATCAACAACATTTATAGGATAGCGCACAAATACAATTGGGGTAGGGTTATATAGTTGCAACCAAAAGTCGACTTTTCTACCTTTTGACTTTTTAAAAAATTTACAAAATTTGATTTTTTCGACTTTTCGAGCTTTTACGATTATAATACAATTTTATTCAAACTTATACAAATTTAAGTTTAAAACGTAACAAATTACAAAAAAAAAACCAAGAGATAAATTCAGTTCCAATTTATGGTAGATAAAACAAAATGTCTACTTCGATTTCAACTACATATCCTGTTCAATAGATCTAAGACAATAGAACAGACATTTAACATCGAAATACATTTGCTAAGATTAATCGAATTTTCAAGAGTCGACTTATTCAACCCCAGATTGGAGGGCAATGAATAACTGGCCTGATCCTCTCCAAATGTCATGAAAATCATCACATCAAAATGATTTAGTTTCTTTATTTGTACTTAATGTTATGAAAATAGTTCTAATATTAAACTAGTAGAGCACACAATCAAATAAATCATAATAAATAAAGAAACTCATCACAAAATTCCACCCCACTCAGTTTACTTTAACAAAAACGTTTATGTTGCACAAAACCCATTGATGACCAATAGTTGATTTTCGTCTACGGAAGTTTTTGTATGTAATGTTAGTTAACCCAAAAATTCTCTTGACTTGGAAAACCTCAATTTAATGTTTCCTTTCGTCAACGAATAATTCATTTTGTAAAAACGTGCAGTAAAATTTCATTGTTTTTGGATAATAAAAACAAACATTGAGGAAACAAACATTCTTCAGGAAACAGAAAATTAGATTCAAATGTTGTAAACACGGGCATAAGATTGCGAATATTTAAGCGCCCCGGTAGGCGAGTTGGTAGCGTGCTTGTCTATCAGCGTGGGGTTGTGGGTTCGATTCCCACCAGAGGCTTTGGTCTGTCGCTGCAAAAATCTAAACATATGGTCTGTGTCACCCGGTTTACCCTTGGACCCAAAAATTAGAATATAAATTTACTTTGTATTGTAATTAATAATAAATAAAATAATAAAAAGTTCCCAAAGAAACCAATGCCAGCGACTTTACAAGTAACAGACTAATCTGTAACATTAGGCAATCGCAGACCAATTTTGAAATGGAAGATCCCCTCAGTGAATGACAAGACAAATAAGTATATAGGTATCCGATGAAATGTTTGGTATCTAGCGTTTGATTAACAGCTCCTCCATACCGCAACCACCTACTGTAGAAAACGTTTAATGATGACTTTACCAAATAACTATTTTTCTTAACTATTTCTGACCATAGTTTTTACTCACGAAGTGGTAAATCTTTCCTAATGATTTTAGTAAACAGTGTTTTCATTAACCTAAATTTTTTTAAACAAAATTCCAAATTTTTTTTAATTATTCTTGTGAAATCCAAACTTTGAAATATTAAATACTTTTCAAAAAAAATTTTTTTTAATTATTTTTAACAGTTTCTTAAACTTCGACGCTGTTCTTTCCTCGCGAACTTGAACATACGCATAGTCGTCGATTTGTGATTTCCCTCTATTTTTCCGATGAGGTCAATTGCGTCCGCTTATGAGAGGTTGAATTGGGTGTTTCGTTTTGATATGAATTGTCGTATGGCATCGTTTTGCTGGAGTTTCTCAATACTTTTACTGTGTATCTATTGTCTCGCAGTGTCATTTATGTATGGCGAAGGAGTTTTGGGATTGATTTCTTGTGATTTTTCTATCGAATATTTTTTCATAAATGATTTACTTGTCGATTCCTCATTCATGAGTTGATTCAGATCCTCACAATATATATTTCATTGTACTAATAAGAAGGCATCAGCCTGGCAAACGTCCTGGTATTTAGTCCTAAAATTTAAACAAGGCAAAATGAATTAGACGTTCCTATTAACACAATGAGGAATTGAAAAAATGATGTGAATAAAGTTTCATCTAAGCGATTTCATAAGTTGAAGATCAACTGATGACTCTTTGACTTAAAGTGTCTGTTTCAGAGTAAAGTGTAACGAAATCAGGGCTCATACGATTTGTTTTCTAAGCAAAATACGCACAATTTGTCAAATGTTCCAGAAGTTCGCGCAAATGCTACTTTGTGCTCATAGCATTTATACACGATAAAGATCAGTTCACTAAATATTTTGGACAATTTCAAAGTAAACATCTAAATATGTATGTCTAACATACATACCAACAAACTCCATTCATTTGACAATCAAGGGGATGACAAAAAGAATATATTCAGGTCATTCCATTTCATTCCATTTACAATATTACGAGCCATCATTGACTCCCAAATTAGTTTCCGTTTCAGGAAATTTAAAAAAAATAAGAATTTTCTACAAATACGTGTTAGTAAGATTTTTTTTTTTTTTTGAAAAATTAGACAAACAAACGGACAATACCGAAACCCGACTGGTTGTTATCCCGGTTTTTGTTTTGGATGACTCTATCAAAATACGTTACTCGTATGTTGTAGTTTTGTATGTCTGTCCATACATATCATGGTTGATATTATTTTATAAATTAGCAATGACATGCCTGCTGTTACGCTGGTATCCTCGTAAATATTCATATTGGATATCACAAAATCAGCATGAAGTAATAACTAAGGCTCAAAATGCCAGCGGGTTTATGATGTTTGCAATTGTATACATTAATTTAATATGCTCGTGCTAGTGGAGCTGGCGCTGGTGCGTCGACTTTGGCTGGTGGGTCTGGATCTGGTGTTGTCTCTGTCGATGATGATGGAGTGGAGCATCTGCGATTGGAATGCAGTGGTGGTGTTATTGATTTTTTTTTGTTTTCGTTGTTATTGGCAAATGTTGATATTAAAATTGTATACATTCATACAATGATTGGTTTATAATGACGATTCATTTGTTCATGTATGTATGTATTTGCCAGTGAGAATGATAGTGGGCCAAGTCACATATTATTGTATGAATTATAAAATATTTTTTTATTTTGGAAAAGTTGTTGTCCAATATTGTCGATTGCAGAGAAACATGTCTATGTGGATTTTATTTAATGTAACTTAGACCAATGCCATTGTTACTGGTACATTTATGAATGTGTGTGTGTGTGTGTGTTTTTGAGTTTATGGAGATGAGAGCGTCTGTTTGTTTGTTTTGATGTTGTCTGTAAATAAAATATTTATTCTTGCATCAAACAACGTGATTTTTATTAAATTATTATAAATTGTTTAACATAAATAACAATTCAATTTCCTGATATCATAATTAAGTATAGGAGTCTATATGATACAAACTTTAGGGCATTTTCATTAACAACATATTGTCGGGATCTCAACTGCATCCACTTATCTGTCGTTTGAGCCGTAGACGAGTGTTTCACTGAGCGCCGTTCGGATCATAGAACATTTTGAATTTGGTTTTAGATATCCCTGGCCGATTTTAATATATTCTGCCGGCCACAGGACATTATCGAGCCCCGTTTCGCAATTCCGTGATTCTACCTTTTTTTGTATGGAGTTCTTCCAATATGTGACTGACTGTCAGATGACACTAGGGGGAAGTGGAATTTAAGTAGTAATTTGTCAGGATCTAAAGGCGAACTTTCCCCAACTCAACAACATCTTTAAAGCACATCTATGCAAAGTTGGACGGACATCACTAGAGCCTTATGCTGACTATATACTTTGGATGTTACCAACGGTAGCCTACTTTGGCAGTCCAACAAATGGTGGACTCAATTTTCTTTCAAATTATCCAAGGAACGTGTTAAAAATACATAAATAAATAAAACGGGTGATTAAAAGGCGAAGCTCACACAACTACTGATAACCGCCATACAAGATATCGGTTTCGAATTAGAACGAATAAGAAATTCGTTCCGTATGCAAAGACATGAAGCCAGATTTTATTCCATATACAAATGGACTGGTCAACCATTCCTCCAACCTCCATAGGTGTAGCAGTAGACCAACAAAATAATCCCCGAATCAAATTCACTGCGTGATCCCTCTTTTAGTACAACAGTACTTGTGGCAGCTGACCACACGAGACTCCTCATAAAAATCTGCAATTAATTTGTATCTGGAGTGGCGTGTGGTGAAAAACAGCTTCGTCGGTAAAGTTCTTCATCTCTTGCCAAACAATCTTCAGCCCATTGACCAAAACAAACATGCAAATGTCCATCACAAACATAAACCTGAAAATAAAAATGAATTTTTTTTAGTACCGTTCAAAGTCAAAGTAATCGGTAGATCAAATTTAAAGTTATAAATGAACCACCCTTTACATGAGTTATTCTTTCGAATATTCGGTGTTAACCAGTCCCAATTCCCATTGAAATTGACCATTAACCCACTTGTCGCCACCGTCGCTTTAAAAGTCCATCAAACGGTGAAAAATTCAACTGAAAATTAGTAACGAAATTTAATGAGAGATGCGTTTTCAAATAAAATCCACAAAATCCGGTGCTAAGTGGGTTAAAGACGTGTTTCTATGTTTAACCGGTTGGACATAAAATGGCATGTAATGAAAGTACTTTTTCACTTAACACATGAATTAAGAAACATTCATGGTGAAGTGTCTAATGTCCGAAACAGAAGACTTCGAGTGGCAGTCAAGATGTGTAGCACTCTAATCGAATGCCATGGAAATTAAATTAAAATAACATGAACTAAACCGAAACTTCTGCGTAAGTAGAACGAGGTTGTGTGTTCGTGTCAGTGTGTATTCATCTGAGTACAATTTGAATTTGCTGTTGTCATTACCAGATTTAACTTTTGTGCCAAAGTCGTTGTAAGTATCGAGTGTGTACATACTTTCATGTTAGCTGGAAATGTCCGAAATGCAATTTTCTACAATGACAAATCAAAAATTTAAAAGACATCAAACGGAAGTTCTTACCAATTTGTACTTACGAGTATGGCCGTTGGTCGTTGGTTACTGCTGATGCTACTGTGGGTGATAATGATGGCCCAAATCAAGATGATGACGTTGCCGATGCCGATAATGATGCTGATGTTTGTTGTTGTCATTGGTGATTGTTCAAACTGAACATTTGATTGTTTCCCTTTTGTAGATTTGCTCATTTGTGAGTCGGTATCTTTGGACTTGATTGTGTGTGCGAGTATGTGTGTATGTCTGTGTCTGTGTGTGTTGAGTATCTGTGTGATGTTTGCAAAAAATGATATGTCCATTATGCATGCAATATCTGTGATTCTTGAGGCAAAAATTTGTCACATTCCCACAAACGGATATCTATCAGTAGACATTTTTTTTTTTTTTTTGGAGCAGCACACCCTTATTTCGATTCCTCATGGTTTTCCTTTCGCTTTTCCTCTTCATTCAAATACCATTCAATCTTTTGTTTATTTGCCATTCGTTCTGAACACAAATCGTCGAGTGTTCGTGTATGTGTCGGTGACTGTGTGTGTGTGTGTGTTTGAGCGAGTATTTGTTTGACTGTATGAATTTGCATGATAAGCAGAAATTATTACAGTAGGAAGTGATGAGTGTGCAAAAAGCAGTAAAAACCGGAAACGGATATGTTTGTAATGCAATTGAATAATACGAATGGTTGTGTTATGCCATGTTCGGTTTCTTTTTTCCGCCCATTCAGTCCTTTTCCTTTTCCTCTTCACCAGCGACAATATGAATTCAATTTTATGTAAATGTCTCGAAATTAGTTTGAATCCTTATTATTCGAATGAAAGAATGAATCAGAGAAAAAGAAAAAATCGATCAATAAAACGGAGCAGGAAATAAATTCCAGTGGCTTTATAAGTTACTTGATTTCCGGCGTTATTTGCAGCAAACATTCACGCAAATTCTATGGCCAAACCCATTTGACTTCGTTCACAGTACATTTTTCTTTAAGCAAATATAGAATATAAATAAACTATTCATAACGCCATCAGGATGTAGACGCTTTGGATGGCTAGGCGTATTTGTATAGAGGAACGTGTAGTTTTTTTTGAGTAGACATACTCCATTTCATACAACAAGATAAAAGTCAATCGAAACTGTACGGAATATATACAAAAGATTATACACTCGGGATTAGCGAAACTATTTAAGATAATTTTTTTAAATATTTTTTTTTTTCTCAAAAAGAAGTCGACAATTTTTATGGCATTCGATTTGAGTGTTGCCATGAACAGCGTTCAACAATGAAACCTGTCAATATTAATGAACGTCAGTTACGTGAGACTTCTTGGTTATGTTACAAACCACTTTGCGTTCAAATTGGCAAACATTCGTTTTTATCCTCGACATCCTTCACATCAAAACAAAAATCTGTCGTACTGGTAGCAACATTGAACACCGGCAATATTAAACAATAATTAATGTAGTAGAACAGGCCCGGGTCGAACTCGCTGGTTGTCCATTCGATGTATGCTTTATCGATGCCTGCAAGCAGTCTTTATATTCAAATATTTTCACAAAATTCTTCGTATATTCTAACCCAGAACCATATCAAAAACCCAGCAGCAACAGACACATCAAGCAGTCCGGTTACTCTGAGAAAGACCACATATGATACCGCCAGACATACCATAGATACTAGTGTTAATCAACGTATGTACGCCTGTGTAGGGCAAGTGCCATGAAGGTCTTTTGTGGGCTTCTCCCAATTCCGATGGCTTTTGCAGTAGTCACTTATCGAAAACTTTCATACATTCTAATGAGACTGTGTCCTGTTATAGCGGATATAGCCGACAGCATTTTATGATAACGTTTCGTATCTAAGCGGAACCAGTAGCGAATGCAATGCATTCTGAATCGCTTCCTACTACGTTCCAAAGTAAAGGCGACTACTTCCAACAGGACTACCATACCACACAAAATACGCATTACATGCAGTTCCCTTCAAAATGACAAAAATGATAATGAAAATTGGAGCTGGGGACAGGGAGGGCGTGGCATCGAAAAACGCCCCCGCCCACTTATTTCGACAATATTGTACTCAAATGAAAGTGATTGTTCTTAAGTGTTCAAAAATGTAATTTTATGGCGGCCCATGATGGGGGTAGCGTCGACAAATCCAGCCCGCCCACTGTTTTACTCGATAAAATATGAATTTTTGGCAAAAATTCACTTCACCCAGAAATCGCGAATTTTTTTTTGGTACAAATTCACTTTTGCCTCGTATGTCTTCGTATATCCGCGCGAGTAACGGGTTACAAATAGCTTCAGCTATGATGCCTCAAAAAAAACACTCAAATAAAACACTAAATAGCTTCAGCTATGAAGTTATGCTTTATTCGTGACAGATCTTAAGACTAAATACTTTTACATTTTTGAAATATAGAAATGCATCGCACTGAAACTCGAGTGCAAGGGTAGCTAGACGCTAACGTTGCACTTTTCGTTTACCGTATGCAAAGTGTGGGAACGAAATTCAAAAGTATGAAGTTTTGATACTTTATACTTTTGTATTTCGCTACACATTTGCGAACTTATAATTATTTTGGGCAGGGAGATGTAACTCGCGCGATTTATTTTTTGTATACTGTGTCATTTTCATGCCTTTTCCTGGATATGTCGACGCCACGTTCACCAGGGGCCGCCAAAAATAACATTTTTGAACTCGTGAGAAGAATTCCTTTTATTTGAGTACAATATTGTCGAAATAAGTGGGCGGGGGCGTTTTTTCGATGCCACGCCCCACTGTCCCCAGACCCAATTTTCATTACCACTTTCATCATTTTGGGGTAATTTCAAAGGGAACTGTATATTTTTTTGGTTTGTTTTTGTGTTGTCCCCCATAAACTGAAGTTTTGCCGAAAAGTTGTATAAATTAAAATGAATAAATCGTATAGATTTGCAGATTGCCTTTAAATTTGTTTTTGTGATTTCTAATTCAACTTGTTGGGAACATATGTATTCACAACCATACACAACATTGATAACCATAACCATTGGCATTGGTGTACAGAGAGATGTTGTTTGAAGATAATACGGCATTAACTAATTGAATTTGTAACATTAACACAAAAGTAGACAGAGTCATACACGCACAATAGGGGAGCGTACAATTTGGATAAAATACATAAGAGGTCTATCACACGTACAGCACTAATTCGCCCCAATATGTATTCCAGGAATACTCTCGTAATATGTAACAAATTACAAATCAAATACGTACACAAACACAGTCATCTATCTGTCTATGTATGTCTATACAACGTTATTTCTGTGTGTGTGTGTGTGTGTGTCATGGCAAATCAAAAACGTACGCCCTACGCGTAACATATGAACATATCTTCTGTTTTTTTGTTTCTTCTTTACAAAAAACAAACCAAACTAAGTTTCCTGTTGCATGTCTACACCGAAGTGTTGGCATCCAGCTGTGATGTATGCGTAACTGAAATCACTTGTGGAGGGAAATGAAAACACCAGAATCTGGAGGAGGAAATCTTTGCAAATACTTACACTTGTTTGTACATTCATAGGTAATATTTAAAGCAAACACAGCGTGGTCACAGCAACTCGAGCTATGCCGTAGATGTATTTGAACGTGTCGTGTTCTTGAGGTTTGCTGGGCGGGGAATATGGAGTTAAAATTAACAAACCGGAAATTTTCCTACACGCGTTCAAGAAAGTGTCTCCTATTATAATTTATGTGTTATGTTTCCAATATTGCCAGCACACGTACCTATGTCAACAAAAGATAATTTAAAGGAGCTCCTAAAAAACCGGGAGGGCCATAACGGCACTGCAGAATAATATTTGGGCGAAATAGTAACAGTAACAGATGTTTTTGTGTAATGTGGAACAAAGAGAACAAGTACCGCGAAAGGGACAACACAATTTGTACACAATTTTCAGAAAAGTATACGTCTGGTTAAAAACATGCATCCTTTAAAACTGACTTTCATTAAACTAGGTGATTAATTCTAATGTGTTAGTTTGTAATTACCTATAAAACTATTAATGAAAGCATTCTAATATAACCCATCTTTAGAAATTCATCGGAGGCTTAAAACGGAGATTCATTCGAGTATTGAATCACCGGTAAGTTACACTGGCTTGATATTATCAATTCGGGTCATTTAATTGGTATTTGGATTATTTTACTAAGAGTTTTTGTTGGCATTTATTTAATCTATGTTGTAACAAGGCCATAATATTGAGTGTAACCTAATTTGTTTCACTGTTATTTCATATTTTTTTATTCAGTTTTCTTTCTGTTGGATTTATTTGCATTGGGTGGCATTCAGGGAATAATACCCAGCAGGCAAAATGTAACAAATCCCACTTAACGAAATACTCTCCACCAACTGATTTTATGTTTCCTGTGAAATAACACTCTGAAATATATGAAAACAATTTGCGTTTTATTCACAGAGCCTTTGGCAGCAAAGTGTAACTCCCACATGAAATAAGTACCATGAAAAAACTCCCAATAAACTTGAAACATATCTAAACTGAAAAAACTTCCAGGACTGAAATGAATTCTAATGAAATTACAATATTAACACTCAAGAAATATGGAATTTCTTACTGTTATTTGCTCTGCAACCAATTGTTGCCCTTGGCCAGTGTAATATTTTTTCTTCCCTGTATGCAATGTCCGTGATAGTTGACAAAATTTCAGAGATTACTCTGGAGACGACTCATTATCTGATACCACTTGATATACGGGCCTGGCAAATAGCGACCAAGTCTGCAATACGCCTTAGACAATCTTTACATTTATCCTGGAAAAAATTACAAAACTTATGATTTGTATACATCAAATTTAAGCTCGAACGTTTTTCTATTGAAATGATGACTCAAAACTGTGAAAATCCGTTTAGTTGATCAACTTTTGCTTGAAAAACCAAAAACTCAGAAAATCAAAATTTTTCTCAAAACACCAATTCTCAAATGTACTTTAGACTATCTAAATCAGATTGACCAAAGAAATATATTTATTTTTGAACACCCTTTTTTGTAGTTAATAACATTTTTATTTTGATATAAACACATATGCGTTGTGGACGGATGCGGCACGCTTTCCCGTTATGAAATTTGTCCAAATATTTTGAAAAATGATGTCTTTGCTACGTAGATTATTTCAACCGATGTACTTTTTTCATTTTTTATACATATATGTTTTCATTTTATTTTCAGATTAAATTCTAGCTATTAAATTTGTTAACCCAAACTTAAAAACCACTCTTATCCATGATGAAATTATTACAAATGTCATGGCATATTTTACAATATGTCGCACCGGTAAAAAAAGTAACGGGAAACTTATGTTAGCTTATACCAAAGATTTTCTTTGAAAAGACAGTCCAAATCTTAATATTTATAAATTTCACACGTAACGTATGCCATTGTTTAGTATTCAAATTCGAATACAGTAGCTTTTCTGTTGAAAAATGTCTTGCTTCTGTTTCGTAAACAATACGTAAATGGCTACTATTTCTAATACAAAAAAAACCTTTGTTCATATCATTTTTCAACTATTTCTTTCCAACATTATTATTTTATTTTTATTTTTCGTTGTGTCACAAAACTCAGTCTGAAATGTAAAGTCGTTATAAGAATAGATATGTTGTATATGCACATGAATGCATGTGTATCCGTCTATCAGCCTGCTGGTATGACAGCATTGAATTGATTTTTGTTTTATTTTGACAATACCTCTTCACATTCAAGTACTTTTGATGAAATGTTTTGTCCGTATGGTCTACTTTCAGACACAAGGGTATATCCAATCATTCACATACTATTATTTTACGAGTGGACCTGGAATATCATAAAAAATTAATGAAGTTTTTTCGATGTAATGATGATGACATGTTACACAGAACAAAAGGTAAAGCATTAGGGTGTCAATAATTTGTGTGGCCAAAACAGGAGTCACGCCATATTATGGGCATGAAACGTCATTACTAGAGTACGTGTTTGTTGTTAAAATACTACGAGTTGCGTCATGTCGGATACATAAGACTTCACCGTTCCGAACCTTTCTCATTTGTGGCGAAATTTCCAGTAATTTGGGAATCTAATTTATTTATCACCTTTATTAATTTCATAATAATTTAAAACATTCAGTAAATTTACTTAACAAACTATTACTGTTCCAATATAATAATGCATTTCATTGGAACTGGAAATAATTCCTGTTAATTTGTTAATTATTTATCTAAATGCTTATTGCCTTTAAAGATAGATTGCAAATAAAAAAAAAATATATGGGAATTTAACGGCTTATATACATACATATATAAGGTCTTCGATCGGACCGTCGTAGACAGTTGCAATATTGAGGCATTCTTAAGTCATATACAAAAATCGATCAATCTTTATCTCATTACAAAGTTGCCAAATCGCAATTAGAAATAGATATATTTACCCTCGACACTGATACACTGATTCACTGACTCTGTCGCGCAGTAAGTAGGAATTTAAATAGGCATTCTATAATAATTCTATAAATAATAATAATAAAAAAAAAAATATTTTTTTTTTGTACAGAAATTGTGTTTTCCCCAAATTTTTTTTTTACCAAAATTTTTTTTTCAAAAAAATTTTTTTTTTCCACAAAATTTTTTTTTTCAACAAAATTTTTTTTTTCAACAAAAATTTTTTTTTTCAAGAAAAAATTTTCTTTTCAACAACATTTTTTTTATCAAAAACATTTTTTTTTTTCCACAAACATTTTTTTTTTCAACAAAAATTTTTTTTTCAACAAAAATTTTTTTTCCATAAATTTTCTTTTTTCCAATTTTATTTTTTTTCGATATTTTTTTTACAAAGTAGTTTTCTCAAAATATTTTTTACAAACATTTTAAAATTAAGTAACAAATACTTTCTCAAGCAAATTAACGGGCGCCATAGGCGCATTACAACTTACTAGTTAGAAATAGACTCGCTTCAACTGCACCTCTAAACAGACTCGTCTCTACAAAGTCTGAGGCTGAAAATTATATTCTTCTTAAAACTTTATTTAAAATCAATGTTATAACAAAGTTTCAACAACAAAAAACACATGGAAATTTCCACACGAATCCATGTTCATTATGGACTATATTGTGACTATATGACTTTCACACTGCAAATCCAGGTTCATATTATGTTCATAAAATCAACAGTTGTCCTCGGGCGTCTCCACCTCGTATTGCAGGCGAATTTGACAGTGTGAGAGTAATAAGAGCAACGAATAACTTCTCTAAAAAAACCATTAGACTGTTGAAGCCGGGTTTAAACAATAGCATATCGTGTCAGACCATTGCCAATATCAATTACCATCATGCCCTATGGAACCCCCTCTCAATTCACGCATGTATAGTTATAACAATTGTCTCAAGCTATTTACTTAGGCTTCTGCATGTTTATTATTTTTATTGATAATTCGTTCATATTACTTTCGGTGACACAAGTGGTACTTGACTTGATCATGAAGTACCCACAAGTTTGACGACTGTGATTTTTTATTATGCAACACCAACAATAGCAGCAGACAACAACACCAAGCAAAATCACCCAGTCGTGTTAAGTGGATGCCCAATTCATATATCTCCAGTTTTGAAGAGTTATTGAGATGAAAATACGAAATGAAATGAAAACGTTGAAAATGTAAACGCCATCACAAATACGTACATAGAGAGTCATATTGATATCTTAATAACTTTCCGGTACTTTAACTAAACGTTCAGGCAGACAGACATACATACATGCCATGTTAAACATTCGGATGTTTGCTCATGCAAGAAATGCCCATGACGAGGATGCAGCAGAAGAATAAACACAAACTAATAATGATGACGATAATTATGAATGATGCTGTGAATGATTATTACAAAATCTACATGAAATATAATACCGAAATTGCATTGGTCCAGTCGGCAGCAGCAGCTGCTGCTGCTGATGACGGTTTTAGCGTTGCTCAGTTTGAAATGAAATGGACGTTCATATTTATAATACAATAAATGCAATTTATATGCACACACGCGCATACAGAGCGAAAAATGCTTGCAGGGATACAAACTTTACGATTAACACTGTTTTAGTTCTCTAAATGAGTTGGTATACAGATACGTATTTAGGTATGTAACTGCAAATATGTACGCTGTATATATACATATATTCTGCATTGTTGTATGTATAGACATTAGGCCGGTGCGACTTTGGGTTTCGGCAATTCATTACTGGCTGCGTACATAAGGTAAGCTAGCATGCAATCGTGAAATGTGGAAAACATATTTCATTAGATCAATTGCACTACACTTTTTTCTCCTCATCGATCCAGTGAAATGTCTGTATGAGAAAATATTAAAACAATTTTAAAGACGAATTTGTAGTCCTGGTTATTTATTAAATATTTATACAGTATCTCCTTCTTCGCTGGTATCGTCATATTCGTGATGAATCATTTTCCTACTTAAATAAGTTGGCTCTATAACCAGTTGCTGGTCTTGGCCTGCTTAATAAATAACCCTTTTTTTGATGGACAACACTCAGGGGATGCCCCCTATAAATGCAATGCAATGGGAGTAGTGTTTGTTGACATTTGTTTTGAATTTCTGAATGTCACAACTGGCAGGAAACACATTTGCTGGAAGATTATTCCACATACGAACGGTTCGGCTAAAGAACGAATTTTCCCTATAGTGCGTCGTCCGGTCAACCGGCCATTTCACAACGAACGGATGAGATACCCTGGATAGCCGTAAATTCCGACTAAATGTTCTAACTTCACCGCTTCAAAAAGCCTAAACACTTGAATGCTTCTTTCGACACTTCGAATATATGGCTAGCCCAGCGAGCATCACCCTATATCTTCATGCCCAGAACATCAAGAGTGTCTGATTCGTCGATATCCACACCACCCATAGAACCTACGTCTGTACTGCAAACATTTTGTTGGACTTTTAGAAAAATATTCACTGCTCTAGAATTGGTTGACCGATTTCTCATATTAAAGAGAACATAGCATGCAACGTAATTGGATTAATACGTCAATTTTTCTTCCATACTTACTTTTTTTCCTTAACGTTCCATGAAGGAACAGACGGGGAACTTCTCTCGAATCAGTAAGCTGTGTACGATATAAGTTGTATACTCACTGTCCGGGACCTACTGTTTAAAGCCGGCTTTTATAGAGAAGTTGTACATGGCTTAGATATTACTCTGTTATTCGTAAAGTCGTCAACATTTACGAGGTGGAAGCAGCCGCTGAAAAATGTTTAATGGTGGTGGATTAGGGTTCTTCAGTGTGATACTCGCAGAAATCACCTACCACACCACGGTCGCCCTAAAAAAATGTTCTTCCATAACATTCACAAATCGGTCAACTCATTCCATAACAGTACAACTTTTTTTGAACGCCAGAAATAAATTTGTTGGCCATTTTATATTTTTCAAGCCTTTATAAAAGGACAAAGAGCAACTATTTGTGTAGCTCATTCGGTGGGTATTAAATATTTTGACTCAGACAAAATCGGTCCATAAATTGCACATGCAATTTAGGCTTTAATCACAACAACAGAATAGAAGCATACATTTTCCCCTGCCTAATACATACAAGTCTACCATACACAAGAAGACTCACATAATTTCCATATAATTTCGAACAATGTTTAGTTAAACATCTTACGGCAAGGAAATCATAAATTACTGATTCTGATTTGAATACAAAATGTACGTTTTGATTTGAAGTCAAATATCCGGAAACGATTGTTTTCCAACCGAACGATTTCCAATGCCGTTTGCAGTAATAAATTAAGCACACACTGTGTTTAATGTCGGCTGCTGTGAATTCTTTTGGGGCACACAGTGCAAATGTTATCCTACCGGCTACCTGGCTATATTATGAAATTAGTAGACCTTAAATGTAAACGAGGAGTAGTTAACATTGCAGACATTTTAAAATCTAGACAATGGTGGTTTTACTATCATCAACATATGACATATCTGTTTGAGGTACACGATGTCGAAGACAGAAATCAGACAAAAGCTTTGGAAATAGATTGTTAAGTACATTTATAATTAGAATCGTAATTTAATTATAATTCAACAGATATTTGGAGTAGCAATAATAGTTGCTTTAATACAAAAGGTGGTGCTGAAAATTGGTGATTTTTGGATTTCGAACTTGTTTTGACTTTAAAAACCACTGTAAAAAATCTGTCACCAAGAGTTCAGTCTCGGACGCCGTGCGCTCCAAGATGAATTAGGTAGTTTTGCAGGAAACCATCAATGATAGAGCAAGACAGACATGTGACATGTCATGAGCAGTGTTACCGTTGTGCGATAATTTGCGATTTTTTTGACGACCTGCAACTTTATGTGATGAATTTCCTTTAGAATTAATTTCCTTAGAAACGTGCAGAAACGAAGTTTCAATAAAATAAAAGCGTATATACAGGCATGTCACAGAAATGTTACGAAATCGATTTGAATTCGTGTTTCCAAAACCTAACATTTTAATTTTGCTTCTTCAAAAATTCCTGGGTTTGATGAAATCAAGAAAAAATGGAAATCGAATATTTCTATTAAAAATATGGTAGCATTGAAATTAGAAACAGCTGGTTTACCCACCGCCGTCAAAAATTTCGATACGTCTCCACACTTTGACTGTGATTTTAATTAAAAAAGTTAACAAACAAACAAATAAAAAATATGCTTGCCCCTTTAAATATGTAAAAATTAGCTATTAATTTTAATATTAAAACAAATACTTACATTTCTTTGCGGAGTTTCCTTCAGATATTTTTTTTTTTTTTTGGGTTTAAGTGTTGTTTTTGGTTAAGGCTGCCAATTTTATATGTGACAAGATCACACAATTGAGGCGATGGCAATTCTTTGACATGCCTGATACTTTATACGTTAAAAAAGATGTTAAAATTATCATACTCAACGTATTTAGTATATTTTTTAATAAAAGCAATATTCATAATTAATTTTGAACAGAATTTCATTTCAATTTGGAGTTTAAGTTGAAATTGATATCAATTTCACTTCAGATTTTGTCATGGGTTTCAAATCAATAATTTTTTTCGATTTCCTTTTTCTGGAGAAGCTAAAAACGTTTTGGTTTCAAAATTTGTCGATTTGGGTTTCTGTGACATGCCTGATAAATGGATGGTTTAACCATGAATAGTTGGTATTTGTTCATATAGTTTGGATTGTTAATTTTTTTATAACCGTTTTGTCTAAATAAAAACGTTAAAAAAAGTGTGAGACTTTTTTAACAAAACGATTTTTCTGTTGATCGCATGAAAAACTGTACTCCGGATCTTCTGGAGAATATTTTGAAAACCAATCAAACCATTGCCATTTTTAAACGATTTTTTAACTTATTGTGCGACCCGATTTCATAATTTAACTGATTTCTTTTTCTATTCAAGGATGGCTAAACATCCATTCCGAAAATTATCGTGCGGACGTATTGAATTTTGTTGAAGGAGTAAAGTAACTTCTTCTATGTGTCACTTTTGGGTCGTATCAAATTTTATATACCCTTCCACCCATACGGGGGTTACACAAATCGTTGGACTTTAGCACAATTCCAAATCATAACTCTCATCCACCACACCACGGACATACGATACAACTTTCTGCTCTGTTCGTGTTGGATATCCTTCGATATGTTGCATGTAAACTTTACTATGTTCTTGCATTCTGCATTTAAGTACTTAATGGATTTCAAGTGTACCAACCATGTAATAATTAATTACATTGACATAAAAACAAATTCGTTCCATCGAAGACCACAACAAACTAGCGGGCGACGGCAGCCAGTTGCCATTAAACAGACAAACGATTTAGAACGTCTCGCAAAGCGCAAATGTCCAACGTCCAACAGCTGCCAGCTCGTAATGCTGCTGCATATGGTCGGGTTCACAATAATCGAGGGCCCACAAAAGCATGGGCTCGTCAATCACGATATGATCAAGTCAAGGATAAATGTGGTTGTCTCATCGGATGTTACAAATACTTCCTACTGTACATGGCCACTTGCTGTAATCATTGTTATGTCTATTTGGTTAAATACGGACTGACTTGGGCCGAAAGGATATTTTGGTTGATTTTAATTGCAACCTCACATTATTATTGCATTTACATTGCGTTGCAGTCGATTGGTCGCTTTATGAGCAAGAATAGTTACATGGGCATTGAGCGGAACTACTTCAGTTGGAATACAACGTTGCCAAGTTTGACTATATGTCCGATGGAACGCTTGGATAGAGAGCAGTTCGATAAATACTGTCAGTGAGTATGATTACGTTGACAAAGCGTTACTTCGATATTTCCCCGCAAATAGTCATCCCTATTCAATATGTGTGTCAGTTTTTTTGTAGATATCGAAGATGTCAAAGTCGATATTTTATCGGATCTGATTTACATGTCCACCATTTCAGATCCAAGGGCATAACTGACGAACGTCAGGAGGAATTCTGGAATTTTTTGGAAAATTTGGCCAACTCAACGTATTGGAATTTTAAATCGATCCCTATGAATAAGACAGTGGATCGTACATTGGATGAGTTGCAATTGACACCCAACAAGTATATGGAAGTTATTTACAATCTGACAGTTGATCAGACCCTGAATCCCGTTGTTAAACATCGTATACGCTGTATTGACAATGACGAGTATGTGCACTCGCGTCAAGTTTTAACCGAATACGGTCTATGCTATATGACAAACAATCTGATGAACGATATGTACACATCGAAATATTTGCTCTTCGGTACAATGCCCGAACCAAATATGTACGAGGAAATGAATCGTGTACGGCAGATACAGCAAGGATCATATCCGGATAAGTATATCGATTATAATTTCATCGGTTTTCAAGCACCCATAGATGTATGCTAGACACGTTAAACTAAAAATCGGTTCCGAAGGTCGACTAAGATTTGTTTAATTTGTGTCTTCTATCATAGGTGTATGCCCACAGCCCATATGAGGTAATGAAGGTTGATAACAATTATGGTTATACTACTGAGAATCTCTACTATGAGCCGACATTAACAGAAATTACTACCCAATCCGATTTTGAAACGTATGTACTCAGTGCTGTGTGGTTGTGTTAAAAGGGTGAAAGTGTAGAATATTTTATTTGTAACTATAGGGGTGCTAATATTCGTCAACGCAATTGCCGCTTTAATCACGAATCTAATTTGACGCATTTTCCAGTTTATACGAAGAATATTTGCATGCAGGAATGCCGCCTGAACCTAGTGTACGACACATGTAAATGCATACCGCATTTTTATCCCAATCGTCGTAAGTATTATGTAGGGTTTTTAAGAACTAAGGAAACTGGTTGAACTCTAGGGAGTTTCTCCAATTCTGAGGTTATGCAGGAAGATATATAATAATAATAATATTCGCTTGGTCGAATGGCAGAAGATCCTCCAGAGTAAGTTTTTTTCAATTTATTTTTTCATTAATTGTTCTTCAATTCCGTACACCAATTTAATCAACTTAATCAATGTTGTACATCAATTTGATGCACATGTACATCACTTCAATGAAAATTGTACATTAATTATAATTTCTATAAAAAATAAAACCTTTTTAACTTTGCAAATATTTCTGATAAAAATAAAACATTTCTATTTTACAATAAAAATGTTTTATTTTTTTTATTTGCTACGATTGCAACCCAAGACATACAAATCCATTTCGAAGGTCCCTACTACAATTATTGTAGAGCATGCATGTCAAACTCAAAGCCTAACGAGGGCCAAATAAAAAATGTAAAATATTATTTGGGCCACAAAAAAATAAAATACTTTAAATTTTATAGTAAATTATATATACATAGATTTATTTTAAATTTAAATTTTCGTTAATTTTTTGTTCTATTATACCGAGTGGGCCGCAACGTCATACAATGCGGGCCGCGAGTTTGACACCCTTGTTGTAGAGTATATCCCCAACAAATTTAAACAGTAAAGCAAAAAAAAAACACCTGCAGAAATGTCTTCGTTGTGTGCAATGCGACCGACAAAAATGTTGTTATTGTTAAAAAGCAACAACATATTTAAACAGACCCAACTTTTCATAGCGTTTTTTCTTTGGTACGATTGACGTAAAATGACACTTCAAATTGAAGAATTTATTCATCAAGTCAACGAATTTATTCAATTTGATGATTTTTCATTGTGTTTTCCTTAGATAAGAATCGCAAACTATATATCTTTCCGAGTGTTACTATTTTTTATTTCACTCCAACCTAATGTACACAACATAGACAGACTGAGTATCTGTGTAAAAGGAGCACACATTTTCATATTAAAAAACAATTATACATTTTTAAACATCCACTTATAATATTAAGTTTTTTCTGAGTTCAGAAGTGATTAATTTCAAATAATTACCTTTCAGTCAAAAAACCCAAACGTGTCTGTGATTATAGAATATTACGGCAGTGTTTCCCAGAAAATGAATGTAAGGACTTCCGGATTTTATTACTGGATTTTTTTCAAAACTGATTTTTTTTTTCGATAAACTGTCAGCATATTTCTTGAAACTCTATCGGCAGAGTCCGCACAGCGACAAATTGGATATAGCGCCATGTTTTTGTGAACAAAATTGTAAAGGTTCCGTCATAAGTCTTAAGGTTTCGGTGAGTAGCCAAAGACTCTGTGATAAAAAGTAACCTACAGCTTTGTTTTTGCCCTACATCAGTTATACACTCGTTCCAAACAACTCTATGGCAGCTATGGTGCTACTATGACTATGAAGGAATGGCCTACCGTACGTTACAAACGCGAGATTTACCTAACCTTTACGGATTTGTTGGGTAAAATGGAATTTATAGATAGCAATCATTCAGTTTCACATAAACTCTTCTGTTTGCAGTGTACATAGGCGGAACGGCTGGATTGTTTTTGGGTTTCAGTGTTCTCGGTGCCATTGAATTCATTTACTTCTTTACGATGCGCTTGTTATTTCATTTGCTGGGCTATAAGTTATAAATTTACTGTCCCACATTTTTAAATGCAGTTTCCAATTATGTCATTTTTAATAAATTTCTATCAATTATTTATTTAAGTTTGACAAATATACAGTTATCCTTGATACAGAAATATGGTGGTTTATACAAGAAAGGAATTAAATAGCATTTTAAAACTAAACAAGTGGACAAATAGTAAGTTCGGCCGGGCCGAATCTTATATACCCTCCATCATGGATCCTTAAAAAGTCAATAAATAAGAAAACCAGTGAAAAAGTTGCAGTCGGGTAAACCGACTTATATATACCCTCACCCTCATTAAAAACATACAAGTCTCATATTTCAAAGTATCGGAAAGTTAAATGTGTGAGTAGCTACCATCATTTGATGTAACATCTGATGAAAAGTCATAATAGCAACCTAGAATACCGAATGTTTTAGAAAAATATTGTATTACATGATTTTACAAATGATTTTTAAAGCAGAGTTTTTACTAGAAAATTGTATGTAGTTAAAGCTTTACTAAATATAGAGTTTCGGAAAGAATCGTTGATCGAGTTTATATAATTACACGATTTCTAAAGTGGGTGCAATGGTACATTTGTATGGGAGGTACCAGACTGCCAAGTTTTTGTCCAAAACTTAGTCCAGTTATACCATTACTAAATACGGAATTTGGGCAGATCGCGTTGGTCGTATTGAAAGTATTACACGGTTTATAATGGGTGGAATGGTAAATTTGTATGACAGGTACCAGAAGGGGAGTTGCCAGACTTCCAAGTTTTTGTCTAAAAATCTGTCTAGCTATACTTTTACTAAATACAAAATTTGGGCAAAATGTCGTTGGGCATATTGGTGTTATTACACGATTTCTAAGGCAGGCGGGATGGTACATTCGTATGGGAGGTACCAGAAGAGGAGTTGCCAGACAGCCAAGATTTTGTCGGAAACTTTGTCCGGTTATACCTTTACTAACTACGGATTTTGGACAAGATCGAACTTGCAAGTGTTGATATTATTACACGATTTATAAAGTGGGCGAAATAGCAGATTTGTATGGGAGGTACCCGAAGGAGAGTTGCCAAACTGCCAACTTTTTGTCCACGACTTAGTCTTACTATACGTTTACTAAATACAAAATTTGGGCAAGATCGCGTTGGGCATATTGGTGTTATTACACGCTTTCTAAGGTAGGCGGGATGGCACATTTGTATGGCATGTACCAGAAGGGGAGTTGCCAGACTGCCAACTTTTTGTCCAAAACTTAGTCTAACTCTACTTTTACTAAATACAAAATTTGGGCAAGATCGCGTTGGGCATATTGGTGTTATTACACGATTTCTAAGGTAGGCGGGATGGCACATTTGTATGGCATGTACCAGAAGGGGAGTTGCCAGACTGCCAACTTTTTGTCCAAAACTTATTCTAACTCTACTTTTACTAAATACAAAATTTGGGCAAGATCGCGTTGGGCATATTGGTGTTATTACACGATTTCTAAGGTAGGCGGGATGGCACATTTGTATGGCATGTACCAGAAGGGGAGTTGCCAGACTGCCAACTTTTTGTCCAAAACTTAGTCTAACTCTACTTTTACTAAATACAAAATTTTGGGAAGATCCAACTAGGCGTGTTGATATTATTACACGATTTCTAAAGTGGGCGAAATAGCAGATTTGTATGGGAGGTACCCGAAGGGGTGTGGCCATATAGCCCATTTGCTATCCCATAAGCAGTTTTGGGAAAATATTAAGCCATGCCAAATTTCAGAGTGATTGCTTAATTCTTTCGAAAGTTATCGTGCGTACCAGCAGGACAGACGTACAGACGGACATGGCTCAAACGATTCAGAAAGTCATAAAACGAATTTGGTTCAAAGACACCTGGGTTCTAATGTGGATATTTCTATGTGTTACACTTTTGAGCCATATCAAATGATATATACCCTCCCACCGTAGGGTGAGGGTATAACTAACTGAGTTTTTGGGCCGCTCGTGACCCGATAGTCCCAGGAACCCGATCACAAATTTTATCCAAATCATGAAAATAAATACATATTTGGGTTCGCGAGAAAATTTCGTTGGATTTCGATACCCATATGTCCATGTTTGTCAAGCGACGGTTTTTGGGCCGCTGGTGACCCGATAGTCCCAGAAACCAGATCAAAAAATTTAGTAAAATCGTGAAAATAAAGGCATATTTGGGTTCGTGAGTAAATTTCGTTGCACTTCGGTAGCCATATGCGCATGTTTATCATGGGCCCTTTTTTGGGCCCCAAGGGTCCACGGAACCCATGAGCACGCCCATTTTTGGGATTTTTTTCCCCATCTATAAATTATATAAACTTAGAACTTAGATGTAGTGAAAAAAAATATTTGAAAAATTTGATTATGGCCGGAATATATTTAGTCCCGTAAAGGGGAACTTTTTCCCCTTTGGTCCGATATGGCCCATTCTCGAACTTAACCTGCTTATGGGAAAAAAACATCTTCCTACAAAATTTCAGCTTTTTAGGGTTAGTCGTTCGCGCTCTATCGTGATTTCAACAGACAACAGACGGACGGACGGACGGACGGACGGACAGACGGACATCGCTAGAATGTCTTAGAATGTTACACTGACCAATTATATATATACTTTATAGGGTCGCAGATCACTCTTTCGAGGTGTTGCAAACGGAATGACAAACTTAGTATATACTCCATCCTATGATGGAGTGTATCATGGTACAATAAACAAGGTAAGGTCATTAGCCCAACAACAAATAATCAGATACAACTCTGGTACTCTATATTGTCAAAGTTGTATATGTCAAGAATATAAAATAAAGTTACTGACAGTTAATTTTTGTTATTGTTGTAAATATTTGATACAAAATATCATGGTACAATAATAATTTCAATAATTTGAATAAACGTTTTTTGAAATTTCAACAGTTGCCTGAATGTAAACAAAAACATCGAATGTCAACTTTGACAATTTAGAGTGCTGCGAGAAAAAATTGTAAATCAGCTGATTGCTTGGCCTTACCTTGTTTATTGTACCATGGAGTGTATAAAAATTGTTGTTGTTTTATACTCATATGAACAATTGCTTCAAATGTGTAAAGAAAACCTAAAAATAAAAATTGAACGTCACCATGGGAAATACTTTTAATATCTAATTGCCCGATTATTAATAAAAATACATTAAATAATCCCTTCGAACTCAAAGATGATTTATGATTCTGTATAACTTGGCGGCATCAATTCGATGCATGGATTATGGACCCGAATTCTCCCTAGACAAGAAATCGAGTCCTATATAGTACCTCTGCTATTCTGTGGGTATCAATACCCGATATCTCCCTCAATTTTGGTATACATTCTAGCCACCACGATATTAATTTTTCCACAATTCATTACAAAAAAGGCAACAAATTATCAAATTATTCTGGATAAACACATAGGCCGAAATGAATGTATATGCAATTGTTAAGTAAGCCTTAAACTATGGAGTATTGTTTGCTGATATCTGTTTTGAATTTGAGAATGTCACAACTTACTTTCTGTAAGATTATTTCACTATCTACCGTGGCGTGGTAGATAGTGTGTGATCGCAACAAAATATTTATTTTAGCAGTGTCCGTTTTCTCCTTGCATATGCCGGGACTTCACTGAATAAAAACGTTAAATAAAAGTGTGCGACATTTTTTTTTTAAGAAAACGACTTTTTTAGAATTGTTTTGCCGCTATCGGAATTGGAGAATGACTCCTCAGCGGACAAAGCAACACTAGTGGTGGATAATGATGTAACAAATCGAAAAGAATATGAATTTTAAATCTTAATATATATTTACCCTCGACACTGATTCACTGACTCTGTCACGCAGTACGTAGGAATTTAAATAGGCATTCTATAATTGTATATAAATTTCTATAAATAATAATAATAAAAAAAATATTTTTTTTTTTTTTTTTGTACAGAAATTGTGTTTTCCCCAAATTTTTTTTTACCAAATTTTTTTTTTTTACAAATTTTTTTTTTCAACAAAAAATTTTTTTTTTCCAAATATTTTTTTTCCAAATATTTTTTTTCAACAAAAATTTTTTTTTTCAACAAAATTTTTTTTTTTGAACAAAATTTTTTTTTTCAAGAGAAAATTTTTTTTGTCAACAAATTTTTTTTTTTCAACAAAATTTTTTTTTTCCACAAAAATTTTTTTTTTTCAACAAAATTTTTTTTCCATATTTCTACGGGCGCCGTAGGCGCATTACAACTTACTAGTTTAGTTATATTAAGAAAAAAATATACAAAATAAGACTATTATAACTTACCATGTATACATTGTTAATTCAATTTGAAATCAAATTTTCCAAATTTAGTATCTCTCAACGGCATTTAGTATCAGAAAAACATAATACATAATCAATTATATGGTTGGGCCTGTCTCCAAAAATATATATGATTGCATGCAATCATATTTTTAGCATATTTTTTTCTCCTTGTCCTTGTGACAGCATGTGATGTATTAATTTTTGTATTTCTGGAGAAATTGTATTTCCAACCATTCCCTGGAAAGTATTTTGTATTTTTCGTTTATCGTGAAATTAAAAAATACAAATCCTTCTTTTGTGGATGGTTATATTTCAAAAGAAACTTATTGCTTATCGCCAATATATATTTTAAAAAACTAGAAAAAATATTTTACAAGAAAAATATTTTTTTGATGAAAACCAGTCACCGGTTCCCGTGTTATGACATAAACCCTGCACTGGTCTCTAGTAAGAGATAAGAGTGGCTATTTTACACACTGTTTTAGGAAAATGATTACAGTCACGATGATGTTCGAAGGTCTTTACAGACACTTCACTAGCCCTCAATGAATAGCGACATATCTAATTAATACTTGAAAGTATCCGATAATAAGCAAACACGCTGTCTTCGCTATCCATCTCGTTGAAGTGTAGCGATAATCCGAATGAATTCCATTCTATTTCCAATTTATTCAATTGACCCCTTACGTTTGTCATGTTGTCTGTTGATACGACTGTCCATATAAACCTTTACATTTTCGTTTGTGATTTGTTTTGTCATACAATTTGTTATGTCGAACAAAATCACAATATTTAATAAATTGTGCATTGACAGATTGTCGTTTTCATCTTTGTGGAATTTTCAACGACCACCTGAGAAACAAGTTTTTCTACTAACAAATTTACATTGACTACACATAATGAAGCAATCATTATGCAGTTGGTTGGAGGGACTGACCAACCGACTCGGTTCGAAAGGGGACAGACCGATGGACCACTTAAATATTTGTTTGCTTTTAATATGCAAATAGAGAAGGAACGAACGACCATCTTCTATTGAATTTTGTCATATGAACAAACAAATTATGCATTTACAAAACGATATTGACATTATGAGTTAGTTGTAATAATAAATTTTAAAAGTACGTCTGTGCATCCATGTATAAATAAAAAATTGACTGGAACACATACACACACACACTACTAAAAATATTCTTGTGTGTGTGTAATTACAGTTCATATAATAAATTAAATAATTTCTGTATGCTGCTAAAAGAATTTATGTCATTTGTTTGCTTCAAACAATTTATGATTGTGTTAGTTTTCCATAATCCGAAAATATTTCTTAATGCATCAGACTGCACTTTCAGAAATGCTAATGAGTGTTTTTGACTTTGCCGAATTGCATTTCGCGACCTTACAACAACAAGTTAAGTTTTCTCATAACCCCCTTGGAACCTTGTCATTGAATTTTTGATTGATTGCGATGCAATGAACTGAAATGTAAATCCTTTAAAAATTATAGTCATTCGTGGAAAGAAAAAATAGCGAAATCCAAATTCGATAACCATAACTTGTTAAATTTGATCTCGGCTACATTTCATATGGACATTGAATCGTTGTGGGTTTTTAAAATCAAAATCAATTGTTATTTCTCTCCGTGTGTTCGAATACACTCAAGATTTGCTGATGTTTTGTTTATTTTTCTTATTAAATTGATACACACATTCATACACGTATACGAATACGAATCTGTTTACGTTTACATTCAATTATTGATTTTATGTTTTTGGTTTCAGTCTTGTTTGGCATTTCTGGTGATATTTACATTTAGCATAACTTATAACAGGTATCCGAAGAGTCTGGATGTGTAGTACGTCTTTTTTATGCCATAACACCTTGAAGTGTTCGGATATTGAAATGAATGTTGCTGGATCTTTGTTACCTGTTGCATGGTTTCTTGTGTTGCATGCATGCATATTCATGCCTTCGCATTTGTCGGTTGTAAATGTAAAATACTCTGCAATATGCAAATGTAAATGCAAATCGGCAAACAGTCGCCGCAAACACACACACACAGCTATCAGCACAAATATTATTTATTGAATATGCAAACTTGAAAATAAGTGCATTTCTGGATTAACTTTTTCACTTTGCGCCTTTGCGTAAAGGCAAAGAAACAGTCAATATTTGCTTTAAAACTTACAACCAATTAAAGTTCCTTTCGGCAACGACAGAAGTTGTGTGATGTCTTACCTTTGTGCCATTAATGAAAAGAGATAAGATGAGCACTACATAATATTTGTACTTACTTATTTACTTAAATTGGCTGTTGACGTCTGAAAGAAATGCTGTCTTCAGTAATATAGACATGTGCTTTCTCCAGTAGTTATATGTGTTTTCTTTCACAGGCTCCTTTGCCGGAGTCTGGATCTTCCCGCACGGCTCATTTCATTACTTTTGTTATACAGGTCATGATGCTTCTGATGTCTCTATTCCCTTTATAAGATCACACACAAGAAATAATAACACACAAAAATAATACAGGAAATCATAAAAAAAACCCAAAACGTTATCAGAATGGCGTAAGCCCCAGTCTATAGTCGCGATGTTTACCTGTTGTGTTAGGTTAGTTAGGCTGGGGGTAGGGTTTTATACAGGATCCGCCAAAAAACTTTTTTTTTTTTAAATTCTAAAAAAAACTACTGGATATTTTCTCAAAATTCTTTTTTCATTTGAAAGTACAATCCTTCCGGTTAATAATGGAAAAAAATTTCATTCAAATGGCAGCCTCGGCTGGCCATGCAGTAGCCTAACCACATCAGCTCTGCGGCTGATAATGCGATCTTCAAAAACAGGGCGCCAAACATCGAGTGAAGCTTCGGCTGTGTGGCACGTAGTGCCGTCCTGTTGAAACCAAATGTTGCCAATTCCTCCTGTTAAATGTTTATAAACAAAAATTCGTTCAACATGGCCCGATAACGAAATAAGCACTAGTTGAAACAAAAAACTTTATATGGCGGACCCTTTACTTGCTTAGCTAAGGTCCATTTCCGCCTATAATTTAGATTACAACGAGACTAGGGGTTCTTTTTTTTGAACCAAAGTCTGAGTTATGCCCATTTTGAAGGATTTCTTTCGAATTCTAACAAATAGCAGACATTGTTTGAACGCTTACAGTTGAGCAGGCTGCAAAAACAAGTTACTGGGTCTAAAAAATGTCACAGGAAATTTTGATTACCCTTTTTTTTTTTGAAGACCAGCACTCAGGGGTTGCTCCCATAAATGCAATGCATTGTGTTAGCGGAAGGAAATTTGGGTATCGGTAGGAGTAAAGAGGTTGTAGTGTCTTTGAAGCTCCTGCCCATATATCGGAGTTATATTCCATTTTAGACCGGATGTAGGTGGTATAAATAATTTCGAAATCAGATGAAGTGGAGTATTTCTTGCACCGCTTTATAAAGCCTAATCACATGAATGCATAAACACTAAACATCATTTTTTTCTACGTATATAAAAAACAAGTGAGAAACCGGCTTTGTTCTAAAAGGGCCAATGTCTCTCCTTTTAGAAAATTGGTTCTGGGTTAAATTTGACATTGACAGTTTTAGAATTATGCAAGAAAATAATTCTAATGGAAATAGTAACTTTAATCAAAAAAATGTGGACGTTTATCTCCTTAAAGCTTTAGTAAATGCATAATCTTAATATATATTTACCCTCGACACAGATTCACTGATACACTGATTCACTGACTCTGTCACGCAGTACGTAGGAATTTAAATAGGCATTCTATAATTCTATAAATAATAATAATAAAAAAAATAATATTTTTTTTTTGTACAGAAATTGTGTTTCCCAAATTTTTTTTTTCCAAAATTTTTTTTTTACAACTTTCTTTTTTTACAAAATTTTTTTTTTCAACAAATTTTTTTTTGAACAAAATTTTTTTTTTCGACAACCTTTTTTTTTTCAACAAATTTTTTTTTTTCAACAAGCATTTTTTTTCAACAAAAATTTTTTTTTACAAAATTGTTTTTCTCCAAATTTTTTTTTTCAACAAAATTTTTTTTTTCCACAAAATTTTTTTTTTCCACAAAATTTTTTTTTTTCAACAAAAATTTATTTTTTCCACAAAAATTTTTTTTTTCAACAACATTTTTTTTTCCACAAATATTTTTTTTTCAACAAAAATTTTTTTTCCAAAAATATTTTTTTTCCAAATTTATTTTTTTTCGAAATTTTTTTTTACAGAATAGTTTTCTCAAAATATTTTTTACAAAATTTTTAAAATTAAGTAACAAATACTTTTTTAAGCAAATTAACGGGCGCCATAGGCGCATTACAACTTACTAGTTTGGTTATAATTGTACTGGGTACAGTAATATTTCTAAAGTGGGGTGGGCGGAAAATAATACATAGTATTTCATTCTCTTTTGTTTATTAAAATAATCATTAGTTGTTATGTTTTTTTTTTTATTTTTTTTTTATAAGTTGTACTTTTTTTCTAATTTTTTTTTTTTCCCATGCGCATTTATCGCTTTCTATGAGAAACAACCACAAAGTAGAAACATTTTGATAAGTCCCACATTATTCATGTTAGGCAATTTGGCAGAAGTTTTTAGAAATGAGGTTTAATTTTTGGCTAAGCTCACTAGGTCCATCTTCCAGACTTAAGCTTGAACACACTTCAGTTAGGTCTTTGTCAAATTTCGAACAAATCGGACAAGCCAAGTCCAAATGTCACATTTATTTTAAAAAAAAAAATCTCCGTAAATTGTTATGTTAATTTCTTTAATTAAAATGATTTTGAAGCCAGGAATGCGTTTCACATATAGACCAATTAGTTTGCTTCCATGCTTATCCAAACTACATATTCAAAGATCGTTCCCCCAAAAAATTAATACCACTCCACCAGTTTGGTTTAAGGAAAGGAATACACGATGTCTTTTGGTCAATACGCACATTTAGTTAACACAACTGAATGACTATTTTCGAACTATGCTATTGTTTCGGCGTATAGCGATTCATGGGCAAATTTGCATTGAATTGACTTTTCGAAAACATACACGTATATACTAAAGTTAATCAGATGATAAATGTCAGAATACAACTACTCTTTGATATATCAAAACATCATGATCCTAACTATTTAAAACCCCGCACATCCTTATTACGTCGGATTTTTCGGACAACTTGTAATTCAAAAGTGTCTACTCCAGACCATTTTAATGGCTTCATCGTAAAAGCATCGGTGAACCGAGACAACATTAACTGCTTCCAAAACCCAGTAATTTGTTTGCTGGGGAAGTTTTCTTTTTCAACACCCCACTGGCAGCTCAGCCAACACAATGTTGTTAGAATCTGGTAGGACGGCAGCAACGCTTATCACATTCGTTTTTGTAAGATCATTTTCTGTTAAAATCAATTATGATTTATAATACGAGTGTGTTTAGATTATTTAACTGATACCCGGGAATAATCAAACGGGAAAGGTAATACTCAAACATGAAGCTGCACACAAATTAACTTCACTTTCCACTCATCCATCAATTCTCTTTGTTTTTGGTTTTGTTTATCTACGGAATCATTTTCATATCCTATAGCAGAGGAGAAGAGACAGTTCTTCCAAAAAAAAGTCGGCCTAATGCACGATAATCGAATAATTAAATGTATGGGTATCGATTTTCTTATGAAAAAGATAAACAGAAACAGTTAAAGAACCCAAATAATTATTAGCTTTTAACCTCGAGATTACACTTGCATACATACGAACCGGTAGGTAGATATGCATCTTACACCCTAAAAACGACTCGCCTGGACTGTCAGACTTGTGGACGGACAGACACATGTGTCACCTTTAATGATGTATGATGCTGTTAATTTATTTATTCAGTTTCTTTTTCTCTTCATCTCCTTTAACGTGTTCATACTGATTTTTCAGTCGTTTGTTTTGTCATAATTTCCTAGGCCAGTCTGTCATTTTCGAAAATTGTGTTGACTTAAACTTCAATCTGTCATAAGACTGTATAAATATTATATTACTAAACGTACGACACATATCTCTTTCTGCCAGATAATCGTTAGCGCAGCGAGAAATGGTGTGAAGGGGGGAACGTGGCCATCGGAATCAAATATCAATTTACATAGAAATGAATGCGTTTACTTAATTTGGATTTTGGCGCTAATGTTGTATCTTCAATAGTATGAGGAAAATCATACAATGACGCCTTCACTCTTTAGTGATTCGTTGTGAAAATGGAGAAATTTGTAAATTCATAGACATCACGTCAAACCGGCTATAATGTTAGTACATATACATTTTATAATGCCAATCGATTTATATTAATTTAGAGGTTGTAAAACTCGAATTAAAAATGTAAAACTATTTTAATTAACATGTTTTCGAACACGATGGTGGCACGCAGAGACCTCACATGTTCTGGAAAAACTGGTTGCCGCAATGAAATGAAAAACTATTCAAAGTCTGTGCGGGATGTTCCCATCGGCATATTTAGAACACGTGTGTAAGTAACGGAAATGAAACACACGGTTTGCGGAGACTTGTCGAAGATACATCGATTTTAATTGTATGCAAACTACGTGGTGAGATGGTATCACAGGCTTATCAACATTTTTATTTCACCAAACATACATACATACATATGTCTGTCGTTTGGAATGAGAATGCACATTTCCGCTTCATATTATGAATTGAAGTCTGATGTGAAAGAAGAAATGTTAGGAAGATCATTTAAGTTCTAATTAACGAAGCAGTTAAGTTGGGCTTTCGACGCCTCTAGAAATGAATTCTGTAATCAAAGTAAATATTAGAATTACTTTGGTAGAAATACGTTAAATACGCTGATGTCTTTGTCATGTGTATACCCGTATGTCTTCCATAAGTTAAACTGAGCAGGTAAAATTACCCACTGCCGTAGAAACAAACTCAGAAATTAAACATTTCTTGGCCCATCACAATTAGGGTGTTTTAATCTATTTACGTTGCAATTTTCATTTAAAATTATACTAATGTGAATTTTATGAAAAGCGAATTTAAAAAAGTCGGCATAATCGACAGTTTAATAAAAATTTGACAGAATTTGTAATTTAATTGTAATTTAAGTTGTAATTTATCTGAGAACCGAAAAGGAATTCCAAAAAAAAAAATTGTAGAAAAATGTAGCTTACAACGTTTTTCGATGGATTGTTTTTAATTTTTTTTCATTATGTTTGAATTGTAAATTTTTTATATTTTTTTGTTGTTGTTGTTTGTTTAAATAAAAACATTAAAAAAGTGAGCGACTTTTTTTCACAACTTTTTTGTGCGACTTTTTCAATATTCTCAGAGGTAACACTGATTGTATTTTTGTTAAGTTGTGACTGAAATTGTCGGTATTTCTCCTTTTTTATGGAAACCGCATTTAACACTTCATATTTGGGAAATTAAAATTGTTATGTTTTTGTTGTGGTACTTTTAATTAATTCCTTTTTTTTTTGTTACGTCAAATTTCCACTAAATTGTTTACAGTTATTTTTATATCATAACAGTTATATTTTCTTATTTTTATATTTTCAACATTAATTAAGTTCTGACGAAAATTAACCTACAGAATACTTTTATGTTTTTAAAATGACTTTGATGTCTACCACTATAATTTATTTTTGTTTTTATTTATCGACTAAGAACTTAGCCCCTGCTTTAATATAGTTCGTGTGTACTTGATCTAACCTTTCTTTGGCTGAGATCTATTTATTTATTTCGTTGAATGAAAACCGTTGAGAACAAGAAGGACTGTACAGGCTGTGACATTAATAAATCAGAAAGAGTAAAGTTATCCAAACTATTGTTCTCCATTGCCGTTATTTTCGTACAGCTGTTAGTTAAACAATTTGTATTATTACTAGTCGATAATTTAGATTTTTGGTTGTTTGGTAGCTTAACCAAAGACGCTTTCAGTACAGCAAAACTTTTTTTGATCCCTGCATTCTACGACCCCCTGAAATAGTATTTATTACGCTGTGTCGTAGTTTGGATTTTAAGATCATTACAAATCATATTCATTAGTGAGGGTCTGATGTGTCGAATGGGCGAGATGTAGTCCTTGAATTATAATGAGTTTCGATCGGATGACAACAGAGAGCAAGAAAATCTTTTGGGTAGGGTTTGGTTGGCCAACTAATTTTTAAAATCTCGGTAACGTTTTTGCTCATGACTAAAAATTAATACTTCCAAAGCCAATGTTTCATATTTTTCTGAGATCTTACAGGCGTTAAAGGTGCAGGAAGGAAAATGACAAAATTAAAAATCGAAATTGACGTCGAAGTAAAAAATTTCAATGGTCCATGATCTTCTGTATACAAAGATATGCCTTCCAAAATAATTTTTCAAAAAAAAATGTTTGCTCTAAATGCTGTTTACAATTTATGATCATTTATTTAAAAAATTGGCAAAACAAAAAAAAAATCCTTGAATTTATTTATAATTTCTTTTATTTTAATTCCCAAAGAAAACGAAACACTAAATTTTTTAAAAGACACATTTCATAAAAATCATAGGCAGTTTGATGTGGACTTTTTTATTTGCCGAGAAAAAGGAAATTCAGTATCGCTTTACCCTTACCATGGACTGACTTCCGCAATTGCATTGGAAATATGGGTGTTTTTTTTTGCAGAATGTATTTGGATATGTAAGGAAATTACCGTTTAATTGATCAAATTGGTCAGATTTGAACCAAGTGGTAATTAAATCCAGATTTTCCAAAAAAATACAATTTAGAAAAAAATATATATATGCAATTTTTTAGCCATGTTTAGTCTCACAACTCTACTATCGCAAAGTAATGACATTAAAACGCGTTAATTTGACAACTTTATGATCATATGTATCATTGGCCGTTTCTACAAAAGCCCAGATTTTTGGTCTATCGATTTAAGAGCGTCACTTTTTTTTACCAACTCCCAGGGGATGCCTCCTTTGAGTTAAACGTGTTTAAGATATGTAACACATACTTTAAAATACCCAGGGTATCATACATTCTTGACTTTAACATTTCTTTGATGTTTTTTTTTGACGGACAATGGCAATGCAAAGACAAATGAGGCTTTTAAAAACGCGTTGCTTTCAAATAAAACAATTTGTGAAATTTATTATACTCATTATCAGCCATCGGCGATTGTTATATAAAGAATGATACAATCAAGTTTATTATACAATAACTATAAAAAAAAACCAAGTCGCCATCCATCTTTGTTGGCATTTTGCTTTTTCATTTAAAGTTTCCAGCATTTAATTTAAAGTTTTATCATTATGTGGAAATCTTTCTCGCGCCAGATAGTTCAGCATATTAAAAGATATCTACAATATATTTCACCAACAAAAGCGTTAATAAATTAATCTGGAAAATAATAAGCCATTGTATATTTATCTATTAAAAATGTCTTCTAAAGCAAACGACAAAACCATCGTTAGTTTTTTGTTTCTTTCGTTGTGAAAAAAACTCTAATATTTCCACGGAGATGAGAGTTTGTTAAAATGTCGTCTTCGCCTTTGGGCGCCATGTATGCATGCACGAACAAAAGTCGTTATCACTGCACTGACTATGATGAATTTTCGTTGGATTCTTTTGTTCACATTGAATTATGTCTTTTAATTAACACTAATTTAAACGAATTTTCAAAGAGTCCCCCTCAGCAAGGTGCACTTCGGGGGGTTTTCATTGAAAACTGATAAAAGAAAAATGCTTTAAGACCTGGTGTAAAATAAAAGCACAGTATGGTTGTTTTGCCGGGTAGCAGCCTTCAATTAGTCGACGAAATGTTTCTGTTACGACCCTTTAAATGCTGTAATTTTTCAATGAAACTTGTAAAAATCCGCTCGATGCTGTCGATTTGGTTGGCATTGTCGGAGAATTGAGGAGGACGGGGAATTTGTCAGAGTTTTTTTTTAATTATGCACATATGTTTATTTTATGGATTTCCATTCGATTTCAGTTAAGAGATAAGTGATAATAAAAATGTGATAACATCGAATTAACAAAAACATGACCTATTTTGTGGCGAAAGATAATAAACCGACTGCATTTGTCGCATGTTTTAGTGTTTTTTTGTTGTCTCTTTTTCCATACTGAAATTGTGTCTCTTTTTGGAAAAAAACTACGAATGTTTAATTCAAAATTTAAACAAAGACAACAAAAAGAAATAGGGTTTTTATCGTAACTTAAACAGATCACCTTTTGTGTTACAGGTTTTAATGGATTCTATGAAAGCATTTTTGTTTCACATTTAAATGAGAAACGTTTTTTTTTTGTAACTAAAAATACCGTAATTAAAAAATAAAGCACACTTTCACACTGAATATTTTTACATCGCTTTACAGCGTCCTCGTATTGTGAAAATACGTCTCTAGTACCAGACTATGGAATGATTCGTCTGACGGCGATGGCAGTGCGGGAGGGCCTTGGACTATAACCAAAATATAGGTTTATCCATTTCGTGGTTTCAAAAGTATAGGGCTGGACATCGACATCTGTATTATCGCTCGCTTAATTATAAAGAAAACGCCAAACTAGCGATATTGTCATTTGACACAAACTAGGCAGCATTCTGCGAACGCTGTGTACAATTTTTAAAACATTTTCAGGAAAATCTGAAAAAATAGTCATGATGAGTAAGTGTCGTGGACAAATATATCAAATTCAATTATAAATTAACAATACTACTACCATACGTCCGTCTTTTCTGATAGAATTATGTTTTAATTTTCTTCTTCTTCTGTATTCAATCACAATGAATGATATCTTTGTACACCTGGCACCATTTAATTTTGGCATTTTGTTATTTTTTATGCTGGCAATGCTCTGCCATCATAAGACACAAACTTAAGCGGTAAATTCTATCCATGCTTAATATCGCTTAACTCTCCATACAAATTAAGCGATTGTCTAAGCTAGCGGTGTAACGAAAACAGGACTACTGTAAGGCCTGTGCATCATCGTTTCGCTCGTTCCGTCGAAAATATCGCTGCTGTAAGTGAAAGTGTTGTCGTTCTCAGGAATTAGGACTGTCTTACGGCACATTAGAGCGTATTTTTCATTTGGATCTACACCTACATCCATATAAAGTCCAGCTCACACAACATCTGAAGCCAGCTGACCATTCACAACGTCGTAGATACGTGGAATGGGTGCTTGAACAACAGGCATTGGACGGCGATTTTTCGAACAACATTTTCTTCAGCGATAAAGCACATTTCTCACTCGGTAGGAATGCTAATAAACAAAATTGTCGTATTTGGGGTTCTCAGAATCCTCAAGTAATTGAAGAGAGGCGATTACATCCACAAAAAGTCACTGTTTGGTGCGCTCTTTGGTCCGAAGGTGTGATTGGACCTTACTTCTTCGAAAACGACGAGGGAGCGACTGTCACTGTCAATTCGGAGCGTTGTGGTCGTATGTTATTGAAGAATACGACTTGGATAATATGTGGTTTCAACAAGACGGTGCCCCATGCCACACAACTCGAGCGAATATGGCTTTATTGCAAGATACATTTCCGCGTAATTTCTCGTCGTGTCGTTTCTCGTTTGTTGTCGAGTCTTGTGTGTAATTCTACCTTTAATGTTTTTTTAATCCTGAATGCCCAATGTTCGTCGTTTCAACTATCATCGCCTTGGGGTTTTCATGTGGTGTACAAAATATGGTTGGCCAAGCAGAATAAGAATAAAATTGGTAAAAATTCGTTGCAAAAATATATATATATAAAGTTACCGTCATCTAACGTTTTTTTTGTTTCAATATCGGGCCATGTTGAACGAATTTTTACTGCATGGCCTGCCGAGACAGCCATTTGAATGAAATTATTTCCCATTATTAACCGAAAGGATTGTACTTTCAAATGAAAAAAGAAATTTGAGAAAATATCCAGTAGTTTTTTTTTTTTGGATTTTTCAAAAAAAAAAAAAATACTTAACACAATTTACCTTACTTCCCGCTTTTGTTTGTTCAACGAACCACCATAACATTTGTACTTGCAAAGTCTTCGTCAAACCCATTACAAATAAAGAACAACACCCAAACTAAATGTCCGACTTACCGTCCCTGACATTCAACTTCACTGATTTCGACTGGAATACCCGTCGACTTAAAAAGCTTGTTGTTTCCGGCGTGGATTTGACAATAAACAAAACGCAAGGACACTTCTTGATGGTTTGCGACATTTACCTTAGAAATCCATGCTTCTCGGTTGGACAATTGTATTTCGGAAAACCATGGCTTTGTTTGTTTAAATGACAGGCAAGAGAATACAAAATGTCATGTATCAACGGACGAAATGGATTATAAGTGGATTATTTTTATTGTTGCTATCGAAATTGAAACCTTGCGATTCATAGTAATTTCAGAATTTAATGAAGACGTTTAGACCTGAAATTCTTATTTAAAGTGTGGAACAGGCACATTACACATTTTCAAACCACTCGTATGACACATCGTCGATGTTCGGAGTGGAATGTCAATGTCAATGGTCACTGGTTAGTAGATACAATACCTAAGACTTTCACAAATTTATAAAACGTTCACAAACTCAAGGTCAGCTTAAGAATGTTATAAATATAAAACAATCCAAATTTCTTGGAGTTTCCGTACTTTCTCAATGGCTTCAATGAGTTCTATTTTTGGCTTTTCACATACTTTCAGTTTCGTCTTGGTACAAAAATATACCTTTTTTTGTTAACCAAAGTTGAGTCTTCTGCGAAAGATGTCCCTATTGAGCACATAGAAGATTTGAAGCCAAAAATGTGTACTATATTTGCGGTCATACCACCAACGGAATTGCGTTTACACAAGAAAACTTTTCACCTGCTACAACTATTTAAATCATTACCTGGTAGTCTGCATACTGACAGTGTTCCAACGAAATATGTACATACTTTAATTTCGACGGACATTGAGTTTATTGCCAACCGTAGCCTCAATGATTTACAGCATCCAACAATCAAGTGAATGGACTAAATTTTGTATTATTAAGTTTTTAACGGGTTTCATTTCGTACAATTCATAAACCACACATAATTCCATTTCTAATGCCCGACCATAAAATAATAATTAGAGCATCATAAAAAAGCTTAACATGACAAACAAATGAACTAAAGCCAAATTATGTTTAGGTGTCAGAATGTAAGTACTCAGACTCGTTCGTCTGTTTGTACAAGTCCATGGCACACGTATTTATCTACTCGTACGCCACCGAATACGGCGTACAATGGAGTACAAGTACGAGCATATTTAGTACAATAGTGTTGAATTAAATGCGGTCATAAATTAAATGGCATACCCCCATTCGTGGTGAACGTCTGCCTGTTTCTACTTCATCTGCTCTGCCATGGCCTGTGGAGTGATAATGCTGTGATAATATATGACCTAATACACCATTTAGGCAAAAAACAATTAAAGTTTTATGAAAACATGACTTACAGCTTTTCATGGGGTGTGGAAAGTAACTACAATGGAGGAGATTAACCACAAGTACGAGTACTGAACACAAACTAAGTAATAAAAAAAATCAGAATTTACCATCTTACTCTGTATCTCGTAAAGTGTGTAGGACTTTCATATCCGGACATTGCTATAATTGTTTTATATTTGTTGTAAACATTTAGGAAATTTTTCAACAATTACAGGTATACGGAGAATTTACTTTTTGTTTAATTGCAGCAATTATGCTATTTTCTAAAATGGTTATACCTTTTTTTTCGTTTTATAATTGCTTATGATAAACCACACTGTAAAACTTTTAGGCAATTAAATCATTAATTTAATCAGTTTTTATTGTTCATAGACAGGCAGAGGCAAGATACTGCATAACATTACATATTAGCCACATATAATTATGGGATTTGGTCATTACAATGGTTAGGGGGATGAATTAAATTTGTTCAGCACGTGGAATGTGCAATATCCAAACCCTGAATAGGATCTCCGGCCGCTGTCCAGCCAGTTGACTAAGAAACTGAAGGCTCGAAATTGGAAAACGAATGCCAATTATTTTCATCTTCTCCAATAGAATGCAAGTGGTTTCCACAAAGATATCTTCGTAAATCGAAGTGGAATTAATGATTCGCAGTGCATTTTTTGGAGTGTTTTGCATATTGCATTTATCATTCTTCATTTCATTTCATTTATTGAAGTCAATGGAACCACGTAAGATTATGAATAGCCACATAAGTAAATTAAACGTAATTACTTCGAGCCCTTCCTTTGATGCAGTCATTTCGAAGTCTGAATCTTTCATTTGATGTATCCTCAATTTCAGATCATAGCGTTAAAAAGACTTTCTTTGTTTAATCCATTTCTGTTTCTCCTCTAATTCTGCCGTTTAAAGGCCAACATTAACACTCCTGCAAGTAGTTCACGAGTACGCGCACTTCACACATCGTGGCTTATTAGCCATGAAGAGGAGTCTTGTTGGATGTGTCATAAGTGCCCCAGTAAGCCAAGAGTGTATTACCATCATTATCACCGCAACACATAACAGCAAGCCACTGGCACCAAGACATAACCAAAATAAACCTCCAAGTACATTGCATACAACAAATATGCAACGCCCGCGCTTCTCTGTACAACTTAAAGCACAGTTTCCATTGGAGAAACACTACAGAAACAACCACACCATTACTAGTGAACCCTCTAGATGTGCGGGTGTGTGCGTGTGTTGGTTCTCTTGCCAAGTAAGTGAATACATATGTCATCCCAAGTATTGCAATTAAATGCAGTGTAAAATAATAACATATTATGTGACTTTCCTAAATACCGAGCATGGCAATCAGAGTAGCTGGAGAAAACACCATCATTAGTTGGGTGCAAATGTGAAGCACTTGAGAAAAATGTACATTTGTATTGCAACAGCAACGCCAAGAAGAGTCTATGGAAGGAAAAAAAAATAACAACTCACTTTGTGTGAATGTAATGATGATTTTGAGAACTCGAAATGAACCATTTGAGGGACAAATTTCAAAAGTGTTACATGTACAAGACTTTTTTCTAAATACCGCCTCTTATAGACTACGAGCACTGCGGTTGGACGGTGTGTGTGTGTTTTTACATTTTAAATGACTTGTACCTTAAGAAATACGACATACAACGAAACAAGAAAAAAAACTACTAATTAGTATAGAAAGAATTTACTTTGTAACTTAAACACGAGGGTATGGAAAACATGAATTGCTTTCTGTTTCACGCCAACTAACTATGTAGGTTAGGGATTTAAGCTAAGTCGAAGTAAACTAGTTCATTAACATAGCTTTGATGCAAATTATCACCAACAGGAATGAATGAAGCATATGCAGGAATTCGAACAATACAAAAATTTATCAGCTTAACATCAACAACATTTGGTTCCAACAAGACATCACGACTGCCATACAGCGTCTGTAACAACCGATTTATTGCCAAAATCAATTTGGTGACGGTCCTTCCTTCGTGCTATTTAAAGGCTCTGGATTACTGGATTTTTATATGGTCATGTTAAGTAATTTGCTTATTCCGACAAGTCACTATTGACACCATACGGCCAGATTTGTTGGAAATGTAGTAAAAAATTAAACGGATCGACGAACATATGCCGGAAATCATATTTACAAAAAAAGTCTCGATGTTACATTGAGATTGCCACATATGGTAAGCAAAAACAAATTTTTGAAAACATTATTTTGAAAAAATCTTCAAATTTAGTAAAAAAAAAAAAATCATCAAAATCGTCGTTTCCTTCTCGTAAATGTAAGCCATGTACAACTTATCTAAAAAAAAAACAAAATATGAATTGAAATCCATTATTATTATTAGGGAACTCTATCAGATTTTAGTGAAATCTGGTTTTGTTTCCATGCAGAATTTTTGTTTCCGGCTATTGCAATTTTCTGGTTCTTTAGCCCGTTTACTTTTCAATTGACGATATTTAATATATTATATATATATATATATTGGGTGGAAAATATTCACCACACTGTCGCATATGTGTCGTATATCCAGATGGATGTAGCAACTAATTGGCTGTATTATTAGACAATTGCGACCATCTTAACTCAACTCTCAAGTATTGTAAAATGTGGTTGTAAAAACGACACATCCGTTTCGCTGGAAATATTACGAGTAATAGCAGGTGACTGATGTCATATGGGTGAGTGTTGCGTTCGAGTAGACTACTTTAATAATATGTTGCCAACGTACTACTTTAATAATATGTTGCAAAACTAAGAGGCGGTTCATTATTCATTAACTGTAAGACTTTGTTGGAAATTATCCTCACATCTCTCACAACAAGAATATTTGCTTATATTTGACACTTGAACTCTGCAAAATCCTTGGGAAAATATTTTGTTTTACATTAAACACCTTAGGTTGTTCAGTTGTCTTTGGGCACAATAAATTTCTTATTTTTCGCCTTTATCCTGTGGCTCCCCCATACGAAGGAACTTGTTATTTGCGCTTTGAATAAATATACGCTGTGTAAACCACAATCGCATTCAAATGGAACTTGATACCAGACATTAATTAAAAATTACAATTCGAGTACATTTTATACAAACTTTAACAAAGGGCATCATTAAAACTCGAACGCCTCTGGTGTCGATTGCTTTTTAAGCGCCAAATTATTTAACTTTAAAACGAGACGACAAATGATTGAAAAGGAAATCCGACTTTGTACAGAAATATTAATGACGGAATTTGGGGCGATGATTTCAACGCTTTAATCATCAACGACAATGAGTTGTCAAGGAACGGGTCCAACAACATGACTTATAAGTTATTTGAAATAGTTATAACGTTTGCTAACCGAATGTATTGATTGAATTAATATACACCTTATCCCAACACCTCGCAAGTCCTATCGCCGTTGATGTAAATCAGACCTCAATGGTGTCTGCTGATTTGACTTCGCTTTCCTTTGCTTTAATCTGACCAATCAAAATATTGCACATGACAGAAACGTCTTATTGAATTCATTTGATGATATATTTCGAGAAATCACGTTGGCTACAATTCCATCAGGTCTAATGGCCTCTATTAATATTTGAAAAAAATGCCCCCCCCCCCAAAATAATCTATATACACAACACTAACAGAACGAAGTCCTTGGAGTATTCGCTTGGATATGACCCAAGCATGGCCATTGGGGAGTATTTCGAAGTTCAACACATTAGTCAAGTTTGTTTTGTTGTCTGCTGTTGGCTTGCTCTTGCTCTTTCTATTTTTATAATAAATAAAGTCTTCACATGCAAGTTTATTGTTTATCCATTAGGTTTTTTAGTTTTTGCTATCTTAAGCTCCCTTCGTCCTTAGATGTTAATCAAAGTAAATGTGTTTGTGCAAATATTTGCTTAGAAAATGAATTTAAGAAATTTACGTCATTAATACACGCGTTAGTATAATATTTCATTGATATCATGTGGGTGATCACATATATCGTACGTACAGATAAACCTCTGCAAACGCGGCATTAAGACGCTGAATAAATGGCCCGAAAGGCGATGACTTTCTTACAGATGCGGATACTTTGGAAACACTACCAAACTACTTGGGATTTCTTTACAGAGCATATACTATCTTTTGGGAAACGCAGTGTTCGGAGTTTTGAGAGAATAATTTCGAGCGAATATCGCAGACGAATGAATAGTGAGCTGTATGACGACCTCGATTTTGTGAGGAGCATACCAAAAGGTAATTTATGGTATTGCCCTCCTAAAAACAAAAGTCGCATCTCCATTCTTGTAGTTTGGAGATAGTTAGCTTTTAGGTCCCATATCTTTCGCGCCTTAAAATGTAATATTGTTTTAAAAATTTCGATAATTATTGTAAAACTAGTAAGTTGTAATGCGCCTATGGCGCCCGTTAATTTGCATGAGAAAGTATTTGTTACTTAATTTTAAAAATTTTGTAAAAAATATTTTGAGAAAACTATTTTGTAAAAAAAAATTTCGAAAAAAAATAAAATTTGTGGAAAAAAAATTTTTGCTGAAAAAAAAATTTTGTTGAAAAAAAAAATTTTTGTGGAAAAAAAAAATTTGCTGAAAAAAAAAATTTTTGTTGAAAAAAAAAAATGTTTGCTGAAAAAAAAAATTTTTGTTGAACAAAAAAAAATTCTTGAAAAACAAAATTTTGTGGAAAAAAAAAATTTTTTGAAAAAAAAAATTTCTTGAAAAAAAAAATTTGGAAAAAAAAAATTTCTTGAAAAAAAAAAAATTGGAAAAAAAAATTTTTTGTAAAAAAAAAATTTGTAAGAAAAAAAAATTTTGGAAAAAAAAAATTTGGGGAAAACAAAATTTCTGTACAAAAAAAATATTATTTTTTTTATTATTATTATTTATAGAATTATTATAGAATGCCTATTTAAATTCCTACGTACTGCGTGACAGAGTCAGTGAATCAGTGAATCAGGGAATCAGTGTATCAGTGAATCAGTGTCGAGGGTAAATATATATTAAGATGTATTACAGTTGACACAAAAATCAGAATCTCATTCAGGGTTCTGAATCTGTCTTTACCTCTACTTTGAAATTCAACGCTGGTGACGTTTTTTCTTAGGACGGCAGTGTATGTCTTCAACAAGCATCTGAGGGTTGCCCGTAACAATTGACTGCGTGTTTAGGTTGTCGGTGGTGGCGGTGGTGGTTGGTTGCTCGGTTAGTTGGTGTTGGTCTTGTGGAAAACGGAATAAACTTAAAAGATATCACATCACAGTTATGCAACACAGAAGACAGGCCACAAATCTATTTACGACTATTATGAATACGGATATCTAATAGTTCTAGACACGCCCGTTCTGATGTATAGTTATGTATACCGCACTGCCCAATGCCACAATACAGACGACGGCATGCATTTGTAATGGCAAACAACCAAAAGAACAACAATTAAGACATGCAATAATATTTGTATTTTCCTAACCTCCACACATTCTCGTACGGCTTACATGAAATGAAATATGGTATATGTTGTTTTGACATGTTACAGATTTCGCTTGTATGTTATTTTAATTACATTTTAATAATTGATGCGAATGCCATGATAAGAAACAGACATAATAAAGGGAAATCAAAGCCAAAACAAAACAACAAAAACCTGTGTGTATCGAATACATTTGTTGAAATGAGTTTCCAGACGCTGAAAAATACGCCTTTTTTAAATATATAATATATAATTTATAAAATATAATATACAATATATAATATATCTCTTCTCTATATATATAAAAATTAGGTGTATGTTCGTGATCGCTAAACTCAAAAACTACTGCACCGATTTTGACCAAACTTTATGTGCATGCTCTATGGGGCGTGAGGAGTGTAGTTTGACAGATGGCGCAATATTTACTTTTTTTGTGTGTTTTGCCCGATAGAGATTAGCGCGATAAGTCGATGCCGTGTTTCGCTGAAGGCGGACCGGGCCCAGCTTTCAAAAATAAATAAATCCATTATTTCTGCTTCAGTAAACGGTATTTGAGCAATAATTGCTATGTCGATTTAGTGCACCTTTCATTCTTCTTCGAAATATAAATCTGCCATGACTTTGCAACGGAACCAGACTTGTAGTGAAAATAAAATTTGAAGGCAAAACAACCTTTACCCGGGTCAGCTAGTAATATATAATATAGCGCACTACACTGAGAAATACAAGTTTAATTTAAGATTTGCTCAATATGTCTGTTTAAGATTTTTTCCTGCACCATCATTCAAGCCATTGGCTTGAATCAAGGAAGTTTTAATAACAAGATAAGTGCAACAAACAAGGAAAATAAGTCCAGTTGGCCAAGTCGCTTAGTAGGATGAAGGCGGTTTAATCGGAACAGGGCGGAATTTAATGGATTGGATTGGCATTGCATAGTTTACTACAATATACTACTAATCACCTGGGATGGGGCACAGGGGGAGGATTAACCAATAGCGCACTACACTGAGAAATACAAGTTAAATTTAAGATTTGCTCCATATTTCTGTTTAAGATTTTTTCCTGAACCGTCATTCAAGCCAATGCAGGTTTCAAGGAATTTTTAATAACAAGATAAGTATAACAAACAAGGGAAATAAGTCCAGTTGGCCAAGTCGCCAAGAAGGTGGTTTATATTACCTACACAGATCGGTGCAAGAATAAGCCAGATTGGAGTTACATAGGTTACTACTTACTAAAACTAAACAATATAAATCACAGAAAAGACCGTTAAAAGTCGTTCGTCTGCAATGCAATGACCCAACATCGGGGTGTAAAATTACATGTTTTGTCTGTTCCCTTCAAAAGAAGCAATTTGTCTTGGTCCACAAAATTGTCATTTGTTTGTCCAATAATCAGGCATGTCACAGAAACCCAAATCGACAAATTTTGAAACCAAAACGTTTTCAGCTTCCCAGAAAAAGGAAATCGAAAAAAACTATTGATTTGAAACTCATGACAAAATCTGAAGTGAAATTGATATCAATTTCAACTTAAACTCCAAATTGAAATGAAATTCTGTTCAAAATTAATTATGAATATTGCTTTTATTAAAAAATATACTAAATACGTTGAGTATGATAATTTTAACATCTTTTTTAACGTATAAAGTATCAGATCTTGTCACATATAAAATTGGCAGCCTTAACCAAAAACAATACTTAAACCCAAAAAAAAAAAAAAAAAAAAAAAAAAAAATTCTGAAGGAAACTCCGCAAAGAAATGTAAGTATTTGTTTTAATATTAAAATTAATAGCTAATTTTTAAATATTTAAAGTTGTGTGTTAACTTTTTTAATTAAAATCACAGTCAAAGTGTAGAGACGTATCGAAATTTTTGACGGCGGTGGGTAAACCAGCTGTTTCTAATTTCAATGCTACCATATTTTTAATAGAAATATTCGATTTCCATTTTATCTTGATTTCATCAAACCCAGGAATTTTTGAAGAAGCAAAATTAAAATGTTAGGTTTTGGAAACACGAATTCAAATCGATTTCGTAACATTTCTGTGACATGCCCGAATATCATGATTTCCAGTTAAATATTGTTACGCTCAGCCATTTTCATTGGGATGCGAAACAAAAAATTATTTTAACTAATTACACTTCATCTATTTATCTCTCAGTTATGTCAACCTAAACAACGTACTCCTAAAAATAAACTAATCTGTGTAAAATTAACTTTGTTGACGTTTTGGTCGGAAGTGACCAAATTTGGTCATTTTCATGTGTTGTTTTTCAGCCCCGTTTGAACTGCAGTTTAATCGTTCGACTTAAATAATGAAGTACTACACAAATTTAGGAAAATATTCCCCATATAAAAATGAAATAACCCGCAAAGGTAAATAAAATATGTTTGGGGTTTATTTCTTTTGGGAGTTGTTTCACAAATTGCTAATGAAATTCCCACCAAAATATATGAAAAAACGGTCACGTTTGTATTCCCTAATTTTTTTGGTTATTATTTAATTTTCTCGTTTGGGAGTTATTTCGTAGCGCATGTGACAGCGGTCGACTAAAGAAATCGAAGAATCAAATTTTGTTTGACGAACTTCGGCAAATAATATAGGGTTGTCCATTTCGTGGTTTCAAAAGTATAGGACTGGAATTCAACATATATCGAACTAAGTTGTTAAACCAACCAATGCTATTGAAGAATACGTCTTGGAGAATATGTGGTTTCAACAAGACGCTGCCACACGCCACACATCTCGAGCGAATATGGCTTTATTGCAAGAGACATTTCCTGGCAGCTTAATTTCTCGTCGAGGCAACATCAACTGGCCACCAAGATCATGCGATTTGACACCATTAGACTTTTTTTTGTGGGGCTACGCAAAAGACCGTGTTTATGCAGATAAACCTTTAACCCTTGAGCAATTAAGAACCAGCATTCGTCCAGTTATGGCTGAGATACCGCCCAATATGTGTCAAAAATTACCTCAAAAGAATCAATGCTTGCAACAATTCGCGTGGTGGTCATTTAAATGATGTAGTGTTTTACACATAATGTCAACGTTCAAACTTTATGATAAAAAAGAAATATCATGAAAAAAAAATATTACTTTTAAAAAGCAAAATGGATAATCCTTTATAATACTCATAACTCATTGCCCAACTATTAGTTTCATAAGATTAAGGTCATAGGATTCATAGTTTCCTTTGTTCAGTAAAGTAGATTTTATTTTCATTTTGCTTGGTTACCACCAGCTGTAGGCCGCACCATTGACATAAATCAATAACCTCCTACATTTGCCTGTGATTTGAAAGCATTTCACAAATGTTGCAATGAATTTATTTTAACCACATCTCAAAATTGTTGTTAAATAGCAAATTCACTTTGATTAGGACGTCGTAAATTTTAATTATAATTTATAAATCTTATCCAATTATAGGATTTTGCTCATATTCATTTTTTTACTGCTTGGCAGACTAGTGGTTTTGCTTTTCCTGGAAATCTTTTAGTATCATTATTTATTATAATATGTTATTCAATTAGTTGTAATTGCCTATGAATGATATCAGTGGTGTCGAAAACTATTCATCGATTACATACCACACCAGAGTGGACAACGGCATCCACTAGTCTGTATGCTTGTTGTAATATTACATTTCACATGGACGAGTATGAAGGTATGTATGTGCGTACGTTGGTTGGTACCACACCATCGTAGTATGTACAACAAATTATGGGTTTTGCAGGAAACATGACAGCAATGTTATCGCATAAATAACAGACAGTAACACTGATCTGAAAATAATACAAATCGCCAAACAATTGCTTGCCACATCTGCTAAATGTTGTCGACTCGCGCATACACATGTTTGTTTGGATGTCCGCTTGTTCGCATACGACTACGTTTTCACATAGTCAAATATCTTTAATATGAGATTGTGGTTGGGGAACGTAACGAAACACCCACTAATTAGCCAAGTATGCCGCCGCCGCCGCAGCCTTTACAGTCGATCCATAGCGCGCCACAACCACCGACGGCCGCTATCTATAACAACTGTGTTTGTTGCACGACAGAGTCTCTTTAGTCACACGAAACGACGATTCTGTTTAACGTTTTCTGTTGAAGACGCCAGTTATGGCGATATAATTTATGTGTAACATTTTAACCACGTTTAAGCGCAAAATCACAATATTTTGTTTGCCCTCTCGTTCAGAGGGTGTTGCGGCGGCATACACAGTTCGTCCAGGTGTTGGTAACGTTTAATGTTATGCATGACGTTTGATCTGAGCCGTTCACACGCTGAATAAGTGCATTCACAATGTTCCACCCCAAGCATTTGATATCAAATATGTAATTTTGATCTGGACCATATACACATTGCATAAATAACGACGATCACACTATTACAACAAATTATTGTAAATCCAATGAATAAGTAATTCATAGGCGTGAAATATCTAGAGATTGTCACGGTAAATTAAGATGAACATTTGTGTCGTTTTAAAATAAATTTTAAAAAACAAGTATAACTTTCTACGAAAACACTACACCAGATAGCCCAAATAGCTGGGCTAATTAATTAACATGCATTTACAATTCCCCCGAATACATTCCATGTTTTAAGATACTCGTCACTGTAAATAAAAAACTAATTTGGGACATTTTGAAGTGAATATACGATTCATAACAAATTGGTCGGTACAAACGTGATATTAGTTTATCTAAAGTAAGCTTAGATTACGAACATTAAAATCGTTACCTAACACACTAAAATAACATAACATTTTCAAACATATACGTTATAGTTCCCAAGGCTGAATACGCCGATGCCAATGCTTGTAGGAGGCAACATATACAGTAAGCCCTCACATTAAACTGTGTAGGCTCCGTCAGTAGTGCCTTTTTTTCTGCTAGGTTCTGCGTAATGTCCCATGATTAAATATCAGTGTTACCTATGCTTCGGAAAAGTACTCCTACGTTCCACTTGGCCCAGCATAATATTTTAAACAATTAACTCAGTACTGACATTCCTATTGAAAGGTACCCATAGAATGAGTGAATCAGTAGTGACATTCCTTCTGAAAAGTATCTAGATTATGGTGCTCATGGTCCACTGGAGGATTACTGAAATAGGTAATTCCGTTTCTTCTGAAAACTACTGCGAAGTGTTGTTTTCGCCTATGGCAGTGTTTGGCATAAGTAACTCACTAGTGTATTTGTTGAAAATTACTGGGCAGAGGTATCTGGAACAACTGCGCCTCTATACAGAGGCCGATTGGAAAAAAATAATTAAGCAAAACTTTAATAATTTAATAGATTAAAATTAAGATTTTGAGTTATTTGACGCTACTAGATGCAGATACAATAAATAACTAAACAATATCGTCCTAATGTTATTAATTTTAATTACCCGAATTTGTTGGCTTTTTATTGTATTTTGCCTGCATAATTTTTGAAAATAAACTAAAACTCTTACATTAAAGTCCTGTCCTCTGATACGTTCCAATGTCTTCTTGAAATCTCACAGAGTTGAAAAAGGAGTTTCATTCGGCAAGGCTATGGCTAGGGAGGCTTCCCTGATAACGCTAAGTAACGATAAGTCTTCCGGTGAACATTGGGGTCCCACGATTTAATATGACTTTACACCACCCTGATAACACTAGTCAACAGTCAAAATGTACTCGGGATGCGATAATTTTTTCTGTGTAGATAACCTTGACATGAGCTCGAAAAACGCAATAAAAAATTTTTTTTTCGTTTGGTTTTTGTTTTATTTTTTTTTTTTTTAATTTTAAAAAAAATTTTTTGGTTAATTTGTTTCGTCCGGCATAACTCGGGAATTATGCTCCTCGCAATTTCAACTGATGGAATATCTGTCAGCCTGGCCTTTACATTAAAATGGAACTTATCTTCAAACACCGTTTGATTTTGTGTCAAAATTCCAGGTTAAACGGCAAGTTTGCTTGTCTCATGATAACGCTGTGATCAGATATTTAGATATGGCAGCAGACGAGGAGTACTCCAAGTTTCCGATAGCGGTATGTTATCCACAAAGCCACATGGCAGCAGAATTAATATTTTTGTAGCAAAAATCCTTAACCAATGTTAACACATAATTTACTTTATTTCAGAAAATGTGTTCTTAGCCTTTGGATATGAATTTCATTTTTTAAACTGCATTATTAATCGTCCATCATAATTAATGTAATCATCTTTTATTTATACTCACAACATATAAAGACTACAGGCAAAAACTGCTTAAGATTTATGTTATTGTTTCTGATAATTTCTTTATCTTAAAACTTGAAGTTAAGTTCTGTTTCCAATTCTTAGTGAAAATTTAATAAAATTCGCTGCATTTAATAATTCATCATTTAGTTTGCTTCACATTTTTCACCGAATATAATTAAAATCTCGTGATCTCACCATCCTTTATCACGTCTTCACTTTGCGTTTACACCTCTTGTTGCGCAGGGAATTTTTATGTTGCCGCAGATGGCTTTATGGTTTCAGCAGGATGGCGTGCCATGCCACATAGCCCACTCCACAATTGATCTTTTGCACACAAAGTTCGTTTATCGAGTTATGGGTACCGTCGAACAATTTCTTAAGACGAATATCGAGCTGACAATTCGTGAGATTGAGCCCGAAACGTCACCAATGTCTTGGGAAATTGGGTTTAGTTTCAACCTATATGATTGAAATCGTGTTCTGAAAAAATGTAAATCTTTGCTCTTTCGAAGTAAAACAATAATAATAATAAAAGAAATTGGTAAATTTTTTTTTAATTAAAAAAAATCTTGAATTTGGTCCAGAATCAATCTTAAGAATCAGTCTCTCTGTCATATTGGTTGGACTAAGACTTTATAACAAAAAAGTATTGCATCACAATGGTTTTGCCTTTGGCGTGGCATCCTTAAACATTGGGCTTATGTTTACAATGTTGTACATTTTCCAGTTTCCACATTGTATGTGTTTTCTTTGCTAGGTCAGGACGATCTGGAATCATCTGCATTTCATCAGAAAATAATAAGTACTGCCATGGGTTTTCAGAGGAAGAGTATGCCAAAATTGCTCATTTCACTTCTGCTCCGATAGTCAGTGACATCTTTATTTTTGGCACATGAAATAAGCGCCGATGCATCTTTCAGTTTCCTAAAACACAGTTGTAATACAAATGAAGTTGACCTGTGTTTATGCATTTAATTGCTGTCTGACTCTCTCAATTGCTGCAATCACAAACATTAGTGAAGGATAAACAAAATTCGACTCGAGCGCACACACATTGCTTTGCATTGCCAATCGTACGATCATCATATGCAATTTCTGTTTGCAAAGTGTGGTCTATATACGTACATTGTGGACTTTTCAAGCCGTATGAACTCTTGTACGTATGGGCTATTACTGGTGCAGTTGCAGTTGAAACCTTAACCGCACTCATTGAACGTGCAACTGACTATGGGTGAAGCGAGCAAAATACTACTGCTACCACTCGTAGTTGCAACTTACATTAGCCGTACCAAGTTACAACGACGACTTCTTGTTGCCTAATGACCACATGGTGAGCATCTGGATGCCACCACACACAGACGCAGAATACCTGGAGTATTAGCTTACGTCCATTGTCTGAGGTTTCAACAGAAGTTTCTTCTGTTGCCCAGAGTGCATCGGGTATAAGTTGCGCATTTAGGATTTATTAAACCAATAAATTTTCTGTTTCGCATTTTGTATTGTTGCTATTTTTAGTGCTTGACTTGAATTTACGTACGTCCGACATTGTCTGCAACGACGAAGGCGAGCGCGCGTGTTTTGTTGGACGGAAGGAAGGCGTGAGTGTGCAAATCATTTTATTTGCAATTGACTACAATGCAAGGGAAAACATTTTTGTTTATATGCACTTCAACACCATGGCAATGATACGGCGCACGTGTTCAAATTAAAGGGCGTTTGTTCAGTGTTCCTCGTCCATTTGTAGTGTTTTGCCCCCTTTGAAATTGTTCATGATAATTTCTCGGATTATTTAGTGTTTATTTTTTTATTTCAATGGAAATGTAGTTTTCGTACTTTGAGATCAAATTAAAATGTGGAAATAAAAAGTAAACGAAAAGTTTATCCACAATAATCCGCCATAGGCAGTTATAATCTAAAATGTTCCACCATAATCGGTTTGTTCCAATTAGAGAACAGCACTTGCCGAATATTCAAGGGCAGCAAAATACGACATGTCTGTATAGAGCATATATCGATGGCTTGAATCCATAGTATGCTAAGTCGACGTAACATGTTTTTAGGGACATCGTTTTTTTGAATTCGGATAGTTTCAACTTAAATCCTCTCAAAAGCTTAAATTTGTCGACAATCCTATCAAAAAAATATGCTTACTTAGCCTATGACTGATGTTTTAAAAAACTGCAGTTCAAAATGGTCTACCTAGGACATTATGAACAATTTCCCAAAAAAAATTGGGTTATTGGAAAAAAAATTTTATGAAAAATAATTCAAATTTTTTAGAAAAATTCCCCAATTCTCTAAAGAGAGAAATTTCTAAAAATTAAGTGGACATAATAGAGCCTTTCGGCGGCATTAAATTTTGTCCAAAACGAAAAATAGACCAAAATAAAAATCACCCAAAAGGAAAATAGAAATTTAGTCGAGTTGGTAGCGTACTTGTCTATCAGCGTGTGGATTTGATTCCCACCGCCTTGGTCTGTGTCACCGTGGACCCAACATTAGAATATACATTTTTAATACAAAGTAAAATAAAAAAATTGCATAATGTAAAATGGTCCAAAAAAAAGGAAATTACACAATTTTTCGGCAATATTTGGTGTGGAAGTGGACCACATTTCAGATGTTTTTCATTTATATTTTTTGGCCAAATTCGTTTTGGCCGATTTTTCGAAATTTACAAACGGAAGCGAATTCGAAACTACGGCGGCGGCGATCTCGCGCTACCTCCATAATAATTTATTTATGTTGGCTTTTTGGGGAATTTTTCATATATGTTGGGAAGTTTTGCATTTGGAGCATTTGTTTTACAACCTTTCAAAATTACAAATAAACTTTGACTGCGTCTCCTGTAAAATTTACTTAGTATACTATGTATTGAAGCCATCGACGTTATAGTTGAGATATTGTGTGACTTACATGCCTTTGGAAATACGCTTGGCTTGTTTTTGATCACAAAAGCTGAGTATTTGGCATAAAACGACTGAATGATTTTCGGCCAGAAATGTTGTAATTTCATAATATTGATTGTACAGATAAATCTCCGATAATTCAGAAAGAATGCTTCATCATAAAATACAAATACAAATTTGTAGAAGTAACAACATTCTGTCAAATTTGGACAACATCATAACCCTAAAATATTATGAATTTTTTTTTATTTTTTTTCTGAATTCGAAGACATCTGCAGTTGAATTGCATCGATTAATTGTAAAATCATTGAGCTTAACAACGACGCGTCGAAGACAAATAACGAAGTGGAATGCTGAAAGTGGATGAAGGCTAGGAGAGGGAAATGTTTTTTTTTTTTTGCTGATCCTCAGGGGATGCCCTCTATGAAAGCAATGAAGGCACTGTGACTTGAATTTGGGAATGTCATAGCTGGCAGGAAAAATACTTGCTAGACGATTATTCCACATACGAACAGTTCGGCTGAAGAACGAATTTTCTCTGGAGTGCGTTGTCCGGTCAACCATCCAATTGGGCAGCTGCCACGAAGCATTCCAAGTAAACCAACCATTTAACCCTGCTATATCCGGAGAGCCAAAACCAGAATTCAATGTATGGGTGAATCCTCCCTCTTGGAAAGAGGTTGGGTCGTAGTACTCGGTTCAGATCGCAAATCCACGTCGAGCATAAATTTTCCTGTGGTTTATGTGATAAACAATAGCCATCTCTGAACTAATCAATCATTATACGGCTGGTCCAAAAGCGGGATTTAAACAGAAGGTCCCGAGCAGTCGGTATACAAATTGCATAGTACACTCCTCAATGATTTGAGGAATATTCGGCGTTTTTTTCTTACTCTAATGTTGAGGGAAATACGTGTAATAATTGATTGTACGTTCATATATTTCAAGTGAAAACTGTACACCGCGATTTGTCTTTAGCCGTATGAAATAATTAATTTCTATTAATAAACAACATTTCCCGAAATGTCTTAAACATATTATTCCTTTAAACCAGTAATAAAATCTTTATAACGGCTTTCTTTATTTGTCCATCAACATGAGTCAATTGCACTATAAATTTCACATAATTAAACAGGAAATTTTATTGCAATAACTGTGCTATTCCAAAGAGAATTCATGTAGTTTATTTCGACTTTTTAGATGTTTTCAAGTTTATTGTTAATTTATTTCCCATAATTAACGGTGATATAGTGCCGGATATTTCTCTACAAAAATCTGGGTTAATTTGATTTTTCTCATAAAAACAGCAAAACATTTAAATATTTTGAAAGATATGTTACAGAATTCTACAAATCAACATTTATGTATGAATGTATGTACTTATATTTACATTCGACATATGTACGTAATACATTAACGTCACAAATTTGGAAAAGGAATGAGATAATAAAATTTAATGAACTACAAACCATGAATTCGTCATTTCACACATGATGAATGCACTTGTTTACAACGAATGTCTTCACGAAAACTGAAGAAACGAAATAAACAACATTTGAAGGATTGCATTTCAAAACAATTTTTTATGTTTTCTGTTTTTGAAAAGACACTACTTACAATAGTTTTCTGTAGACTATAAACGATTTTTAGCTGAAAATAAAGGAAATAGCCGACAAGAGCCCACACAGAGAAACTGTAATTGGAGAAACGATATTTTTGTTCAATTTAAATTATGTTTTTTTTTTTCGTATACATTTACGTGGGCTACCCAAAGCTTTCAGAATCAGGTACTAGATGTCTAAATACTCGATGATCGATTTATTTGATCTACGATTTATTTACGATTTCATTTATTCGAGAACATATTGCCTGAATCTTTGCTTGAATTTTACTCAATACCACCATAATTAAATATTAACACAGGGATTAAGAAATACCTAATTATCAAGACGTAACATACATATTAATTTTTAGGTTAGGGAATGATGTGCGCCGAATTAAATCGAAAACTGCTAGTATATTAAGAACTAGTAAGTTGTAATGCGCCTATGGCGCCCGTTGAAATATGAAAAACAATTTTGCGGAAAAAAAAAATTTTTTTTTTTGAAAAAAAAAATTTTGTTGAAAAAAAAAATTTTGTTGAAAAAAAAAAATTTGGAAAAAAAATTTTGTAAAAAAAAAATTTTTGTAAAAAAAAATAAGGAAAAAAAAATTTTTGGGAAAACACAATTTCTGTACAAAAAAAAATATTATTTTTTTTATTATTATTATTTATAGAAAATTATAGAATGCCTATTTAAATTCCTACGTACTGCATGACCGAGTCAGTGAATCAGTGTCGAGGGTAAATATATATTAAGATATTGAATAGTAAACATGACAAAACCGAAAATGTTTTAAAGGCTTGAAAAACCACAATGTAATATTGATGTATTGTGCTTCCAGTAGTACAAATACGATCCAAATTGTTATTCTACGCAGAGGTTTTTTTAAAAAAAAAAAAAAAATTTAAGTAAAATGATAATTTTTTACAATTAACTTAGAAAATTCTATACAGAGGATATTTAAAAAAAAAAAACAAAATATTTAAGTAAAATAATAATTTTTTACAATTTACTTAGAAAGAGTTAAATTTAGTAGTTGCGGTGTTATAATAAAAAATGTAAGCAACAAATACATTTTTTTGAAAACACAAAATTTTGAATTATTAGTTAATTACAATTATATTAAAATTTTGTGTCCAAGGGTTACATTTTTGCAGCGACAGACCAAAACCTCTGGAAGTTTTTACTATGAAGGAGTCGCCAAAAAAAAACTGATATTTGAAGAACCTTAATACAATATGATAATTTGGTATAATTTGAATTTGTCATTCTTTGACGGCAAATGTAGCTGAAAATTAAAAAGAAATGAAAATTTTAAATCGTGATTTAATTTTCATTTCGATACTCATGTCTAAAACGGTCTGTATTATACCGTACACAGCTCACTGATTCGAGATAGGTTCCCCATCTGTTCCTTCATGGAAAGTTAAGGAAAATACGTAAGTAAGTGAGAGGGAATCACGCGAAATACAGACAATAAACAACTTGTTTCTCTGTGTATAAAAATAAAAGCACATGTATACGTTTTACTCTTAATCGTACATACTAATTTAGTTTCAAGCCTCGTATAGCAAATATTTAGATGAATATTCAAAATGAAAAATACTATTCATAACAAATATTTACTATATACAAATACATACATACATAGATATTATTTGGGGAATTCGTTTCCTGCACCATACGTCATTTGTCAAACATTAATATTTTTTTTTCCATTTTCCGCACATTTCGGAAATTGTCGTAAAAATAATTATTCCCATTGATGTAGACACAAACGATGGTGATGTGTACGCATACAAGTGGAACTGCAATCACTTTATGGTCAAAACTATGAACAATTTTTCGGCATTTTGTTGCAATTTATGTTGGTTGCATGATTGCAATTAACTCAAAATGAAGTTGCATGCGCTACTCTTTACCAAATACCCACGAGACCAACGATGCCTTGATCGCGCACATGACACACGCGTAGCTTAATGTTGCATTTGGGGGGATGTCTACATACCTCCGGTACATCATGGCGGTGCTGCTCCCATAAATATTTTCCAAATGGGTATTTGAAATATTTCCAGTTTCCAACGTACACACACTCAAAACTTTACTATTAGCTGAGTGAGCGAGCGAACGAGTGACTGGGTGAGTGTGTTGAAAATGCTCCCATAAAATGTAAAGTATTTGGGAAATTAAATCATCTGTAGAGAGACAGAGAGAGAGGGGCAGAAAAAAATCCATGAAAATTACTTTTATAGACCATAAACATAGTAGACGGTAGTTTCATTCGAATTGGGTATTTGAATCAATAAAAATCCAATAAATGTCTTTTTAAATTTCACTATAAATTGTTGAAAGTGAAATACTGTGCTGACAAAAAGCAGGAGGGTTTACATTTTGTGATTTCGAAGCGTTCTTTTCTTTTTTTATTATAATTGCGCTGTAATAGGGTTCGTTGGGGCCAATAGCAACAATTATATTGCCCATTTTACATATCAGTCAATATTTATGTGGGATGATTAATAGATCTTAATAAATCGATGACTGTTTTAGTGTACTGAATATTGCAGGCTGTCGCCTATCGAGTTTTATTGCTCAGTGGGAATATTATATTTTTGTCTGAGGGCGTATGCCTGCTGCAGCCAGAAAGACCTCGATGGTGGTCTCGTTGTCTTTAGCAGGTTAGTGTATTATATATTAATTCTGATTATCAGACCGCAATAAATCTTTGAAAACTTGTCGTAAGTCTGCATTAAACAAATAGTCGAACCATTTCATATAAACCAACGAACCTACCTTTTTGGAAAAATATAGGGTAAATGCTCCTGGAAACCCAAGACAGGCAAATATGTAAATGTACTCTTAACACATGATGATCTGTAGTTAATGGTTTCAAAAGCACAAGGTTTCTTTAATCGTAACTGAAACCTAAAAAAGTTAACTAAACAAATTAGCAGGTCTCTTTTCCAAAATGTTAACAATCTAGTGAACGAATATTAATAAAAATAATATAATAAAAATAAATAAAAATAATAATAATATAAAAAAAATTGGATAATCCCCATTCATACCAAGCTGAATTTGTAACGTAAAGTAAGTTGAATCGCAAAATGGTTTATAATAACAAAAATTAAAAAAAAATCTGCTGGACATTTTTTTTTAATGTAAACTAAATTTAGACATATAACATATCATATTTAGTATCTTTAATATATATTTACCCTCGACACTGATACACTGATACACTGACTCTGTCACGCAGTACGTAGGAATTTAAATAGGCATTATATAATTTTCTATAAATAATAATAATAAAAAAAATAATATTTTTTTTTGTACAGAAATTTTTTTTTACCAAATTTTTTTTTTTGCAAATTTTTTTTTACAAAAATTTTTTTTCAACAAAAATATTTTTTCAACAAAATTTTTTTTTACAAAAATTTTTTTTCCAAATTTATTTTTTTCAACAAAATTTTTTTTTCAGCAAAATTTTTTTTTTTCAACAATATTTTTTTGTTTTCAAGAAAAAAATTTTTTTTCAACAAAAAATTTTTTTTGAACAAACATTTTTTTTTCAAGAAAAAATTTTTTTTTCAACAAATTTTTTTTTTTTCAACAAAATTTTTTTTTTTCCATATTTCAACTGGCGCCATATAAACTGGCGTTGTATAAAACAACAAGATATAAACAAATGTATAAAAACTGTATTCGAGAAAAAAAATTTAAAGCATTTAAAGATATAAAATGATATTTTTTTCTTAATTGCTCTTATTTTCACAAACAAAATGTTCGTTGCATTAACGTACGCTGAGTTTTTGCATAAACGAAACTACGAAAAGTACGAAAAAACCGTATCGTGGTATAAAGGTAACAATTGTTGCATCAACGTAAGTTTTTGTTGCACGAACGTAATTTTTCGTTGCATTAACGTATGGATTTCAATGAAACGCGTTCGTTCATACAACAACCGTTTTTTCTTTCAGTGTAGCAACTGATTTTCAATACCCATGTTTCGGCGCCATAATTCGTCGAGTTTGCACCCGGATTAATACATGTATTCGGCACTGATTAATACATGTATTCCTTACTCTCTTACTCGATAAATCACAGGTAGTGGAGATGTAGACACAACCGCCCACTGACACTCTGTTTATACTACGAAACGTTATTCATGAATCGGTTTGTGATTCCCCATTTTCTACTGGAAAAACCTGTCGATCTTTTGTTCAGAAAGTAAAACAACATATATGCCAGTAATTTCAGCCCGTAACATTCAAAGCACAGAAAACTAGAACATCGACTTACTATAACTGCACATTAAGGTGGGTCATGTCCCATTCAATGAAATTCCGTCAAAACAACCTCAAGCTCAATTCAAAACCAACCACTTCGGATGCAGCTGAGTTGAGCCATACCAAAAAAAAAAAATAGCAAAATATATATATTTTATATTTAGAAACTACAAACAAGTTATAGTTTGCGGTATGAACAAACCTGGGAAGTTTTCTTGAGTTTGTGATAATTTCGCTTTAATTAAGTCTACAAATCTACTATCATTCCACAGTTTAAAGCCGATATCGCAGGGCTTTAGTCTCCGACTCCAACTACAGCGTTGCTCATAACAATAACAAAATTACGAAAAATGTATTTCCGTCCAAAATGTATTTCCGTTCCCTACATTTGTATACAAAGGTTAAATAGTCCATACAATCGAAAATATTTAAAAATTAACAAATTAAATTGTTTTTAATTTATTTTACGGGAAATGTAAGTAAATAAAACAAGGAGACAAGCAAATTTTTCGACTTCAGACTCCGACTCTTGGCAAATTTCTCGGACTCCGTTGATGTCAAAATTAAAACCAGTATATGTCATAGAACAGCAGGACTTAAAACCCACATCCAGTTTTAGTTCTTAACCCCAACAACCCACTCTAACGTACCTACATACACATAGGTCTCGAAATATTTAAATATATGCCTTTACTCTGTGAGAAAATACAAAAAAAGAAGAATTTTAAAAACATGCAATGTCACGGACTTTGCCTTTGGTGTTTTTCACACTTCATAGCTGTCACTGGGATTATTCTTTTTTTATTTTTGTTGAAGACACTAATGGGAATCTGTTTAACACAACGTCACACATGCCTGCCAGACACAACGAAAAAAAGAAACGCTCTTACACACTGCCGCATAATAAATGTATTCATTCCATAGTCTCAAACTCCGATCACCCGTCAGCCTTTGCAGATGACAATGCGATCTCCCCTGTTTACGGAAAGAATTATGTGAGTGCGTGCAACCACATCAATGATCATCTTGCCACAGAAACAAACAACAACAAAAACCAGGAGTTTAACTCGATGATGCATGGTGGCATTGTGTCGGCTGAGGTAAATACTGGTACTCCCGTGCCAGCAAACATGTGTCTGAGTAATAATGATGAGGAACTTATTGAGGATATTGAATGTCTAAATGCCTCACAAGAGATCTGTGGACCTCTAAGTACGAAATAGCAGCAACTGCACAATATTCGAGGTTATTGATGGTGGAAGGAAACAATTGTTGTTGTTTCTTCTTCTTCATGATCACCGGGCGGGCACCAGTCGACAGAGCCAATGGAACGGAAGTGTGTTGGTGGCAGACGACTTAGTTTCTAATGTTTACAAAGTGTGCGCATACGATTAAAATCCCATTGAGAATTGTCTGAAGAAATTCCCGTTTTTCCTAACCCTACAGAACATGCAGGTAAGTTGTTGATGACGTTTGTAACACAGGCCGAAAGGCGGGTATTCAGTTGTATACATGATGCATTTTATAGTTCAGTTGAATATCCGAATATAACCTTCTACGAAAATTGTTTGAGTATATTTAGAACATCACGACCTTCCTAAGAAAGTACGGGGGTGGTTCAAAACGTTGGAACATTCGAGCATGGGCTACAAATTCCATCTGGACAAGCAGACTTCATCAATTTTAATAGGTTTCCTAAGGTATTTTAAATGTTGTAGGAGTTTCCCGCAACATCTTAATTTTAATGTAAATGGGGGGTTTTTCAAAAAAAAAATTCCTTTGAACTTATATCATTTAAAAAAAATAAATACTATTACTAAACATTATCTTATTCTAGATTACAAGTCATTGGAACTAAAACTCAGTAAATTCTGTGATAATAGAAAAATGGGGGGAATATTTTAAAAGGTCATAGTATCCTGGAATAGAGACGATAATATTAAATTTATCTTCGATTTTATTCCACTGCCACTTCCAAAAAAGGCCTGTTCGATTTTTCAGGAGAAGAAGCTCGTTGAAATCAGCAGAAACATTTTTATTGCTAACGGCTGCAAATTTATAACTAAGGACATCCGAATATCAATACAAATCTGTACCGAATTCATCCGAACTTAACTTTTTTATAAGTAATTTAGACTAATATATTCTAGTACGGTTAGATCAATTCAATATCGAAAACGACACATACGAATTGACTGACATAAATTTTAAAAAAATATTACTAAACCTATTTTTATATTTACCCTTACAACCTTTTAATCTTCATGGCAGTTTCTATAAACAAATTGAAGGCAAAAATAAAAAAAAATATTTTCGAAATTTTTTTTTTTAATAAAAAAAATTAAAAATATTAAAATATTATAATAACAGAAATTGATTATCACAATGCAACATATCTAACAATTAAATGAGGTAAAGACTATACAAATGGATAGAGGATTTACAGAACTCCCGCATAATTGCCTGATACGCTTATTTGCCCCAATTTCTGAATGTTCGTTGATTTAGTTTCTGTTTACCTTCGGATAACAGTATTCGTATGAAATAAGGTATTTAAGCGGGATCGTTTAATTACCTTACCCTTATAATTACTCATAAAGTTTAATCGAGATATTAGGCAGGGTTTACTGTATTCACAATTTAGTGAAGGCCCTTCTGGTGCCTCCTACACAACTGTGTGGATTTGTATGAATTGTAAACAGGACGAAATTAAATTCGTGAAAATTGGGGTTTCTTCCCGGGAATATCAATTGTTCCAGTTTTTCGATTTCCCGGGTTTTTTTTTGTGAGATCTCGGGATTTACAAATGATGTCCAGAATAAAAAAAAAACAGTCAGACAAAAACGTTTAACTTTGGAAATACCTAGTGGATGAATATAAAAAAGAAGTACTTCTTACATTAAATATTTTAACTCTTTGGAATTCGCTGGTAAGAAGTAGGATAAGGTTCTAAGGTGGAACAGTATGCTTTAAATATGAAACCGATTAAATTGGCCGTAGAAATTACTAACGAACTAACATCTTAACAGCAGTTGCCATAGTTTATAATTTCTGGTCAGAAATGTCTCGCTTAAAAAAACCGATACAGTGGAAAACGCATTTTTAACTATTCGACCGACGTCTGTAGTGTGTGAATGAGTGATTTCGGTTGTAGGATATATAAAAAGATTATGATATGATTTATTTTTTTCTGATCTTTTAACTTTAAGTTTTAAAATCTGATTTTTTATTTCATATCTTTATTATATGTTATATATTTATTCCAGTTTTTACGAATTGAATTCTTATATTTTTATTCATCTTGTTGTAGAATTGTTTTCTTGTTTGTAAGTAATGTACAAATTTACGATTTTCAAATAACAAAAATGAAATAACCATTGAAATAATTCTTTTTGAAATTCATATTAAATATGAATTTATTTGTCGTTGTCATAATAGCAACAAATATTGATTCGGTATCTATCCTACTATAATTGTCATATTTCTTGAACCACCAATTCGTAAGAGGAAAATAATTTTCCATTTATTTATCAGACATTTTCAGTTTGTTATTTATATTTTACTTTTTCGCTAGATTGTGAATTTGTTAAAAATACCTCCTAAGGCTATTTAAATCGAAAACTAGTTAGTTACGATATGAACTTTCGCAAAAAAAAATGTTGTTTTTTTCGAAGCCAAAATGAATAAATACTTCGACTGTAATAGCAGTGGAAATTATTATTTGGATGTTATTTCACTTGAAGTTATTTCATTTCAGTGTTGGGGTTTCATACTTTTAACTTATTCCCATTCTCTTTTATTGTGATGAATTTTTGTTGCGGGTTTTTAATTACAAGTATTTCATTTTTTTTTCCCACCAGAGAAATATTGTTTCCATCCTCAGATGTGGCAGTTTTGCTTGTTAAAAAAATATTATTTTTCCAGTAAAATCGTTTTCCATTTCGATAACGAAGCGGATGGTCGTGTGCCTACAATTCCTGAGTTAATTGGACCTTACATATTTTCCTTTAACATTCCATGAGGAACAGACGGGGAACGTCTCCCAAATAAGTGATCTGTGTACGATATAATTTTTTATATTCACTGCCCGGGATGTATTGTTAAACGGCCTTTATTATTCAATTGGACCTTTTCATGTCCACGAATAATGTGAGGTCTTTCTGAAAACTTATGGCTAGTCGATGTTACACTTGTATACAACAGGTGCAGTGGACATTGATCTGCTTTTATTGCAATGTAGAATACTGGGTATATTCTTTTCAATAATTTTCTTTGTAATATTTTTTCTTCAATTTGGTTGTCGAACAGCTTCCTATTTTCTAGAGTCTCCATATGGTTTGGATGGTGTTGCCAACTGATTGACAAATTGAATTGCATTCTATCCCAAGGCGGTGTGTATCAAACGCCAGTTGGAATCATTTCTTTGTGGCTGGTAGTGTATCCACTTCTTGTCCATATAACCCAGAGTAGTTGCGTTTCCGATACTTCTTTCAATTGTTCTCCGTTTCTGAAAAGAAAAAGCAAACAAAGTTCATTGCCATTGTCTATCATCCACTGTAAGTACGAGATTGAGTAGAAAGAATTGAATATTTACATACATGGCATATGCTGCTGTTGCTTCATTGAATCGATTGTTGAGAATATTAACATATTCTCGGTATCACTTAAAATAGATAAATGTACTTTAAACAAATATAAATCTTCTCGTGAGGAAAGCAAACGGCAAACAGCCGCAACACCATTAGGCCCCTGCCACCACCAACATGATGTGGCGAACCGGCAGACAGACGGGGGAAAAACAGTCTTTGAAAATAATTGTTTATTTTTGGTGGATGGCGTTTGAATCCCTTTTTAATGCTGTATCTTTATTTAGAAATGTAAAAATTGTTGGATATTTTATGTTGCTCTATTTGTTCTGTTTTGTATCTTTCATAACTTGTGGTAATAATTTTCGTCTTCCGTGTCATGAAATGTTTACAAAAGTCATGATCTTTTTTCCCTCAAAGTTCATTTCAACCAAAGAAAGAGAGTTGTTTAAGTAGCGTTGGCGGCAAAATGTTTACAGTAAAATATTCATATTTATTTTTGTTTGTGTCTAATATCTGTGAATTGTTTTTTTGTTTTTTTTTGTTTTATTAATTTTTTCAGTCCATTTGAAGACCTTAAAGTGGTTTATTTTCATTATTCTTTAATTCAGAGACTTTTCAAGAATTTCCGATTTTCTTTGCTATCCACTTCAGAATAGGTTACACCATAAAATTATTAGGTGAAAAAAGTGTTTAAGCATTGTTTATAAATAATTTATTATCATTGGTTAAATGTGAAATTTAAACTTGAGAAGATTTAATTTTTGAACACGGCTACTTGCTGATGGATTACAGTAACCGCAAGGTATTGAGTCTCAATCGAGCCGGTGGACAGCACTACTATACCTTGTGGTATTTATATAGGCAACATTAAGATTACCTGTTTTATTTCCTTATATATTTTTTTTCAATATGTATTTGTATGTGGCAATTTGTGGGAAACCAATTAATTACCGAAATATTGTGTTGGCCAGTTCCATGCCTGTAGCGTCGGTAATGATGTTCTCAGAAGTATTTAAATATGATTGATAATAATTTAAAAGCTTCTACAACAATCTCATACCTCATACTATGTACAATGAATGGCTTCTTAACGTTTTTCTAAAGTCGCCAATAAATTTCCTTTAGCCGCCCAAACGAAGTGTGAAACTCATTTAAACAGTTCAACATGTTGGTCAATGGCACTCGACTAATTAATCACGTTTAAGTATAAAACGATGTTATAACAAATACACAGACACACACACACATACAAATACAGAGCCATTAACAAATTAATCATTACATGAGTAAAATTAAACAATTTAAACAAATGGACGTCCAGTGTCTACGGTCCATCATCAATTAAACAAATCGAAGAAAATCAGAAACCACAACACATGGGAGAGTGGTCAGAATATGGGGAACGTCAGAACAAAAGGCAGACAACAGCAGTCGCGTACGTATCCATCAATTGTAACATGTTGATGATTTGTCGAGTTCTATCGAAGAATCGAATTGAAATCCAACATTACCATATCCATACAGATATAGCAGTGTATGTATGTATGTACATGCGGACGAGTATGAACATGTCTACATTTCTGCATATTTACAGTAGGGTGGGGTGGCACATGACTCTCATGCTTTCATAAGTTTCTGGAAAATGCGGAAAGTGAATTTTGAAAGAACTTAGTTATTAAGACGAGAATTGTCCATTGAATGAATTCATTCAACCTATGAATTGTAGTTATAATTTTTTCAAAGATATGACCAGGTGCTTATAATCGCACACTGTGCGGATTATAAATTGGAATCGAAGGCGAAAAGGGTTTACTTTCACAACTGGCAATATGGGAAGACAATATATTTTGACCATCGATACCAAAGTGTCATTACAACTTTCGTTGATTAACCAGAATTGTAAGGCATGAATATGGAAAACAAAACCAAGACATAAATCGAAATCTCGTTAAATCAGAATCTCGTTTCATATAGACCTTTAAAATTGTAAAAAAAAATGGCGGACCCTTGCGATTACGAATTAACGGGATTCTTCTGTAGTGAATAATAATTGGAAGGTGGGTTGAACTGCTACTACTCAACTAACAATAGATGTATAGACAATGCAATTAATTTAGTTGACCAATTAACACGGCGTTTGAAAGGTGTTGAAACTTGATAAGAATATTCTCGGCCCTTGAATCGAATATAAAAAACAAGTCGAATTATTATTATTGGAAGAACTGTAACTAGTTATTATTCTTTATAACTTTGTAAAATATTATTTTGGACAATAGAAGTCACAGAATGTATTTAAAATGTAGATTGAGCTAAGTATGCCCAAAATCAAATATACAACATTTAAAATTAACGAAACACATACGTTGATGCTACAACGCAAACGTACATGCAACAACCCATTCGTTCATTCAACGATCGCGCAATTACACACAACAAACAGGTTTTCAATACATGTGTTGGCTTTGTTTGGTTTACTGCTACATTTTTTTTGGGGATTTGCGCTACTAAACAGTAGTTCTCATTCACTTGCGAGAACTATGCGCATATTAGACCAGTAATTTGCAGTAGAAATCATTGCAAATGGGTACCGATGAAGAAGTGTGGCAGCTTCCGAAACGGATCTGTATATCTTGCCTGCAATCAAAGCAAACACAATGCTTAAAACATTTTTTGAAAACTGTATTTTAGAAAAAGCTGAAAATTATACTTTTTGTTAATATTGCTTCCAGCTCACAATTTTTTCGCATCAACGAAACGTGATTGTTGTATCAACGAAACGTGATAGTTGTATCAACGAACCAAGGTTGTTGTATCAAGGAAACAAAAATGTTGTATCAACGATTTCATCAATTTTTCAATTTACGTTGTATGAACGAAACTTTTTACTTCAACGAAACTTTTTTCGTTGCATCAACGAAGCCTAACATTGGTTGACTTTTAACGACAGATTTCGTTGATACAACGTACAAATTCGTTCATGCTACGAAGCTTTTTCTTTCAGTGTATTCTTAATAGATGGGCAAGATTATACTACAGACGTTTTTAGAAATTTGACAGTTTGAAATCCCAGACTTTATCACAATTTTAACATTGTTCATGCATGACATGCTGCTATGAAAAATATGACTTCTTGTACAAGAAAGTGAGAATTTACAATCAACTAATGCGTCTTGGCTTACGGGAAAAATCCACTATATTGAGTTGTACAAGAAATTGAGATAGAATTTACAAGTTTAGTGGAAGCAACTAATGCGTCTTGGCTTACGGGAAAAATCTACTATTATGAGTTGTAGGTACGGGTAGTAATAAACAATTATATGTGTCCTTAAATTATCTTCGCTTTTAATTATTGTACTAAAGAAAACTTCAGGTGTCCACCACACATTAACAGCATTAGACAAACTGTCACCGCAGATAGTCAACAGAGAATCCTCAGGAAAACACTTTCCTCCATAGTAGAGGGAGCCGCCCTATTGTCCGTACATATGATGATTGTATAATGTACATCGGTTTGGTCGTGTCGTTGCATTCAACATTCATGCCGCAAGTTTTTGGAGTCAACGCAAACTGACAGTTTACAAAACGAGGCATACAACAATTTACCTTTAATTTAAAAACTAAACAAAAACCACACCGAAATGCATCATGTTTACATGACAGAGTAGTAGATGTTGTCTTTTCGTAGGCCTGTGTAAACAATTGGCAGTGTGACGAGGGCGGCACTGGACCACGGGGGAAGTACTCGGTGCAGTTTCAACGGAAAGGAAAACATTTAAATGGATTAAAGTGAATAATGAACAGTGTAGGTTTGCATGTACCGAAATAAAAGAGAAAAAAAACCGAAATAAAAGAACTTTTGTGTTTTTTTTTTTATTATTCAAACGGACGGGTGCGTAACCCTTACACATAAATGCAATAAACGTCTGTTGTTTCTTGGGTTTATTTTCTTAAAGACAGCGTTCTTGCCTTTTTCGTTGTTGTTTGGATTCAGTGAAATGACAGATGATGCCGCTTAAAAGCACACGTGAGTAGTAAATAGACCGCCCATTAATAATACGATGAGTATAACGAATACGACAATGGCTTGAGTACATTTGTGCATTAAAACAATTAAATACAGCGATGACACTGGGGGCACACACAGTAAAACAACCCACGACCACGGAAATTTTGAGTTACAAAGCAAAGTGTCAAATGTTTAGTAATCAACATTAAATGTGACACAAAAGATAACAAACAACAGAGTCGCAATGACAGCAGCTACAACAACAACAGCAATAACATCACTACAATGACAATGACAACCGACAACGGTTTGTTGTAACACCAGCACAGTGTAATCAAAACAAAGCATTTCATTTAATCAACAACCATTAATCGCAGCAGGTTAAGTTTAACAATTATGCTAATGTCTGGCATCCAATGATAACAATGTGTGTTGGCGAACATTGGCAGTAGTCAATAGGAGCCAACAGTAAACCTTTTAACTCTTCTGATTTCTTATATGGAATACGAATGGCAAAATTCAACATAAAGCGAAATTGTGGGCGAAAACAAAGTACAAACAACATGTGGGTGCATCGCCAGGGAAAACTTCTTTTAAGCTTTGCTGAAAAGATAAACAAATTTTTAAGTAGGTGACCAAATAATCAATAAACTTTTAATATTTTGTATTTGTTTTCATAATTTCATCGTTTACACGAAGTATTTATTTGATTTAATCTCATAATGTGTTGTTTCTCCTAGACAAGCTTACATCTGAAATTATTGTTCTCAAATTATGGAAAATGAAGTAATTGTTCAAAAGCTGCTGAGGGATATAAAGGTTCTTATGGGCCCAAAAATGGCAGTATAAAAAACAATGATGTCCCTTATCCCCGCTTTTGTTCGCGACTACTCTAGACGAAATAATGCCAAATCTTTCCGAGAAGCGAAGAGAAATTGTCTGGAATCTTGTCAGATGGAATTTACCTTATGTCCCACAAATTCAGTGACATTCAGGAAAAATTTAATACTAAACGAATTCGCATATGAGTCGTTCCATATCAGACCGTACGATTTTTGCTAAAAAATTACTTTGATGTCTCCAATATCTTTTAAAATTTTAGTACGTATTGTTCATTAAAAATATTTTACACGTGTTCCCAGAACAATATTAAAAAAAAATAATTTTGAAAAGCTTATGGGCATTTGAATATCGTCAAACTCGTGAAAAGTCGTCCGACATGACAACTTTTATACTGTGGTTTTTCAAAAACTAGTGAATGGATTTTAAAGGTATTTGAAACTTCTTTTTAAAAAATGTTTTTTTTTAAATTTATTTTTTTGTTATTTGTGTCCATTGTAGTATCACGAAAAATTACATTGTCATTTTTTTAAGTAATGAAATAAATTAAATTGTAAGCAAACACTTCAAAAAAAAAAAAAAAAAAAAAATATACAATATACAATATAAGCGCCCCGGTAGGCGAGTTGGTAGCGTGCTTGCCTATCAGCGTGGGGGTTGTGGGTTCGATTCCCACCAGAGGCTTTGGTCAGTCGCTGCAAAAATCAAGCCAAATGGTCTTTCTCACCCTGTTTACCCTTGGACCCAAAATTATAATATAAATTTACTTTGTATTGTAATTAATTAATAAATAAATAAATTATACAATATACAATTATGCCAGGTTTTCTTAGGTTTTTGGGTTAAGCAATCCTATATGCGAGAGCCAACTTCGTTACATCCCTAATATTGAGTACTAGTAGGATACGAGAAAGTCCGATATTATAGAATGGGTCAGAATGAGATAAACTCATCCACCTGCGTATTTGACACTGAAATAAAATTTTCATTAACTTTAGAAAAATCAACACATTGCCCCTTTTCATAACGAGGTCAATGACCTGCGGCAACAACGAAATTATTGTTACAACTCGGTAAAGATTTCACTTTAAACCACTACAATTTTCTCACTTACATTTTTTTGGAGATATACCAGAAGATAATCGAACTCATCTCAATACTCCCATCAGACAAACCCATCAACCCGCACCTTTTTAAAACTCAAAGTCGGTTGAATGTCTGTTCGTACCTTCGAGAGAAAAAAAAAACATGTATTTTGTTAATGAAACTCATCTGCACTGCCAGCCACTATCATCACTAATTGATATGCGAGTTTTTTTTTATTACGTCTTTTAGATGCATTCGTTTGATTTCGTTTTGTGTGTGTGTCTGCTGTGGTGCATTTCTTCGTCGTTGTTCAGCTGCATTCAAATCAATGTCTTTTGTACAATCAAATAGCGCCTACACAATTGTCAGTATCTAAAAAATGCATTCGAAAGATTTGTCTTTAGATTTCAAAATTTTGTTAAACAAACGGGCCACCCATAGTGTCTGCGGTGCGGTGTACTGTTGGTGGTGGTTCAGATCTTTTCACTAAACTTCATTTTGAGGCTTCTTTCATGGCATGTGATTGCATCCCAGACCTCAGTGTTTCAGGAAGTATGATCATGTTAGGTTTTAGTTAATTATAACATTAGTTTTGTGTAAAACAACAGAAGAACACAACCATAATAATGGGTGTTAATTGCCCCGAGAGGAAAGTAGAATGGAAGAAGAGAAGTCATTTGTTTGTATCTGCATTTGACAGATGAACATTTAAGTATCTGAAAATGTTCAAAGTAAATTTCAATATGTCACAATAGAACATAAAAAAATGCAACACATGCATGTCTTTGAATGCCAGCGACCATTTCGAGTGTTTTCTGAGAGTTTTTTTTTTCAATCCGTCAATATCTCATTGTATTTCTTTTTAAGAAAACGCCAAGTGAACAGATGTTGATCTTTCTAAAACATTTCCATTTTATGTGGAACGTTTTATAGTCTACAGTCAATGTCAGTATTACATATGCCATATATACATGGATGTGTGTTTATTTTGTTATATTTCCCTAAGGAAACTATTTTTATGGAATACTGTGAATGTCAAAATTGTTTAACGAATGAAGAGATTGTCGAAAAATTTCCCAGACAATAAACCTAGTTTAATTTCAACTTGTATGGGGTTTATTTTAATTCTATATAATGTTTTACATTTCGAACAGAAGTTCGTGCGACCATTGCCTGTAACTAAAATTGTACAAAAAAAAAAGTCATAGATCGGGCAGTGGTATTTTTTGCAGAACCACATTTCTGCAGGAAAAAGATAAGTAATACGTACTTGAATTAAGCCGTACCGGTGTGAAAAGTATAGTATGTACGGGTTTCCTTATACCAAGTTAAAAAGTACGGATTTATATATCTCGGAATTCTTAATTTTATCCATAGTTGAGCGCGAATGGGCTTGATTTTTAGGACAGATTTAAGTTCATAACAGAATAGAAATAGGTTTGAAATGGCCTTGTGTGTAGACAGCTTGGATTAATTTAAGCCCGAATAAATACTTGAAATTATCGGAAATTGGCATTGATTTAAGGAAAATTTAGATTAAATTGATATTACAATATTATTGTTCTAAGAATATTAAATTCATAATAGTATGAATTCGAAATGGATGAAAAATAGTTCTACGAATTTTCTTTCTTACCTTTTAGTACCCTTTCCTAACAAATATTTAACTACACCTAAATACATCGACACCCATTTTCAATGATTTCTTCTCCAATCATTAGTTTGTTATGTGTCATTGTCCTCCGTAATTAAACGAGAACTACGTAATTAAACGAGAACCAGTTTGCTAGAAGTATAGCTTATATTATGAACATAAAAATGATGTAATGAAAAATCCAAAAATCGCTAGTCGCCCTTTAATTAGAAATGTAATTTGTCTAAAGAGCAACGATGTACTGGACGTAATAAAATTAATGTGTATTAACATAATGCATTTCTATCATAAATGTTGCAATATTTTCCATTAAACTAAAAAGATCACACCAAAAAGTTTCTTCGAATTCATAGTCAAAAGGCTACTTAATTTTTCACCATTTTTTTTTGGGGGAAAAGTTGATTAGTCGACTTTTCGTGAGTCGACTTATACAACTCTATTTGGTAACATGGACCAATTACATGTTGTAGCATTTTGATTTCACTAGACATTATGGGGCTCGCAATGAATGTACTACGAAGTGGAGTCTTGAATCTGGTATCGCTCCCCATTTGGGAAGGGGCTTTCGGGGATTTCACCAATTGCTGTGGATTATCATCGAAAAAACCAGGGATAGCATTACATAGCACATGTTTAAGATGGAGTAGCTGAGGTATACGAAAGGTCCAAACACTTAACAAGAGGATGTATACAATAACACAATGAATTTTCAAGTTGGTTTCTTGGGATTCTGGAGGTTTTGAGGCAGTATCGTTAACCTCAGGTGCAAGGACATCCTATCTTAACATATATTTACCCTCGACACTGATTCACTGATTCACTGACTCTGTCACGCAGTACGTAGGAATTTAAAAAGGCATTCTATAATTCTATAAATAATAATAATAAAAAAAATAATATTTTTTTTTTGTACACAAATTGTGTTTTCCCCAATTTTTTTTTTACAAAATTTTTTTTTCAACAAAAATTTTTTTTTACAAATTTTTTTTTTTCAACAAACATTTTTTTTTTCAACAAAAAAAATTTTTTTTTCAACAAAAATTTTTTTTCAACAAAATTTTTTTTTTCAACAAACATTTTTTTTTCACAAATTTTTTTTTCCAATTTTATTTTTTTTCCAAATTTTTTTTACAAAATAGTTTTCTCAAAATATTTTTTACAAAATTTTTAAAATTAAGTAACAAATACTTTCTCAAGCAAATTAACGGGCGCCATAGGCGCATTACAACTTACTAGTATATTGTCATCAAATGATCTTGTTTACAAAATAAATGCACACTGTTAACGATTTAGAGTTCTCTAACATGTCCGAACAGGGGTCGTTTGTTTCAGAATGCAAATTATGAAATTTAAATTCTATATGTCATAAACATCCAAAAATGCACTAATTCAGTTTTTGTATTGTGGACGACACAAAGGAACGATTCCGACCAAATGAAATGGAATAGATGTAGCGACATTCCTAGTTCCACACCAGCAGCCAAATTACCTGAGTTATAAATTTCAAAATTCCCTATAAGCTAATTTAAATAAAACCATAAAATTTTTATACAGCTGAAAAGACATTAAAATATTTACGATTGATGTGAAATAACCATTTATGCACACACGCATATTCGTATACACACACACGCTCACTTAAACACACGCACACACATATACATATACTTATTCAAATGCAGTACGTATACATTTTTGGCACATAACGTATGACACATTAATTCAATTTGATGTGCTAACTCGCTTATGCGATTTATGGTCGATTTCGTGTGTGTGTATTTTTGCGAAAAGACATTTCTGAATCGCCCGTGTCCAAATCAAAAGTTGTCAAACGTTCTGTAATTCTGTAATCTGCCGCTAATAATAATGGATCGACTCCGATATAGAATGGACACATTTTGATGCAGCTCTCGTACTGTGCGACTACTAGCCAGCAAACCCAGGTTCGTAAATGCCTGCTACTTTACCTGCAGACAGTAATCTCTATAAAGTCTCTAGAAAACCATGGGCTGGCTTTAAAGAGTAGGTCCCGGTCGGTGTGTGTATACAAAATGATATCGTTTACAGCTCACCGATTTGAGAGAAGTCTGTTTCTCATGGAATGTTAAGGTGTCTACTAAAATTCCAAAATATTTTAAAATTTCCTACTTGGACAGTTCAGTAAAACTTCCCCAGGTGGAAACATATCTATTTGTACGTGTGTATGTGTTTGGCTGTATTTTATATTTTTAGGTGTGTGGGCGTGGGGACACTTGAAATTTTTAAAAGTCAATTTATTGAACAAATTATGGCTTTGTAAATTATATTTTAAGCAATTTATGTCGATGTTTTTATGGTTTTTCTTTTTACATAAAATCGTATCTTTTTTTTCTAACCCTTTACCAAATTATCTCTGTGTGAGTGTGTGCGGGTATCTGTGTGAAATGTGGAATCAAAATACATATGCAAAGCCAATAAATTATATTACGAGCCATAGAGGTAAAAAGTACTCACGAGTTATGGTTTTTAGTATCACATTTTATAGACACACATTCACGCTTACACACACGTTCATACACATACTCACACTCATTCGCACACCTATCATAACAACACTTGTGAGCTTCTGTTTCATTATTACCCGCTGCCAAACCGTACACGGTTCGCTTGGCAGCATAAACAAAGAATTTCGCAACCGTACACCACTCAGATACACACACACATACACATTTACCTCGATTATGGGAAAAGGTGTTGATGTCAACCTTTGTTGTTGCTGGTGAAACGGATCGGTACAGTGAACACATCCTAAGACGCCTACCCAGGAGGAATGAATGCATCAGGTGGTGCTTCCTGGCGCTCCATTCGGAGAAAGCGATATGGCAATACAAGGATAAATAAATTGTTTTTGGGTGAATAGATTGTACGCTGATATGGTGGGAGTGTGTGGGTGTGTGTGTGGAAGGTTGTTTTGGACGATTAGTTGGAAGATTGTTTCGTTTGGTTGGACTGAGTTGACACAATACCATTTTCATTTTGATATTTATGATATCTTAATACTAAACAATAAAATTATGATTATTGCTTTACATGATGGCAGGTACACGTCGCTCCACTTTGCTGAAGTTGTTGTGTGCGAATGGACCTTTTTGTTACAATCAGCACTGTTCGATTTTTGTAGCGTCCATCAGATGATATTCTTATTTTTGTACATTGGTGTAGTGATTATTGATATTCAAGTTATACTCGGTTCAAAAGTAGTAGATTTTCAGAATACTTTGAATCACAAATTTCGCGGTTTAGTGAGTTATCAACGCTGCTGAAACACAAAAGTCTCACTTGAGACCATCCGGGAGAAAAGAAACTACAAATTAATTTATCGATTAAATTGTTTGAATTTTCCTCTAGAAATTTTATTAATTCAATTAACGAAAAATAATTTTGTCGCTTAGCTTCTCTTCCTATTTTGGCACTTAACTGAAAACTGCGGTTCACTTAGCTGCCTCAATTGTGCACCTAACTTCTTTGGACTATTTGACAGCCCTGCATTAAAGTTCTTTGGAAATTAAAACCCACAAATTCTGATAACGCAGGGTCCCGGATTCCTCATATCCTCTCTAGTTATCTCTCTAATTTTTTTTAAACCAATGGTGAAATTTCCAAAAATAATAAACGACAATTTCAGATCCATCACAGTACATGGCTTAATTTAGAAAGGGCGTAACTCGATTTTTACATATTCTGGTAGACCACTGTCAAATACACATCCCACATCAAGGCTTTGTGATCAAAAATACCGGATTTATTGCCCTTTTGCAAAAGGGCATAACCAAAATCCAAAAAAAAAAAGTTTCACAATTAAATTTCTAGCGCATTTTTATTTAAAATTGCCTTTAAAACTTTTTTGTTATAAAGTTTTTACCTCCTCCTGTAAAATAACGAAAATGCGAGTTACGCCCTTTCTAAATTAAGCCATCGATATGTACATTTATTATTTCTGTTGTTTTCTTTTATGATGAAAATGCACTGAAAATGTTTCCAATAATGTGCACTTAAGTGATATGCACATAACCATACGATTGTCAAAGAAAAGTAAAGAATTTATATGAAAACGAAAAATACTGTAATGCCATTATAATTCCTTTCAATTCAATTCATTTCAGAGTTGTCTCTTCTTTCGTTTTAATTGTTTGTCGCAAAGTCAAAAAATTAATTTCTTATTCATTTTTAGTACGTATGAGTAATATAAGATATACCAATAATTACTATGTTTCTTAGATCTTTAGATCTTTCTGTACAGAGAAATTAATTTTTCACTGGGTGATTATGATTTAATACGAGTCTGAATGATTATTATATTGTTCAGACTGTTCCTACATTTCCTATGCAGATACATTCTAAATTCTTAATTCCCTTCCGTCGAAGACTAAATAGCTTACTCGCAGCAGAGTCTTATCCAATTCAGTGTCACCTTGCCTTCCCTTCCAAATGCGCTTTTCAAATAATTGTCAACCATTTTTTTTTTATTATTTATCATTGCGTTGTTTTACGTTTTATGTCGGCATACACACACACACACTAACACCCAGGACATCTCACACATACCAAGCAGGAATTGGTGTGTGGGTGAATATATGTACATATGTATGCCAGTTTTTTTTTCTTATTTCAAAATATACCACCTTTCGCTACGGTTCTCTTTTGTTCTGTTTTTTTTTTTTGTTTCGATTGTATCTTCATCGTTTTTCCCAGTGTCTTTCTGTTTTATACGTATGCACGAGTACGTGTACTTTTTTCGCCGAACAATTTATTGTTTTATATTTAAACATTTTATTTGCTATGCATAGACAATGAGTGTGCCATATTGCTGGGTTGGCCAGATGTAGGTACGAGTACATGATGAGCTCGTTACGTACTGTATATTAGACGGGGTCATTTTATATTTATCTTTGAACTTTGAAAAAAAAATCAAATTTCCGAATGAACACGTACAGCGAACACTTTTGTCCAATCTGATTATATTCCATGATCGAGGATTTCGTATGTTGAGAGAAAGTACATCCTAATACCACCCTCTCATTAATAATAGGGGACTCAATCTGAACAGTGTATTGTTATAAAAACGCTGTCCTTCTTTGTCGTTTGTGTTCTCTACCCGGCTAAGGAATTTTGCCAACAACGGCAACCTTTTTACTTCCGACTTGTTTCTAAAAAATTGCTAGGTTTCCTTTTTATTTTTTTACATATTTGTTATGAATTTTAAGTAAAATTTAAAAAAAAAAAAAACTATTTGGTCTTTAGAAATTTCCATTTCAAGTATATTTTAGAAAAATGTTTCCGAAGACAGAAGGAAAAATAATGTTTTCCTGATCAGACTCCAACTATGGTCACACAGTCCTTTAAAAAAATTTAATATTAATATCATTAATTGACATATTTGCTACACCAAGCGCCCCGGCAGGCGAGTTGGTAGCGTGCTTGCCTATCCGCTTGGGGGGTTGTGGTTTCGATTCCCACCAGAGGCTTTGGTCAGTCGCTGACACAAATCTAGCCGTATGGTCTGTGTCACCCGGTTTAAGTTTGGACCCGACAATTAGAATATAAATTTACTTTTGTATTGTAATTAATAACTAAAACAAAAATATATTTACTACACTCTAATCCTCATTAAAGCACACACACTTTTTTTGAATTTTCCAGTTCGAAGGCCGGAAGTTGCAAGTGCACCTCAGTGAACAAATTGGTGTGTATCAGGCCTGCGGTTTATTCTGGCAAATAATTGCAAATATTTGGCTCAGAAAACACCCAGTCGCTGAACCATGTACATTGAAGACGAAAACACCAGGTGGAAGAATACGTGTAGATTCCTGGCAGTACAGAGTAAAGACAGCAGACACAAGGCCAGCGTGCTTGAAAAATATTTCTCAAGCTGGCAAAGAACAACCGCCGGGTGTAGATCCAGGTCAACTGAAGTGAGTCAGGTAAGGCACTATTAACCAAAACCCTATAATAAGATCAAATATACTTTATCTTGTCATCTAATCAAATTTGTTTACTTAGACACAGTTCGATATTCAGTCTCTCATTTCTAAAAAATCTTAATTGATAAATCAGTTTGGACCTACAATCTATTTATTTAGTGGTAATAGTGCAATATTTACTTTTTTTTAATTGTAAGTGTACGAAAGAACGTTATCCGCTTTGATGACTAAAACAGCTGCAGTAGTTTCCGTTGGCTGTCTAAATAATATGGGGATATTTTCAACGACAAAGACATTAATTTTCATTAATTTATTTTTGTCTTATTTGACTGGGCTGTTTGGTCAGGTTCCTGTTTTATGAATTAAATAAAACGAATTTATTTCATATTTTCCCAACATTTCGTTATCTTTATTCCAACTTCTTCAGGGGTTATTTTTTTGAAAATCCTTTCGACAAAAGGAGTTTTTTGTTACTTGTATGTTTATAGGTACTTTTGTGATTTTGTGCCAGTTTTTAAAAGACTTGGTGACGTTGTAATACTTCCGAACTGAGGTCGTCCGCCTGTTGCATTCTCTTTGCTAAAACGTCGATAAATATCCTCAATAAAAAGCGCCCCGGTAGGCGAGTTGGTAGCGTGCTTGCCTATCAGCGTGGGGGTTGTGGGTTCGATTCCCACCAGAGGCTTTGGTCTGTCGCTGCAAAAATCTAAACAATATGGTCTTTGTCACCCGGTTTACCCTTGGACCCAAAAATTAGAATATAAATTTACTTTGTATTGTAATTAATAATAAATAAATAAAATAAAATCCTCAATAAATATGACCTTAATTATAAATGTAACCTTATAAGATCGAAATCTAGAGGAAACTCTGGCTACAAATAAATTTCGTTAAAATTATTTTAATCATTGCCAGAGAATTACACTAAAATAAAGTGTGGATGATATATTTTTTAAATATTAGAAAATCTAAAATTTCTCATAGATCCTTTTGTTGCATCCCAATCTACTGTATATCCTCGGTTCCGTTTGTTGTTTTTACTTTGGTTTTTATGGGTGTTAGAAGCTACTCGTACTTGTGTTGGCTTTGAGCTGATGTTGATATTACGGCTGCTGCTGGTGCATGTTTAACGGGAGAGAAAAAAATTGAGATTTAACCATATTTTTATGAGAAATCGTAAAATATCTCATGTATTATTTTATGTTTCAACTTGTTGACAAAATGCTGCTGCTTCTGCTCCTACTGTTGATACTGTTTTTACTCGCAACTTTAGTCTTTGGACGCTTATGGGGTTTACGTGAGTGCCATCCAATTTTTACGCAAATTATCATCAACGAAGATTCGTTATATTTTTTAATTAAGTTTTAAAGTATACTCGTCGCTTGTAGGGATTACGCTTGCATATATGAACATGTGCATGTATTACTTTTAGCTTTATAAATAAGTGAGTAAAGGACTTTTGTGTGTGGGGAAAACATTGTACATTTGATTATGTTGATCAATATAAGAAAGAAAGTAGGTCTTAGGGTTGGTAGTGTGAATACGAAGGCACACTGGGAACACAGATAGTGCCTCCCTAAGCACAGTGTTTAAAGTAGTTGTGGATATAAATCAAGCTAATTTAACTCAGTTTTAACTTAAATTAGAACAGATCTATCAGTTATGATTTTAAGCTTATGTCTTACAGAAGGAATTTAACCGGGGGCCGAGCTGTTTGTAGTGGCTAAACTCGAATTGGCGACTTTATTGGTACAACTGCAAAAACTGGACAATAATAATATATTTGAAGAACACTTTATTTCATTTGAATGTCCGTATTCCCGAAATCATATTTTTGATTTGAGAGAAAATTTTTTGAAAATGTGTAATATTTAATTTCTTTGGATTGGAATAAATGAATTAAAAAATTGTTACAACTAATTTATTATTAAGGAATTCTATTGCCATAGACGAAATGGATAAATAAACAAAATTATAATGAGGATCCGGATGAAAGACTTCATCAAATTAGATGCGAAATATTTAACGTAATAATACTTGCCCTTGTGTCGATCCCAGTCACGAAATGATCCAGTTCGTCCTTTGATTTTACATATGAGAAGCAATAATCACCAAAGAGGGTGTAAACTTTTGGAAAGTTCTAGACTGACAGAACTTAGAATGACAATAACGATATTGTTGTACATACATAGAAAAGCTGAAACGAATTAGAACCGATATGTTTTTTTTTTTGATATTAGCTATATATGATGACCACATCAATAATTTATCAGATCTTATGACCCGAAAGGCGTTGTTAACTTATTTCTGTTTCGTTTAAATTAATAAACCCATCTACTATAAACATTCACCATTCCTATGGCCGGTGTATTTTGATTTTAAAAATACACATTCATTTGCATAAAATAATAATCACAATGTGAGAATATATTTCTGGCGAAATTCATACATTGTTGATCAACACAGCTCCTTATACAGTGAAAGGTTAAATAAGCAAATGAATGATTGAGCGCTAAATGATTAATAATACATTTACGGATTCCCTATATCTGCTGGTATATGATTTGGATAGAATGAAAATACAATGTGACATTTAAAATTAAATCATAGGTTTTTGGGAAATGCCAGTTATTGTCCTTCAATGTGGAAAAACATATATTGGCATTTTGAAAGTAGTTATTTTAGAATTGAACAGTATGTTTGATTATATTCTTTATACGGATGCATATACTCGAAACAAAGCCACAATTATCAGACTATTATCAATCTATTCTTATCAATTGTTTGCGTGCGTGATGTACTTTCATAATTAATAGTTTACAAAACAAATGTCAACAAACATTACTCCCTCCTGCATCCTACCGATGACCGAATTTCCTATGTCTTAGTGTTGGTCTTTTAAAAGAAATCAAGGCTTGGACAAACTCGGAATAAAGAAATAGAGTGCCCCAGTTACAGTAGTTGTAGGTTAATTCGGACAACCTTTAAGTTATCTGTAATAAAAAAAATGGTATAGACCCTTAGGTCTATAGGCTTGATGATTGAAATTAAATTTCACTTTCAGACGTTTTATATTGTTTAAAAATAAGAAAAAACAATTTTTTATTTCGTAATACACAATATATATAGATTATGGCTCGAAATATTGTATCCATGACTGGGGATATTTTTACACTAACCGATGTAGAATTGCATGCATTTGACATATATAAATTGATGAAATTTAAAATAAGGTTTTCCAGAAAACAATTGTTATGGAGATACGTGAAGATAACATCGGAGCGATGATTTTGACATTATCGAAAATCGTTTTTCGTTGGGCAAAATTCTGTAACATTTGAACCGATCAAAATGAACCGATTTTAAATTGATAGATATTTAGTTCAGCTTGACTCAGTTTTAATTACATTACATTAAAAATAGTTTTTGTAATAATGGAATTTTTTTAATGTTACAATAAAAAAATTTTTTGGACTAAACAAAAAATGGTAAAATCAACTGGAGTCTCTACAACAGAAAAATTAAAAAAAAAAATTTTTAGCTGTCAAGAATATCTAGACTTAATAAAATCTTAATAATATTATCTAAAAATCTTGCTATTACTACAGAAAAATTAATTTTTTTTTTCTATCAAATTTGATCATTTTAATAATAAAAACTGCAACAGATTTTAATAGCATTTGTAACAATGGTAGGTTATGTATATTATAATTGTTTTTACTAATACTATGTTTTTCGTACTTAAATAACAATGAAGGTTAATTAATATTGTTATTCATTTGACTCAAATATTGATTGCAAATATTCCATATTTTTTTCTGTGCTATTTCTGTTCTTTAGTAGTTTTTTTTTTGGCTTATTCAACTAAATCCCGATGTTCCACTTTCCATTGATTGCGAATACTGGAGATGAACGGATCTGACGTTGCCAATAATATATTAAATAGATCTTCATTTGTGGAATTTCGTATTCTAGTATTTCTAGTATTGTGCTCTCTATAAAATCTATAATCCTTGTTCCTTTTTTCTAAGCCTCCTCTGATAGTTCTCCAAGTGGCACCAAATGATATTTAATGACATCATCTCCATTATAAAGGATTTTGTGAACTGTTGCAGACATATTTCTCCATGGGTAGTTGGTTGTATATATTTTTGCAGTTTCCTTTTGCTGATCAAAACAAAGTCAGAAAACCCTTTCGCAGGTATTATATTTAATTATTTCATTATAAGCTATAAAATACCTAAAGCACATATTTAATACCTCCGAGATCTTGTCACCTAGCGACTTTTTTTTTTTTATTTTTTTGTTTATATAGATTTTGTCAATGGTCCTTGAAATTCGCAATGAATCATTTGTGCTCAACATTATTGTTTATTAGTTCAGCTAATAATTTTCGTCGTATTAAAGCTGATACAGTTTTAACAAATTTCTTCTCCAAACCTTACACCTTGTTGTACTACATTCATTTTCTTTCCGTCAACTTATGATGTACAAAATGATGGTTTTTTTTTTAGACAGTAACCACACAACACGAAATAGCCGATGCCCCACTGCAAGGCGGCCAGTGTGCATCTTGCTTGTGCCAGAACCCCGTGGTTTAATATTTAACTGTGTTTATTCCGAACAAATTAACACAGATTTGTTGCTTTTAATCGGATGCTACAGCAAACTATGTCTATGGTTATTATATAATTTCGAGCGTTACTTCAAGTAGAAATGCATGTTAATGTGACACATGTTTGAATTTCGGATTAAAAGTATTTTGTTGTTCTCCAAATGTCACATTAATTTTATTTATGGACCAAGTAATGCGTATCAACGTGAGTTTGTACCGGCCCCACAATATCTTGAAAATCTTATCGTGCGGTTGACGATGATGATGGTGATGCTGGGTAAATAGTAAATAAAATGCATAAATCAAAACATGTTTTTGAGTTGTTTTTTTCTGTGCCTTTTTGTTTCAGCTTTTATCGTGCTCTGCAGCCAAAGACACAACCAAATACCAATGCAGGAGCTCATGCTGTTAAATCGCTTCTTATACGAAACCATTTGTTTGCGGCTGGGTATGAACCCAACCAGCATGCACTATGTTGGTAAATATCTAGAAAGGCATAAAGTGGCTATGAGGCACCTCACTGTGATCTCTGGTAATGAAATAAATTCTACGTTTCAGTTTTTTTTTTCTATTTGTACTGTATTGGGGTTTGTGTTTTTCCATTCTTAGGAATATCTAGAACAGTGTTACAGTTTGCTCTACTCTAAATTTGCTAAAGTGAACAGAGTTAAAATGCTTGACGGGAATGAAAGGAAAACATTTCAATTGTAATAACACACTGTAATTCGCTTATTTCACACTTTATTGTTCGTAGAAACATGTGTAAAAATAGCATTCATTCCTTGTGTATCATTTGAACGAATTTATGTACAACTGAACATGTGAGTTTCATTTTCTATGGTCCCGGAGAAATTTGTACTTTGTGCAGCGTAATTTGACGCAAACCCGGAAAAGGAATTTATATTATATCAAATATATTTAGTAAGAGGAGGATTCCTTTACACTCAATACAGTCTTTGGGTAGTGGCATGTATACGTTGATGACAGGAGTGGAAATACATACAGTCGTTGCCATATACCGATTTACCAATAAAACCGGGCATATATTTGTCGAAAGCGAAATAATTCAGCAGGAGGCGAAAAAAACCGTCTCCGAAGGACTAATACAGAAGTCGACTTAGAGACTACTTTATTAGGTACTGGTAAAGTCGTATGTATTTATTTACGAGATGGAAAAACGGTCTCTAAAACTAATCTTCAGATGTTCAGACCAGGATACGAATCGGGGTTTTTGCTTTAGATTGTTCAACTGTTTTTTTTTAATTTCTACCTACTTTGGCCTCCATGAAAACAAGTATCAGTTCGTATGCAGATTTGTTATGGCCCAGTGAATATGCCAGTAGACGAATGGTTGGCCACAAGCCGCATCAAGGACAAATTATTTGTTTTTAATCAGGAAACTATGAGACCTGTAGGAGACCACTATGTCGACATTTTACTTGGGATTTTAATGGCAACATAGGCTGGGAAATCATCTTTGTTCTGACTTTCGGTAAATTTAGACCCCATGATGACTGAGGTCTGAATGAGGCTGATTGATTTCGCCGCCACCAGGAACATGTCAAAAGAAAAACAGAAAAAAACTTCTGAAAAATTGACTTTAGGCTTTTTGCTGATTTCGTAAATGCAGTCGGAGTCTAGTGTCGACAAATTTGCCTCTTGCTTATTAGCAATTCACTTTTTATTGACAAATTACTTGTTCTTCAACTTCCCTAAACAATTTTACCTACTTATTAATCGGCATCAGTAGACGTATCTTGTATTTGCTTCGATGAGAAACGTGCAACTCAAGACGTGATACAGTTCCTCTATTTGTAGCATTTCTCGTGAAATGTTAATTACTTGCATTTCCATAGAAATTTCCGCAACAAATTAACATCTTCAATACTCGATACGCTTGAACACATTACAGAGCAGAATGTTTGTTGATTTTTAATTGTATTTGATTTCTACAACACAAACTACAGACATACTCGAACGTAATTGTATCCACCGGCACACACATCAGTTCCTTTGAAGTTGGCGTGGTTATAAAAATGAAGTAAAGATCAATCTCTCGTAGGCAGTTTATATGTGTATAAGCAGTCTGTCGTTGTTTCCGTTTCAAGCTTATGAAATTCTGTGGAAATATTGCGATTGTTTGTAATGAGTAAATTCTGATGCAGACTTTGTATTTCTTGCGAAATTGTTGGTTATTGTCTGGCAGACATTGGTTTTTGTATTTTTCCTTGTGAAATATTTTAATATTCTGCACAATAAATGGCTGAAAATTACACTGGCATTTGTATATGCAAGAGAATACATGTGCCAGAATGCCTGGTGCCATCGGCTGGGCATAAGCACACGTACTTTTGAGTTAAATACATATTGTTAACCTGTATGAAAACTAAATTGAATCAGTTAATGCACTGTTATTTTACCTCATTTTTGGCTGTCTACCTCTGCCATGAAACGCTATATAAACAGTTTATATGCTCTTTAGTGTTTGCCAAATCTGATAATAAACCTTTAATATATATTCCAGTTGGCAAGTAGGACTTAAACTGAATTTTTGCAATATTTACATTAACATTATAAAATTAAGAGTGCAGTCTCAGGAATCCAACAAAGGTTACCGTCGAGTTGGCTTAGTAGTGTGGGTATAGGTATGCGGACCAGAGGATGCTGCCAGGGTAATGTGGATGGGGCTAGGCAGAAAGTCTCAGGTCTACCTTACAGATTCCAGTCAAACCTGAATTCGTAGAGATACCTTTAGCCACTTGATAGAGTACATACAGTAACTAACGATAGGAGGGTATCTGGTCGAGGCTGCATTCAATCTAGACAGATGTAACCATTCTCATGGAAAACTGTCTCTATCCTAATCAGATCAGATCATTGTTTGTAACCCACTCCCTGATTAGTAAGCAACTGAGGGTTGCGACTACTGATTACTGCAGAAGCTGTAGATAAAAAGAAGAGCTGGCGGAATCCATTCAATGCTTTATGTGGACTTGCTGTAGCCTGACGAAGAGGTGGGGATCAACACTGGGTTCTTGTTCCTTTAGGGACCGAGACGACCTGCTGGATCATTTTAATATAACTTCATATGCAGGTCCTTCCCGATTTGAAGTTCTGCCACTCTCGAAGTCCCAATTCTTATTGACATCGACCAACTGTGGATCAGTAGAGGCACGTACAAGCATCACCAAAACTATTGAATCTAATTTACGTTCAATTCAATACAGATCACCATTGATACGCCCACAGACTGTCTTCCGAAACTTCCGTATAACTGTGATTGTCATAGGAAAATAGATCTTGAATTACTTTAGTTAGCAAAATACGAAATGGCATTCTGGGAAGCATACAAGAGGCCTATGAGAATAGTAATACATGTTTGACAACTCGGTATAAATCTAGAGAAGTCATTACTAACTGATACGTACCTTTGACCTCAGTTACACTAGCAGATGGTGGTTAATAAAGACCTCCAGTTTAAACTGAACTCGCGTCGTTGCGAATGGAAGACTCCCGTTCGATATGAATGCTATAAACTGGACAACTCTATAATCATTGTTCAGGGATTTACTTAAACTCGTTAAAAGCCTTCTTAGGAAACCGTGATTAAAAAAATTCTTGAGGCATGAAAGCTCATGGGAGTGGGGTATGATATCGTACAGTTGATTTTCAAGATGAATTTCCATTTAATCCTTCCGGCAAACTTATAAAAAGTGGTTTTCTTGCTACCACTAAGATAGAACATTATTATAATGACGCTGATAGTGTCAGTGTTGTGGCATATTCATGCCAGCACAATTTTCTTAGCTATAAACAATTTAAATATTGTTGTTATCGTCAAGAAAACAAAGTTTCCAATTAAAACACTTCAAAAAGTCATTGTCTAGTGTCGTCCTACTTTTTAAATCTCGCAAATGGCGTGACACTTGTATATGTCATTGTGAGTTTTGGCAGCACTCAAATATCTCGTTCAATGTCAAAAATGCCAGTGGTCTCATTCACACATCTCAAAATGTCGAAAATGCCTCGGGTCTCCAGCGACTCTTACGATACTTTACAAGTTTTGCTCAAAACGTTAATCCGAATAAACCGTCACAGACAGCGCACCTCCTCATGAACAGGAATTAAATAAAATCAATCAGCCTACCTTAACTGTCTTGTTCTACGCGGAATTGGTAATCAGTCTACCATGGAAAGTTTCACAACCACGCATTACATGCAAATCGACTTAACTGCCAACTTTCCTGCGAAAAAAAAGGATTTCTTGCTGGTGAAAGTTTATAACAAAAACTGAAGTCGTCAGCAGCCCACTCAAAAACAATAAATTTTGGACATCAGATATTCTTATCGAGATTCAAACATAAAGCTAAAGAAATGGTACCCTACATCAGTACTGTACACTTTTCAGTTTATTTTTTTTTTTTTGAAAGCGCCAAATCTTATCAATAATTTCTTAACAAGAAATTTGTTTTCTTTTTACGTGGCGATGGACAGTACATACATAATTAATATGCAGTAGTCATTAATCATTAAAAAGTGTACATTCTACGTAAAAAGCGTCAACAAACACTTCTGCAAGACGTACAGCGACGTGTCTTTGGGACCCACGAAACCTGAAAGCCTTAAGGGTAATTGGCGCTTAACACTGATAAACAAAATTGTTTACAGCGAATACACAAGCTCTTGTTGTGGCAAAGTAGAGGGGTAATCCTTTTTGGCATGACACCAATAAAACAGATATCTTACATGCCTTATAATAAATTGCAAAGGAAATAATTGAGCAATTTTAGTGAACTGCAAATTGGCATAATTGTCCATGACCACTTGTGAGTCAACACAGGGGACGGCCCTACAATACACTAGACATTTCGAAAGCTTAATTAAAACGATGTACTACATCCGTTTGAGAGTTTTTTTTTGTTTTTTGTAAAAATGGAATGAATATTTGTTTAACCTTGTCAAAGCTGCAAAGCTCCATGAACAAATGGGTTCGATGCTGAATTTAATTCAGATTTATCTTATTCGATTAATAAATTTATTAAAATTTATATTATTTCTAGATTTAAGCTAGTCCATCAATAAATGAATAAGTCAAAATTGGCTTCTGCTGAATAATAAACCCTCAAATTGTTCTGCTTTACAAGTATGTGCAATAAGCTAATATTTCGTTCTCACCTTATTCAATTCACTCTTATGGAAATTGGCTCGGTGTGGACCTCAGCGAAATATATATTTGAAAGGCCCCAGTTCCAAAGATAATAAACGAAAGTCTTCATCCTGGACCAAACATATGCTTACGAGACGGATTTTAAAGTGGACAACAAAAGAAAAAGCGGCCAAAATATTTGTAATTCTTCACATCTTTTACTTAATAGACTCAGCAAACAAAAATACTATAAATATTGCGAATATCCATTTAGAAAAGTATGTCGTCTCCAGTGGTACTTAACTAACCACATAAAAATTCCAACGCCCAACAGTTTCCCTTTACAGAATTACTGAACAAATTGCATTAAGTAAAGTACTCCATAAATGGAGTATAACTTTACCAAGCAGCGTTAAGTTATGTTGCACACATTCAACCGACACACTCTCACCCCGAGTATCTCTTTTGTAAATTAGTTGCAAGAACAACGCCATCGTGATGCCGTACAAGAATATGGGGAGGCCAGAATGAAGAAACTTACTGCCGTAATTACAAGTTGCTCAATATACACATTATACAACAATAACAATTTCATAAATAAAATCACAACTACCACGACAACGGCAACGATGACGACGACGACGACAACGAAGTGAACACTCCAAAAGATGCATGGATGGGCCAGTAACATTAAGAATCTTATCGGTTGCTTTGTATGGTTGGTTATGTGACGATGCCGCCGCCGCACAGTGGTTTAAAGCAGCACATGGTCCAAGAACTCAACATCGTCAACTAAGAGACGCTGCGAGGAATTAGTGTAAAATATTAGACAAGAAAAGGAAACCATGTATTTGTAACAGGGAATTTTAGATTAAACCGAAAACAGAGTTTCTAAAATAAGCGCCTTGTATCCAAGCAATGCTTACGCATTAGAAGGATTGTATTGGTTTTCCGATACAAGACATAGGCTACATGCTGGTCAAAACTGATGCTGTTTGTTAGTTGCATCGGTTGAATTCACTGTGTTGTTGGAACCACATTCCCGGTTAACATGTGAGCGTTGCTGTGTGTTAAAGGCAGTTTTCGGCAAATACCATTATATTCTGACTGATCTTAATGCTCTTAAGGAACACCAAATAAGAAAAACAATAACAATGCATGTATACAAGGGTATGTATTTATATCTACGTAGTAGGTGCCACAGAAAAGGAGCAGACCAAAAAAAAAAAAAAAAAACCACCAACATAAAGACGACATATAGCAAGCACAATTTGTGTTTGTTGTAAGGATGAGGTGTTAACACAATTTTTCATGGGCGATAATTTTATGGTACACTCAACCGTAAACAAAGTACAGAAAAACCGGTAAATATACTGTCCTTTTGTTATCGTTTGCAGTTGTCGTTGGTGTAGCCTTTCCATCGGTTGCAACATTAACGCCGTCCTGCTTAAATGTGGCAAGGTACGTGTGCCCCTCCTTTTAACCAACACACAGCGTGTTCGTTATGCACTTCACTGTTGTTGTTGTTGTTGTTCCTGCTGCTGCAGCAAACGTGGCTTTGTCTTAAGGATAACTATGTGGGTTGTGCCCTTTTTCACCACTTTTAGGTGTGAAGTTGTAAACTGCAAATGAAACCGGGGGAGTTTCTGTTGCTTCTCACCGCACGCCGGCTCCTCTTCACTTTATGCAATGTTGATTTTATTTCCACTTTGCCTTGTTGCGAAAACTCGTTCCTTGTGATACTTATTTATGACTGTTGATTATTTAGGCGTGAGCCTTTTCTTGCTGTTGATTTTATATTTTGTCCAGCTCACCTTTCAATGTAACAATGCACCGGATGGAGGAGCGAGAAGGAGTTTACACCTGCAAAAATGATGAGTGCTGAGCACGGTGAAGTGCATTTACAAATTCTTGTAGCAGAAGATGCGAACATTGAAACGTTTGCTATATGAAAGATCCGGAATGAAATAAGCTCTCTTATAACTATTGTTATTGGTGTTGGCGTTATATAAGGATCCTTTGTCTTGTCTGCAATTGAATTTCAAACCAGAGTATCGAAATTTGCTCATTTCGTAAAAATACGTGGCCTCAACCGTTTCTCCAGCAGCGGCAACCGTGTTATTCGACCATTGAATTTCGAAACTGTAACATTTAACTATTTGTTGGCCACAACACTCATCATGTTCAATCTCATTAAGTAGGCCATAGACAAATTGTCTGCTACATTTTCACATATTCTCATTACGCCCCTCCAAACCCACATAGTTTGGCATTTCTTCAGTGTACATTAATCGATGTAGACGAACTAACCAATGGTTACTGAGTTCATCCAAGTCACCAGAATCAAGGTTAACATATTCATAAAATTACCACCAAAGTGAAGTGTTAATTAATGCAACTCGTCGCCATGATTGTCTTCAATCTTTATCGCCATTACCGGCTGAGAGGTGGCATGCCAATGTTGCACCTAAACTAAACCTGCTGCTAGTGGCAACTTTAATTTAGATGGCTGCAATTTACGGCCATTTGCACACGATGCAGACGCAGACAACAGCAACCGCAACAAGCATGGTCACTTGCCATTATGCTCAAGTATCCGCCATAAACTGATTTTCTTTATGAGGAATAAATTAATGTTGAAGTACTGATTTATTAATGCAATTAAAATATTTTAGTTTATAAGAATAAGTAGAAGAATAAAAAAAACGGAATTTTAATACAGTTTAACTAATTGTTCAGTGAACATTACTTGATTGACTACTCGTTAAAGTGTTCAAATTATGTCAGCGTTGATGTACATGACAGCGATACTGGGATGTTGGCCAAGAGTAGAGCGATTTTGTTACTTGTCGAGGGGCGATTGAACAGTCTCCGTATCATTTTTTTGTTTTTGAAATCGAAATGTTATCTGACAATGCTTCGTATGTGTGAAAAGACTAATAGAAAAATGCTGACGGCTCTAAATTAAATAGGATTTATTCCAAAGAACTACAGCTCAATGTACAACACAGACTGCCTGATCAGTGATCACTGAAGAGTTTATCGCAGGGCTTATAAGCATATTCTGTGACAGTCAAATTTATTTATTTGTTTATCGTCTAGGGAAACATACAATCCTTACAGACTAGCTTATAATATAATATAGGAGTAGAGTAAATCTGAAATTTCATTAAACTTATTAAAAGACAATGAAAAATCTAAATCATATTTCATATTTATAGACTTAAACTCTTTTAAGGCTCGTGTTATATAGATTCATTGACATACCAGGGAGCCATAGAGCAGACGAGCTAGTATCACTCGGGGCTACATTACACATTCCATCCGAACTGGAGTCCGTAGTTATCGAGCTTATTACTGCGTTGAGGAGCGTATAGAGAAACAAACGATGGGTAATCGTCTGTCCGAGCCAACATTCAATTAAGACAGATGGTGACACAATCTGATTGGCAGGCGTGCAATGAGATTGACGGTTCCGTCTTGTAAGTACTGAAGAAGATATGTGGATGAAGATGAGGTGGAGTCCATCTGCACTTGTTTTTCTCTGCCCTGAAATTTATAACTTTATAACTTTACACATACAACTCACATGTACCATAATCTAGTATTTTCAGAAATTTATTTATTTATTTATTATTAATTACAATACAAAGTAAATTTATATTCTAATTTTGTGTCCAAGGGTAAACCGTGTGACAAAGACCATATGTTTAGATTTTTTGCAGCGACAGACCAAAGCCTCTGGTGGGAATCGAACCCACAACCCTCACGCTGATAGGCAAGCACGCTACCAACTCGCCTACCGGGGCGCCTATATTTTCAGAAATATTACAGATATAAAGAAGAAAAGAAATTCAATGGGACGATCTGCCTAAAAAGTAATGGACCCATCGACAAATTCGTATAAGTAGTTTAAGTACTTACTTACGTATTTCCCTTAATATTCCGTGAACGAATTGACGGAACACTTCCTTCAACTTCGGGACCTGTTGTTTAAAGCCGCATCCAAACAGTAAATGCTTTTCTAATGAAAACTCTCTTACTCGCAAAGTTTCCAGGTCCATCATACAGACGTTGTCTCGATTGAACTTTAAAAGATATATGTTGATCTACAGTCAAGTCGGGCTTGCCAGACCGAAAGGCCAGAAGAAAATGCCACTCTCACATTGCTTTCAAATCAGACCAGCCAGTTAGAAATTTCCTTATTTAGCCACTATCGTAAAATGTCTGTAAGAATGGCAATAATTTTACCAAATTTCAACCAAAATAAAGTAGAAATTGTATGCCAGATAGGCAATGTTGAGAAGGTAGCGTTTTCTAACCTCCCTCGCACATATTTTCAACGCTTTGGAAAAGTAGTTTCCACCGTTGATTAATAACTGAATTAGGAGTTGAAAAACTAGTTGCCCGTGTTTTTATCGAAAGGCAACTCTGCAGAAAGAACTGTTTGTCTATTCTGGTTAATTCGCACACGATCACATTTTCTAATTATGGCAAAGTGCAGAATCGTGTTAGCGTGTCATAACTTTACGAAAAATGTCTTCATTATATTGAAAAATTCGTTTCTTTCCCCTTCGTCTTCTTTATCATCCATTTACTTTGAACTTAAATTTAAAGTTGTTCGTAATACTCATTATGTAAGCATTCGAAATTCTTTGCGTTTGACTTTCTAACCTTGTGTTGTAAGTCAGGGCCGCCAATCACCTGATCGACCAGTGGATTCAATGACGGATCACTTCATCAATCATTCTTCCATAGGCCGTCTGTCCCTGAGAATATATAAATATTGTTTTATGTTTTTGTTATGTTTGCAAACTATACGCATGTATTTGGCCGATGATCGGTAAAAAAAATTAATGCAAATTATAGTGTTCACACCTCTTTTCTACGTGTTGTTCTAGAGACAGCCGGGGCACTTTGGCTTAATGCTCCACTAGACTTCCAAACCAAACACAAGAGCCACTTGTACTACCAGATCGACAGACATTCACGTAAATTATCATTTTGATGATGGTGTCTTGGGAGAACGATTCATTAAAAACGGCCAGAGGTGTTTTAGATCAGCTGCTGCGAAGAAACGAAGAAGATGATGTGTTCAGTTTAGCAAATTGTAAGTGTTTTATGCTAATGATCTCACATGTGACTCGATTGGAAGTGGCCAACAACATCTCCTCGGGCTCTATTGCAGTTAAAAGTGTGGGGAAGATATAGATTGGCTACAAAATAGCCAAACGTGTCTGCTACATATTGACTTGAAGACATGCGTACATATAACGGCTGAAAATTAATTGAGCTACTTAGAGTTGCTGCAAGTGGCAGTCGTAAAGTGGTTTACGTCCAGCATAACGTGCCAAGTGGAAAGACTCAGACACGTTTTACGGCATTAAATGATAGTTTGTTATTTCAGTGGTAGCAAATCCCTTTCATCTTGCAGTTATTTCTCATTTCAATATTTATACAGCCGAAGATTTTGTTGAATTAATTAAGATATGTTCAGCTTTTTCACCCTTTATAATTGAAGACTTTTGGTTAGGTGTGATTTGTCATACGGGTCGGATTAATGGCGACAGGAAAGTGTTGGTGCACAGGTTAACAGAGACGATTTTTTAGTTGCCCAGAAGTATGCTCTTCCCCTATGTGAAACACATTTTTAATGCGAAAGCACAAACTTTACACCGCTTAAGATATGTAAACCTGTATTACAATAAAACAAAGAGAATACTCGGGTTTAACAAAACTGAACTGAGTAAGCTAGTTGGGGTCATCACAGGACACACTAGCCTAAGAGCACACCTATTTAGAATGTTCCCAGAGCGACGAATGTAGGGCATGCGGTGAGGACGCCGAGATGGCGGAACACTTCCTGTGCCAGTGCCCTGATTTCTCGCAGGTCAGGAAAGTCCAGTTAGGAGAAGACACCTTAGATGACCTATCGGCCGTCAAAGCAATAGACATACGGAATTTAAGGAACTTTATAGAGGGGACCGAATTCCTAACGTAGGAAAAAGGGAAAGGGGAATTCGTAGAAGAAACCAGGAGCGCACAACAGGCCGAATTGCTGGCCTAGGTGTATGTCAGTGACATGAGACGGTCATGGTACATGACCGATCCTGCATTCAACCTAACCTTACCTAACCTAAGATATGTACTCATAAAAGTACATAATGGAGAAGAATTCACAGACCAATAGATAAGAGAGGAGGTGACGTTAAAAACGCTCCAGTAGGTTCAATAGAATTAATTATTTATTATTATTATCCAAATGGATGTAAATGAATTGTCGGTCTTTGTTTGAACATAACGAATCAGTCAGTTGTGTTATAAAAAAGGGGTTTAATTATTATATTACTAGTAAGTTGTAATGCGCCTATGGAGCCCGTTGAAATATGGAAAAAAAATGTTGTTGAAAAAAAAAAATTTTGCTGAAAAAAAAAAATTTGTTGAAAAAAAAATTTTGTTGAAAAAAAAAAATTTGTTGAAAAAAAAATTTTTTGTTAAAAAAAAATTTTTGTTGAAAAAAAAAATTATGTTGAAAAAAAAAATTTTGTTAAAAAAAAAATTTTGTGGAAAGAAAAAATTTTGTTGAAAAAAAAAATTTTTATTGAAGAAAAAAAATTTGGAAAAAATATTTTGTAAAAAAAAATTTTATAAAAAAAAAAAATTGGAAAAAAAAATTTTGTAAAAAAAAATTTTTGGTAAAAAAAAATTTTGGTAAAAAAAAATTTGGGGAAAACACAATTTCTGTACAAAAAAAATATATTTTTTTTTTATTATTATTATTTATAGAATTTATATAGAATTATAAAGGGTGTTTTTTATTGGGGTATAGAACTTTAAGTTGGCATCACTTTTTTAACATTTTGTCAGCTGTCAAGTGATTAATATTTAGTTTGGTTTGCCATTTCATCATGAACAGGTTGACAAAAGAACAACGCTTGCAAATCGTGCAAATTTATTTCGAAAGTAATGGTTCAGTTCGCGAAGTTCACCGCAAGCTCCGTCCATTTTATGCCATTACATCCACAAAAACTGACTGTTTGGTGTGCTCTATGGGCTGGTGGAGTCATTGGGCCATACTTCTTCCGAAATAATGCTGGAGAGTCAGTCCACTGGGCATATTAGTAAAATAGGTATTTGAAATCAGTATCAGTGAAACAGTAAGAGATAATAGAAATATTTCTATTACCAGTGAGGGTATACGAAACACTTTTGTTTTTATTCAAGATCTTTAAGTCATTGAAAATTTCTCTAGAAATAATCATTAGCAGTTGGGAGCTGAAGAACCCTGCCTGTTCATCAATACATTTTATTATGCAGAGTTTGATGATTTAAGTAAAGCCTATAAATAATAGAAATTTATATGTAATCTGTAGAATTAAAACTTTTACAGTTCATTTCAGCTACAAAAGGCCACAGTACTTAAAGAGTTTGATTTTTTCTACAGCTAACACCTTGCCATATTTATCTGGGGCACTGTAAATTAATATACATGTTCTGCATCCATGTTAATCTATATGAATATTTGGCGATGTCTGATGTGGCCTCGTGTATCTGTTGAAATGTTTTCTTGATTCAGTGGCAAAGCAGTTATAAGTAAATTTATATAAAGATCAAAAGTACTAACTGCTACTTTTCAATTGACACATTTAAAAAAACAAACGTTTACATCGCATTGTACTCTATCTGTTTGCCTAGTGTCCTATTCAAAAATACCCCATTAACTGTAAATGCAATGTATACCAAATAAATTGTTTACAATTGCATTGCTTAAAATGCCTCATTTCTTTTGAATAGAAATGAATGGCATTTTATCTAACAATTAGCTAACGAGTTGCATCTCAATTTGTGGTTATTTTAGATACTTAATCTAAATGTTATGAATCGAGCGAAAAGACACTTTCCACCACAACTGTGCTGCTGTCTCTACATAATAACACCATCATTATCAGTACCATCATCATCAGCATCAACTTCATCGGCATCTTAACTAAGGCAGAATTCTGCTGCGACACATGGTTGCAGTCCATGCCGATGGATGCAGTGAACGAGCAGTGGTGCCCGATACACGTACCTGTACAAGATGTTGGTATCTTAATCACGCGAGGTGAACACATTAATTTACACAAACCACACAATCCAGCCAGCCAGGGTGTGTTAATAGTGTTTTGAAAGTAAAGAACCACAAACAATATTTTCTTAGGAAAATACACACAAACAAACCGAACTGTCGTTCAAAGTAGGAGAGTGAGTCTGCCTCGGTCCGGTCCACAAATGCTGGAATTACAGGGTATTAACGTCATACAGGCAGTCTAAATCGAAGCGTGTAAGATGTTTATAAAGTTGAATTTGTTGTCTGCATGTTCAAATGCTGTCATCAAGCGTCATTGGAGTGTAATGGCATCTCAACAAGTTTTCTTCAGTTATTTTCTCATTTACGAGATCAGATTGGACGACGTTATTAAAATATTCGGATGGTATCGTTTTCTTTCTGTGTTTTTTTTTTCCTGTAAATGACATGTTTTCAAATTTTCTTTTCATATGTAAAGAGGTCTAAAATTAATACTACATAAGTATGTTTTTATGTTTATGGAGTTTTCAATTCCATGTTGTGCGTCTTCTTCAGCGAGAAGCTGACTCTGTTATGGTGATTTTATTTTTATTTTAAGAACTTTCACATCTTTAAAATTGCATTTTTGCTTAATTCATCTCAAATTTTCACACAATATTCTTGAATTGTTCACCATTAAGAAAATAAAATAGAAATTTAATACTTTCATAAAATTAGTGTTAAACATTTCATATAAATAATTTGATGGAAAAAGGGTAGCCTCCGTAAAACGACCTCATTCTTTCGCTTCTAGTATGACCGATTTTTAACGTTCGTAGTCATTTTACTCGATGCCTTCGCTTAGGTTGTGCATACAAATAAAGCATTTCCATTCCCTCACTATAAATAAAAAGAAAAAATATTTCTAATATCTGACCCCGGTCAGTCGCATCTTCCAAAGCCACCTTTTTGAAAAAATTTCGAAAAACAATTTTTTTTATTTTTAAAAAATTTATTAAAAATTTTTTTTCTTACTTTTAAATTTAATTTTACTCCCAAAAAAAAAAAAAAAAATCTTTCAGAATGAAAAAACATATTGCTTTTGAACATGTACGAATAGAAATATACTTAGTACTGTTTTTAGAAGAAAACAAATGGATGGCTGTTAATATATATTTTAGTTATTAGTTTTGAATTGTATGCATATTTCGAGAACATCTGCAAACTGCATACTGAGACATTCCCAGTTAAGTTAATCTCTACTATGGGTAATACGAAGGGCTGAATAATAAGAACTCTGTCGAATAGAAAATCTCGTTTTACAATTTGCTTCTAATAAAAGAGCGAAGATATGAATACTGGAGCCAGCAGCTAAACCAGTGTTAAGAGAAGAAGAAAAACATAGGACCCATATGCGACGGCTTTTCATACAGTTGGCAATATTGGGTTGTAAAATTGCCAAAAAAAAAAAAAAAAAATACTGAACAAATTATTTATTTTAGTTTAAAAACAAATGAAACACATTACAGAACAAAAACAGGATTTTAAATTCAGTCTTTTCGTAAGTGAAAATACAGATTTATCTTAATGTTTTGGACATATATTTGCAGTGTTTGAAACTATTCGTTATATTACATTTCGTTGTGTAGTATTTTTTAGATTATTCAATATACACGTATTTCCTGAACAAGATAACACAAAAACTGGAAAATCCAGGCGAACTTCGGACAACTGTTAGCCCCATATAAATGTTCAATTAAACTATTGTGAAAAAATTCACCCCATATTTCTGCCTCTTGGAATTTAATATTACTATTGTATGCGAATGTTATACTCCGCCTCTTGTATAATTTCCTTTCTGTAATCAAGACCTAAAGACTGTATTGTATTATCAAAATATGGAAAGTCCTTATGTTAAACAATGTCTATAATTATTTCACTCTCATATTTCCAAATTCGAAATTCATTAAATATTCTTTTTGTACAATTAAGAATAATGTATTAATTGCAAAATTATTTTACAACTGCACTTAGATGATTCAATTACGAGAATATACACGTAGACAGTAATTGGAATGTAACACGCAGATACATCTACTCGTATGAAATTCAATAGTTTCTGGTTTCATGTAAATATGGGGTCATGTTTATATCTTGTCAATATAATAGTATCGTGCCGATTGTAGACTAATAACAAACGTTAAAACGAACTGACTTTAATGTACTCCCTCATATTCCCCCTCTTTTTTGTAAAAAAAAAAGTCATTAAACTATTAATTGTTTAATTGCTATAGCTTTGTCTGATTCGTATGAAATATTAGCGGTGAACGAAAACTCAAACTTCTTAATCTCTATTTCAGCCATAAGCCACACAAGTTTGGTCTCTTTCGAAAGTTATTAAATTGAAATGGCAGAAAGACTTAGCAAGTAATGGGAAAGATTCTCCTACCCTCTAGAGTACTTACATATGTATATGCAAATGTTATACATTTTTTATATGTAAACCAATTAAAATTTCTCATCACATTGAAAATTTATTGAAGTTAGAAAATGCTGTTTAGCAAACTGTTTAAACTCAAATTTTTTACCGTTAAATATGTAAAAAAAATCTTGTTTTAATTAATTATGATTGGTTGTTTTTATGCGATTGTTCTTTACAACTTCTGTTAGTTAAAACTGTAGAAAATTGATCGTTAGCAATTTGCAGATACATGGAAAGTGATTAAATATCGAAAGCAACTCATCAGTCATCCGCTAACGCAACTCATCAGTGACCGGTCAAAATCATTGCCATATTGAATGATCGTACCATTTCCAACTTGTTTATAGGCAGTAAGTGATTTACAAAAAAAAAAATGACTTAGCAATTTTCGGACGAGGGGAAAGTAATCGCACGATCTTTCTTTTTAAACCTGCACGCTGACAAAAATGTTAATTTTAACAAATTTCAGCAAACAAATTAGCATTAAACGTATATATATATATATATATAGGGTTATCCATTTCGTGGTTTCAAAAGTATAAGGCTGGAATTCGACATCTGTCAAGAACCAATATTTGCCAAGTTTTGGCTGAGCTACCGCCCAATGTGTGCAAAAAATGGTCCAAAATTACCTCAAAAGAAAGAATCATAAGTTCGTCATTCCGTTTGAGACGACTCGAGACATTGGTACGGTCATAACAACGGACCTAAATACATTTCCATGGCCACTTTTTATATAATCCGATCGTTTGGAATTGGATTATCAACAACTAATGAGGCGTGGCCCCATCTATTTATTCCTATATTGGATTTCCTTCTGTACCATCGGAAAATATAACAATGCCTATAATAGTTCAGATAATATGGTTGCTCTACATTATGAGTTGTACGGGCCGTCCCTCGGCCCATTGTTAAACTCAACGCTCTTAGGGCAATTTGGCAATATATTGATTTGGTAGAAACAAATTTAAATTTAACAAATCAATAAATTTATCAAGGTAAATTGTAACTCTGGGGATTCAATGGCGATCCTCCAAAGTCGTAAAACAAAATCTTTCGATGATTTGAAATTTAATTCAATGACGCATTCAACGATGTATTTATTTATTTGATTCGCCTACATTTGAGTCGCTTTGAATCGCTTACGCTTGAGCAACGTTCGGGTAAACAATGTCAACCTATTTCCAAAGTCAATGCACAGGTAGTGCATTTATTGAAAATTGGCCGTATTCAAGCACGCATTACAAAAATGGAGATTTATGTTCTCCATGTATATTGCCTCATTGTCCCTACCCAGATTAGAACCTGGAACGTTCTCAGTTGTCAGGCACACTGACAATATATAATACTAGTAAGTTGTAATGCGCCTATGGCACCCGTTAATTTGCTTGAGAAAGTATTTGTTACTTAATTTAAAAAATTTTGTAAAAAATATTTTGAGAAAACTATTTTGTAAAAAAAAATTTGGAAAAAAAATAAAATTGGGAAAAAAAAAATTTGTGGAAAAAAAATTTTTGCTGAAAAAAAAAATTTTTGTGGAAAAAAAAAATTTTGTTGAAAAAAAAAATTTTGTGGAAAAAAAATTTAAAAAAAAAATTTTGGAAAAAAAAAATTTGGGGAAAAAACAATTTCTGTACAAAAAAAAATATTATATTTTTTATTATTATTATTTATAGAATTATTATAGAATGCCTATTTAAATTCCTACGTACTGCGTGACAGTGTCAGTGAATCAGTGAATTTTGTTGAAAAAAAAAATTTTTGTGGAAAAAAAAAAAATTTTGTTGAAAAAAAAAATGTTTGTTGAAAAAAAAAAATTTTGTTGAAAAAAAAATTTTGCTGAAAAAAAAAATTTTTGTGGACAAAAAAAATTTTGTTGAAAAAAAAAATTTTGTGGAAAAAAAATTTAAAAAAAAAATTTTGGAAAAAAAAAATTTGGGGAAAAAACAATTTCTGTACAAAAAAAAATATTATATTTTTTATTATTATTATTTATAGAATTATTATAGAATGCCTATTTAAATTCCTACGTACTGCGTGACAGTGTCAGTGAATCAGTGAATCAGAGAATCAGGGAATCAGTGTATCAGTGAATCAGTGAATCAGTGTCGAGGGTAAATATATATTAAGATGTATATTTCAATAGCTAAACTAACCCATGAAAGTTGATCTATTTCGAACCCAATCAATCGATGGATTGCTAGAATATCGCCGCCAACGTTACAACCATCTCTAAAATTATAACATAGCTAGTATGCGGATACAGAGAAAAGTATTTCTGGAAGGAGCAAATACCTAATTATTTTTCACTTCTTAATAAGTTACTAAAGACCGATGGTCGGCCTTGATGTAGATATAACATATAAACATGATAGTAAAACATGCCGTCCTTGCTGTTCACGACCAGACACAAGGAGACCTCATCGCAACATTCAAAGTGCTGGTAGCATTAGCTTCTCACATAGACCATGAATGATTTCTAAGTTTTCGTAATTCGCTACGTTCTGCTGTTCATAATCCGCAAAAAAAAAGGGAGAAGGGATGTACACATGCAAATACTTTGGCTTCGACCGAAGTAACTACGGAACATAGGTCGTTATGCACGGCACATTACAGTCAACACAAACTACATATAAGTTAACCATAAAAGTTTCCTTGCGGCCATAACAAGAAACATTACAACGAGACTTGACAATATAAAAATCAACAAAAAAAAAATATCCCAAAAACTAACACATTAAATTCAAAAATACATTTTCACCTCTTTTTCTAAGTGCAATTTACCCAATCTCCATAAGGCAGTAAATGGTTGCTTTCAAGGTCAACCACACCCTAATATTCATTGAAAGGAAAAATTACCAAATTCACATTCTATTGAATATTGTCAACAATGGAATAAAGAAAACGACAGGACATTTTCATATGAATGTATGTTAGTGTTTGGTTGAAAGGTATCACAAAGTTTATACAACAACGTTGTGATATTAAGATGTCTCCCAAAGATACGGCCAACAAATTAAAATAAATTTTTTATTATATTTTACGACATTTTGTACCTATTGACAGAAAATTCTATTACCGCAAATCGCCCTCGGAAGATCTATAGACACCGAACACAGTTAGACTGCGATGGACCGGACTGGTTTGACTAATTAAAGAGGGATTTCAGGAAAAGGTAAATTTTCCCTTCGTTCATGCATGTGCCGACCGATTTTGTTGTTGTTTGTTGTGATAAAATGATGCATCGTCATCTCCATCATCACCATCGGTATTCAACAACGTTCAGCAGTGAAGAAAATACACATAAACTATTTTATGAAAGCACTAAAGAACCAATTAATATCGTGTTTATACTTACCAAACGAACCAAGTTTCCAGTTTTTTTCTTCTCGCCACAGACTTGTTGTCGATGATTGGAAGCAACACCAGCGGTAAACCATCGTATGCCTCAAAGGACTTGCGGTGTACAATGTTAGTGAGATGGGTATTGTGGATATGAATGATGGAATTTCGATGAAAGATTCAGTAGACCGGCCACAATTGAGAAAAGAATATAGTTTGAAAGCAATAAAGTTCGTATTGCCAAACATTGCCATAGATTTCCTAGTCAGTCGATTTTGCAGATACATGTCATGACACTTACATTATGTGCGAATATGTTTGCCAATTTACAGAAAGCTCAAAGAAGTAGTGTGAAAACAAATCGATTTCCCTTCATTACATTCTCCGTCGATTGCTCATTTAGTCTGGTATTACAATACTTGGTTTCCTATTGACAACGTTTGAAATAACAGCGGAATTTTTGATTGCCTTATTTTTCTTCTGTTTGTTTGACTACCCTTATTTGACCACTTGTCTTTTGGATTAGCCATTACTTCGTCACTTATTTCTCATCCAATATTTGTACTTTTTACGAAATGAGTATGGTTTCTACTCACCAAAGTGTCGATAGGCCATTTCACATGTCTATCGATCTGTCTGACCCTGCCGAGGACTTGCCATCCATAGAAATTGCGTTTATTGCTTTGATATCCCACTTACACCAAAATATAACCCAACCTCATTTGCATAAATCTCTCTCCACCCCACCACTTACTGAGCAACTTTGTACCTTTCATCACTTCTACCATTCCAATGCGATACCTTCTGCATGGCCTCCCTGTCGTACGCTCCAAGAAACCGAAAGGAATACGCTGTTGTGCTGGCAAACAAACCGGGCCAGCACCAATGAGGGGTAAACCGCAATGACAGGGAATATAGAAATCAATTTGAAAACATAAATTACTACAACAACAAAGCATTAAAAATTTATATTTTATTGATACAATACAAGCATGTTGGCATAACAAATAGCAAAAGGTGATTTTCTTTCTTGCCTTCTTTCCTCCGAGCAAACTGTGGAGGATACACCAAGTGTTTATCTATGTGTGTGTGTGTGCGTATACACATTCGAACATAAATAAACATGTGTTTTGTAGGTTGGGGTATACGTACATGTGCGTTGATTAGAAAATAGACACGTATGGGGGAAAAGAGATACATTTTGATAGCACAGGTATTATAAAGTATGCATTTGTATATGTATGGCTTTTTATTTTCAAACATAGGCACTAAAGGGTTTTAATGTTCGACTTACCGCCAGAGTGGTCTTGTTTCGGAAGGAGTTGGCATTCAATTTTAAAGGCGGTCAGTATTCAAAAGGTACGCAGTATTAAATAAACTCGAAATACGGATATGTTGGTCCATTAGAGTGGGCATTATGAGAAAGAACATTCGATGAAATCATTTTGCGGGAGATGTAACATTATTTGTACTTTCACATTTGACTGCCACAATTCGGAGATATGAGAAAATTAGGGACTACTTTGGAGATCAAAAAATGTCTTATTACAGTATAGTAAATCGAAGTGATTACGCAAATGTTTTTGTTGATGTAAATATTGCTCTTGAAGCCGATGATTCCGACAGCTAAAGGATTGATTCGCATGTTATTCGCATTATTTAAACCGACTAAACCATTATACTCGTGCCGGATGAAATAAGATAAGATGGAACAAGAAAAAAATTCAAAAGTGTTTGCAATGAATACCTACTGTACAATTCTTATGAGTACGTAACTTTTGATTTCTATGAATAGTTTTTTTAAATATTCAATCATGTAAGACATAAATTGCAGAACTGTAAAAGGATTTATCCGATGTTTATAAATGTATTATTAAATTATTTTACATCATTTTTAACTTTTTTTGAGCAAAAAAAAAGTATGTACCAATGGCTATAACCTGTTCCTCATGAAAGATATTGTCCTGTGGACTACAACAACGAATTTTTAAAAACCATTTTTACTGCTAGTATATAATTAATACACTTATGTCACCGCACAACTATTATTAGATCGTTGATAGGGACTCCCAGGGACTCGACAAATTGGTTCGTTATAAGCGAAGGTCGTTATATCCCGGGTAAAAAAGGGTAGAAACAAAACTCTTGGGACTTAAAAAAGTGTTCGTTATAGACGAAACTTCGGTATAATCGACTATATTGGGAAATCTATAGTTTTGTCTCTCGTGGGTGTTTTCCAGAATTTGTCGTACTTTAGAGATTTGGTTGAGTTATTAGCGACTTATATCGTTCCCCCTTTTAAACTAAGCATAGTACGTTCAATTAATAAAAAAAAAACGAAATGTTGGAACATTTTAATATAATAAATTCGTTGACCCTTTAAATATTGTCCAGTAAATATTTGAATATACCGGAAGCAGACCACCACTAAAGATAAACTATGACCATGGCAACATACATTTCAATTAGACGTTGGATTAGCAATTCCACATAGCAGACTTCACCCATGTTGAATGTCAAGGATAGTAACTTATTGTTGGAAATGTAACTACAGCCCTGTACATGTAGCTTATTCACGGATATCCTTTACCTTTCTACATAACAACAACAACAGCAAAAAGACAGCAATAACAAACACGCAACGCTTAAACTTCGGCAAGGGAAAGAAGAAAAAAATTATAGAAATTTTTATTATGTGTCATAAATAAGATGTAAAATATGCTCATATTCATAAAACGAAATATTCCTGTAAATATGGAATATGCCATTCAAAAATGATATAAACTAAAAAAACAAACAGACAGACACGCACAAATACAAACCAGGCGCTCCGACAGATCCTACAAAATATCTGCGGGGACACTTAGAGCAAAATGATACTTAAAAACCACAACATGAACGTTTAGACACCAGTTCCTACACCCCAACACCAACTACCTTAAATATACATATACTCACACATATATGTTTGTTTGTACATACATATGTCGTATAAAATATTTTGTATGTAGGGAATAATATAGCAGAAGACAAAATATCGACAGAGACAACTACATTTAGATGCTTATCGATACGAAGCAACAAAAAAAAAAAGGCAGACTTTGACTGAGATTGTCAGTTGCATACGAAATTATACTTTTGGGCATACACACTAGAATATATGTATGTCTGTAAGTAGAAGGCGACACACAAAACCTATACCCGAAAGAACGAATGAGAAGTAAAATGGAACCGCAATCTAAGTGACATCGTATCCCTAACATGACATTTCATAGTACAACGACGACGACGACGACGTCGGCGACACATTTCGCTATCTCACAAAAGGCAATCAAGTCTTAAAGACTGAAACTGCACATTTGGAAGGCTGGCATTTTTTTTTCACAGTGTTAAACAACATTAGGCGTTTAAAAAAGAAGTACAAATGCATAAATATAAGAATGCAGAAAATTTTAAATTAACGATTTCGTAAATAGTTATTCATTTAAGGAGCCATTTATTCGGACGTGCAACAATATTAACCCTCTAGTTCCCACGACCGCCTCTAGGCGGTCTAAGTTCAGTACACGGTCAATCATGGTTCTAATTAGGTTTTGCTTCTTTTTTTCGTTTCATCTGTTTTGGGGAATCCCAAATTTTCATATTGGTGCTTTTGCAGCTTGCGCTAGTACGAAAGTCAGTTGTCAATGTCATTTGAATGCAGAAGTTTGTGAAAATCACCAAAAATAATTATTTTGCGTGGAGTGCGAAAATCAAATAATTAAAATAAATATTATTAATAAACGTAGGTGAAAAAAAAAATTATCTGTGTGTTGCTGCATATCTTTATTTAACAAAAAGTCATTTAATTATAAAAGGAACGTGTTTGTGAGCTTTTTAGCTGTGTGCGTAGGTAACCCGCCTACAGGCGGTATTGGGATAGCTTGTCAAAAAAAATATTTCAAAGTAAGTATCAAAAGTGAGTTATTATATATGAATCGTTTTATTTTAAAAGACCTTTCCTTAGCCATCGTAAACAAACTCTTAAACTATCATCGTTATCTGATGATGACATCAGAAAAGTTTTAAATATGATAGATTTTGATGGCGACACGGATAATGAAGAAGAAAATGAAGACGATTTAGATGAAGATCCTTGTGAGTATAATGAAATCGATATGGGGATAAACGAGGTTGTAGGTATGTCGGAATCAGTACTTCAGTCAGCGATTTGCTTAGATGGCAGTACGGCTTCAATGTTATCACCATCAACTTCGAACACTTCAAATAATTCTCCGATACCGAAACGTAAACGCCGTCCGCTTGCTACCATTGACCCTAAAAATATAACAAAGAATAAAGGCGCATTTGAAAGTCGTGTCAGTAGACGTCATGCCTTCAAAAACCATATTATAATTTTCGACAACTATTATACATCGCTTCCACTGCTTGTGTTCCTCCGATCACGTGGAATTTATTCTTTGGGGACAATTCGCTCAAACCGAATCCCCAATTGCAAACTCCCAACATATAATGATCTCAAGAAGCATCCACGTGGATACTCGACTGAATTCTGTGGCTCTGCAGCAAATATTGATATTTCATTAACGCTTTGGAAAGACAATAAAGCTGTCCGACTCGCTTCAACATACGTTGGCGTCAAACCATTTCAGAATGAAGCATCTGCAAAAACAACTGTCTCGCGTTTTGTACACTCGGAAAAAAGTTGGTTGATATCGAATGTCCTAATGCAATAAATGAATACAACAGCCATATGGGCGGCGTCGACCATATAGATGGACTTATTGGTCGATACAAAATTACTGCCGAATTTCCGAGCACAGGTTGCACAAGTGCTTTGTACGTTAAAAAACGTTACCAAAGGTGCTGGACGTCCACGCGCAGCTCCTCAAAACAAAGGTCATGGTAAAAAGACTTTTTTACCGCCTGTAGAGATTCGCTTTGATGGAGTTGAACATTTCCCAGAATTTTTGCCACGAAATGGGGGGAAAAAGACTTGTAAAAATCCAGGATGCGCTTCTGAAACGCAAGTTATATGCCGAAAATGCAAAATAAATCTTTGTTTTTCCCAGCAAAAAGATTGTTTCTTTGATTTTCATCACAAATGAACTTTTCTTCATCAATTTCTTATATTATTTTATGTTGAAACTATTGGAATAGTCCCTTTTTGTTTACCGAATATATACTTTTTTGTTCAGTTTTAGAATTATTTTTTAAGAAAATTAAAAATGTATGAATTTTACCCACTTTTTTATGTTAATAAACAAAAAAATAAAAAAAAATAAAATTGTATGTATCGTAAATTTTTTTGGCTTTGTTTCCCAAGACCGCCTGTAGGCGGGGTAAGTATTTGACGCTATAAGTCCAAATTCTCTAAGAATATAAAATTTTTCCAGAACAAACATTTCATTTTGAGGCGAAACCAATACAAAAATAATTTTTTTTTTTGAAAAAAAAATTTGGGAACTAGAGGGTTAAATTGTATTCTCTCTGTAGTAGACTGTTGACATTTCGGACATTGTCTACGAAGACAGGACACCATATAGTTTGGATCGAAAATATGGGTCATAATCAGTTAGGATGGTTGTAATTGAAATCTCAATGAATTGCAAGACATTTTTGTTAGGTTTCGATTTCTATTGAGTGATCCATAAAAGATCCCTTCGATTGGTTTGCTGCGGCATTGCCTTATCTTTCATTGCTGTACTCGATATTGTTCATTTTTTTTCTTAATCATCTGGCACGTGATCACGGAAAGTCGGTTTCGGTGGAATTATAGTTATTCTTCTGGATTAAAAGAAACACATGTCTGCGACATATTAACAAATAATTATTTACCTTAACATTCCATGAAGTAACAAACGGAGAACATTTCTCAAATGACTGAGATGTGTACGATATAGGTTGAATACTCACAGACCCGAACCTAGCGTATGAAGCCATCTCCGAACGGCTAATGCTGTAAATTTGCTTGATGCGAACCTGGGTTGGCTAAGTGATACCACACGACAGGCGAATAGGACCTTGGTCCTATCCTGACCAACTGAGAAGCAGGCCCTAGCCAACACAGCCAATTCTCGAATTGACTGTTTCCGACATTAGAAGATTTTGAAGATTTACGGCCGATAGAAATTTGTTTTGTACAGAACTCTGCCGAAAGAGAATCCCTTTCAATACCGTGTACCGTGTGGTTTCAGCAAGATGGTGCAACTTGTCACATTGCTAGTCCTGTGATGACAGAATTGCAGCGAAAATTCTCCAGTAAAGAAACTGGCCATTGCGTTGGCCCCAAGGTATCCTGACCTTACTGCACTTGACTTTTTCATGTGCGATTATTGCAAACAGCAAGTTTACTAAACACACCCAAAGAATTTGAATGATTTAAAGCAATGTATTCGAACAACAATTCATACAATTCCCGCTGCAACTCTCCAGGGTGTAATGAATATTTTTTTGTAAATAAGATTTCGCAAAAGTGTTACCAAGTAGTATTTTCAAAAAAAAAACTGTTAAAAGAAAAACTATGTGTTAGTTAGTTCATATAATTTATAGGAATTAAAAAAAAGTTGTTTGAGTTTCTTAGTGTACATAAATTTATCAGCCACCCTGTATTTAGTCACTGACCTGCGACCAGTTATCTGAAAAATGGTAACCAATGAATGACAGGTATTTAAATAATGCCTTTGCTATTCATTTATAAATACAGTGGAACTTTCATTAGTAGATTTTTTTTGATTTGAAGCACTTTTAGTGTTTTTTAAAGAGACAAGTTCCCTTAAACAATTGAATAAGTAATACCATAACCAGAGATGATACTATTTTGTTTTGGCTTTTTTTAACTTTTTTTTACTATGTTTTGTTTTTTGCTTTTTCTCTCTAAACATTTTTTTTTGTTCATTTTGAAAACTTTAAATTTATTTTCCCCATTAAAGTCGTTAAGGGAGACCTTTTTACTATATCGAAACTATTTATATAATACCGATTACCATCACAGTGAGTCAAATACTTTTATTAAATAAAAAAATAAACCGTAAAAAACGAGAACAAGCAATGGCGACAACAAAATCTAAAAGTGCGGGTGTACATGTAGACTTTTTTGTTAAGGTAAATACATTAAGTAACTTCCACCCAATGAAATTTTAAAATTTAAAAACACATTTTCTGTGACCCATTTCTATTAATATTAACATTAGTTTTTATTTTCATTCATTTATTTTCCCAATAAGAATAAGTGTTTCTTTTAACGTTTTTTTAAACTTTTTTTTTTTTTAAATTGTATGCTTTTTGTACTTGTTTCTCTAAATTTTAAAGGCCGTATGCATAGAAATTTAAAACAGCTTTGTTAAGAAAAATGTGTGAAAATTGTTTTTTGTATTTTCATACATTTTTCATAACAAATACGTTTTTAATTTTTTTGAATACGTACTTTTTTTTTAATATTTTATACTTTTTTGTGGGTTTTTAATAGTTTATTTTTTCTAAAAGTTCATGCTTTTTTTGTCTTCTCTGACCATGATTTTAAGTCTCCGTAAGTCGAATTATTCTACATTTTCGAAGTGACTTTCCGAAAAGTCTATATGGGTGAATAATCTTAAATGACTCCTTTCTGTGTCCGGCTGTTTACAATTGTGTTGTATTAACTAATTTTTTTATAAATATGTTCTAAGCAGCTTATTATATTTGTTAAAATAACCCACGTATTAGTTTTTAAAATTTTTAATTTGTTAATATCGAAAAAAAGAAAACAGTACATGTAGTCTCAGTCCCGTGGCGTGTCCAAAACAGACGCAGCAAAATAAACCGTACTTATTATGTATGTAAATATTAAAAATCTGTAATTGCATTCAAATGAATTTATGCACTATCACTTCAAGTCACATATACTCTTTTTTTGATTTAATTAAATTAATTTTAAGAAATTATAAAAATCATTGACTTTTGTCCGGAACATTTTCTCTCAGTCCCGTGCCTGGTGTGGTTTTCTGCTTAAAAAAAAGGTAACGGCCGTTACGTTCAATTTGTAGTGTTTCTCTCGCGCTGAAGTATTGTTCTCTTCGAAGGTTCTCGAAGAAACTCTACTTCTATTTTAGTTTGCGAATTATTTTCGTAGGAGTGGTCGGAGACTGTCCCTTTTTTCGCAAAGAAAATGAGTCATTTCAGATTATTCACCCATATGAAAAACATTAGATCACACGCTTTGAAAGTTCTTCTACAGCCGAGGTAACCGTCCAGCCGAAACACGGTATGTACATCTCATTACCGTTTGCATTACCTAATAATGTCATCTCATGAGTATTAAGCAAATAACAGTAACTTAGTTATAAATACATTAATAAGCAGATTTTGGTAGTTAATTTGATTGCAAACTCTGAATTTATCGTTGTCTATTTTGTTTTTGCACTTCTATTTTTGGAACTCATCACATCGTTATCTTTTACATCGGTTGTCTGAAGAAGGCTAAGTTACAAAACTAACACGGCTGTTTCAATAGTCTGTAAATCTGTGCCTCTTAAATAGCGGAAAACACCTATTTCAAATCACCGCAGAAATTAATCATTACTTTTTTTTGTAATTTTAGTTCTATTAAATTTTGTCTCTCTAAAAAAAGTCCTTAACCCCGATGACTATCCTGTCATGTAATATAAATTCGATAAATGACTGAAATTTAAATGGGTTAACTGTCTCCAACATTATGTTCTAATGAAAGATTTTGATGATTTGATGACCAAGTTATGGTAAAATCGATTCTGTTGACTATAATAATAATTTCATCGTAAATTGCATGTCCTCCACAATGGAAAGATGCTAAGTTTGCTAATTTTCTCATTCCATATGGATAAGCTAGAAATATCGGAAATAGAAAACAATAATGTCATGTTTGTCTATGTATGGAGATCACGATAGTGCACAACCAAATGCCCATATTACAATTCATACATACGTATGTCCCATGACTGTAAGTGATATTTATCCCAAATTTCAACGACCAGACTCATTAGGTTTGGTAGTAGTATTACTTTCGACAGACCGTCATCATTATGTCCACTCAGCATTGTACATTTACCAATACTCTGTATGGTCTACAGCAAACATACCGTCTAGTTTACCCTAATCCTATGGGGGGTATTTAGTATTTATACTCTGAAAAATTCTCCATAGGTTTTCTGCCTACAGTCAAATATTGCACTGCAACGTGAATGCATTAAATTGTGCAACACCCTTGCATAAGGTACTCTCTCACTAGTGTTCGTTGATAAGGCTCCCCTTTCACATGCAATCATACATTGTAAATGTGCACACACACACACGTGTGTCGTATAGCTTCGTATGATTCAAGTGTTTTGCATAATGAAATGTAAGTTTTATTGATAGAAATTAAACTGTCAATCGTAAATGTTACTAATTATGACATTGCTGCTACTTTTATGACATGCCGTCGTATATTTTATAACAGCAGCCAGCACAAACCTAAACTGCATACGTTCGCCAGCCAGCTATAAGAACAACAAGAACAACAACAACGACAGCAACAGGAACATCCACACTTCTGGTAATATTTTACATACCATGCAATGCATGCATATTTCACATACATTCACGTACGCACAGTGCTTAGAAACACCGCAGAAAGTATTTAAGTTTGCTAGTTTGATAACCCACAACAAAATCCTTACTGCAATGATCCAAAAGTTCCGTTTAAATAAAGAGATTTATTTATCCAGACTTTGTTACCTCGTAGGTAAATTGCAGATTCCAGACATGAGTGGTTTTAGACATACCGCGCACTGCAATGGCTGGTGGTATGGTTTTTGTTACCAGGTTTATCCTTGGATCCAAAATTACAATCTAAATTTACTTTGTTTACCAAGAAATAAATGAATAGAATTTATAGAATTTCCACCGTCTCCAAAATTCGCGAAGCTGTTAGCTTCCAAAACTAAACCAGTTTCAATTAGGAGGATAAAAGTTAATACTCAACAAATTAGAACAAAAATATCACTACATCTAATCTAAATCTACATCTAAAATATTCTAAAAATTAGACATATTATATAAATGAAATTCCAATCTTGCGAACAAATTACATGTGTCACGCTCTGGGTAAATCTACGACTGTCTTGTCCTACTGCTTCAGTATTCTGGAACATGGTCCATCCTATGATAAATAGTATACATTTTTTTTCGAATCACTGTGCCAACATTCACGTGAACAAGTACAAAATTAGATTTGGAGAATTGGTTTTGTGCATTCGTAGTTACGAATCACGGCACAAATAGCATGTTACGATTATAAATCGAGTCATATATAATATTGTTAACTGTCAGTAGAAGAGCGACTAACAACAACAACGATGGAGACGACAACAACACCGCCAGTCAAAAAGGAGTTGTTGGCTGGTGGCAGCATAGTTGTAAACACAGCAACAGGTCTTTTATTCTCGTCACTCACTCGACCCAACCGACATGATATTATAAATTGTAATACAACTCGTATAAAACACTTTAACGGAACGATGTAAGAACTTTAAGTTTTTTTCTTCAGTCATTGTTGTTTTTCTTCTTCTTCTATTTGTTCTGGCAGCGTGCTACAAAAGAAGAAAGAAACACATAACATTGTTGAAATTGTTGCTGTTGTTGGTTTGTTTCAGTTGTTATGCGTGAGTATTTGGAAGAAGAAAAAAAGGGGGAAATACAAAAATTAATGATTTGTTATGACTTTCCCCCACACATTCTCACACTCACTTATTCACGTACGCACGCACAAACACACACACACGCTTGCATTCATTGTTAAGTGAAAATCCCATTCATTCTCTGGGCATTAGAAGTGGAGTTTGGCGTTTTACTTTAATTGAACTGCTACGTTCGTTATTTAAACAAGAACTTATGAAGCGGGGCGAGAAAGGTGTTATTAAAACAACTAAATATGTAAATAAACTATTAATCAAAAAATTTCATTAAAACGCCTTCTGTTTACGTATTCGCTTCACTAGTAACAGGCGATCAAATTAACATCATTGGCAACTGCGCTAGAAATACATAACAACAAAACAATACCGGTTACTTTTACCACAGGTGAAGAAATTTTGGTAATAAATATTCCAAAACGAATTATAACCGAACCTTTCATTTTCAATTTTGTGCTTTAATATTTGTGTTGTTTTTTATTTGATGTACAGTGGGTTAGGTAGGTACGTTTATGATTATGGTGATCGAAACATAATAAGAATAGGAGAAAATAGAGGTAACTTCACTTTTGGTAGTACCAATCCCAATATTTTGGAAGCTAAGCAGAGTGACATGGAAATATGATGTCCTGTCAACAATAGCCAACAGAGAAAAGATATCACGTTTTAGCACTGTTAATATACCGCCTCGGTCTTGCAATTTGTCCACACGACGAGTCTCCCAACAATAGGGACAAAAGGGACATAGAAAATAAAACAGCCTCCTAGTGCATAATAAGTGCCAAATAATTTTTTTTTTTTTTGAAAATTCTATAAAAAAACTACTGTTCTCCAATATCTATTTTTTATGGAAAATACAATCCTTCCGGTTAATAATGAAAAATTATTTCATTCAAATGGCAGCCACGGCCGGTCATGCAGTAGCCTAACGACATTAGCTCTGCGGCTGATAATGCGATCTTCAAAAACAGGGCGCAAAACATCGAGTGCAGCTTCGGCTGTGTGACTCGTAGCGCCGTCCTGAGGAAACCAAATGTTGCCAATATCCTTCTCTTCAATTTTTGTAAACCAAAATTCGTTCAACATGGCCCGATAAAATGAAATAAGCACTAGTTGAAAAAAGTTAGGTTAGGTGGCGGACCCTTTATTTTGTTTATTATTTCCGGCACCAAAATGTTTCTAGGTGTTCAAATTCTTCGCCCGTCTTTTCCTTTGAAAAAATCGTCTAAAATGTTCCTGAAATGGGACATGACCCCTTAAGGGACTCATGAGATGACAGACCCGACCCAAATAACTCTGCACATTTTGTTAGTCGATGAAAGATATGTCAGTTATTCTCTCTCATTTTTAATATTCCGCGTGAGCCACTGTAACACGCATTGAAGATTCCCGTTTCCATTAAATTCAAGGTTAATATGAAAATTACCATTTTTTTTGGGTTCAAACGAGCGTGTGTATGTTTTCATTATTAACAATGATAGGCACATACTCACACACCTTGACGTATAAAACCCTAGGATTTCACACTCTTTGCTCTCTCTCTCCATCTCTTTCACATGTGCGTATAAATAAATCTACCTGGGTTTTCAAGTAATTTCTTTATTTTTTTAATGTATACGAACGTATACGTACGTACATACCGAGGGAGGGAACAAAGAAAACACCAAAACCCCAAGACCTTAGAAGAACAAGGGAGAAAAAACAGAAAGTCATTCATAAAAATATATTTTGTAACAAGTGTTGCACTCATATCAGGGCCTCTGCTACACCTACCATAATCAACGTCCTCAATTCATCGGTTGCCTTCCTCCAACCACAGACATAACAATAGCGGATTAACTCAAGTCACACCGAAACACCACACACAGGCAAACAAACACAATAAGGCTCGGAATTGTTTGCTGTTTATTCATCATCGTCGTTATACTATACTCACACACACACTAACACAGCATTCTGAACAATGCCAAATACGCTCTGTTTTACAGTTAGTGGTGTAAAAGTCATCCTTAGGCAATGACAATCGTTTTCCATCTAAACCAGCAGCAACAAAACACCAGAGCACGCGTTCACAGTCGTATGCTGTTGGCTGCAGTGATGTGCGCCATGCTCGCTCTGCTGTGAGTGACCGTGTGATGTGATATTTGTTGTGTTCGTTATGTTGTACGGATGGACACGGAGTGTCGTAGTATTTTACACTTTGTTGTGGGAAGACCCATCCGTATCTGAGTGGGTTTAGTGTTGTTGTTCTTCAGTTTTATTGTATTCGTACTCAATATTCGTTTTTCAATAGCGTGAGATTATCTCTCAAAAAGGAAAGCGTATTTGCGTCCCTGAACCTAACAAGAGAGTTTTCGTAAGAGAAAATTCCTCTATGAATATGTGAAGAGATTCGTAGTTGCGCTTAAGAGAAGTGTTCGTTTTCTGCGAATGTTATGTGACCCACTAAAGTTATCGTAATGATTTCATAGTACATCGTTATAAAACAAGAATTTCAGTTGTGCCTGATGAAAGGGTTTTACCAGAACAATTTCTCGTGAAATGATAAGCTCATTAAATCGAAAATCAATATCTTAGACGATCTAGAGTCTTGACCGGTATGTATGTATCACCATGGCTAAGATAGCGTATCGCTGAGACAATCATAAATGACACTTATTGCAGAATCCTGATAGACCATCATCCGGTTCCGGTGCTCATCTCGCGGAGTACATTCTTCTTCTGGTTGCCTATAAGGACATAAATCCAGAAAAGAAAGAATGAAAAAACTTGAAATACCGGACATTAAATGATTTTTTCCGAAAGACACAATGAGTGATGTTCATAACCGTGATGTTCATAACCGGTCGCTAGACTCTTGGGAATATTGAGCCTGTAATCGGTTATAACGGAGATCACGAGGAATCACAATTACGCCCTCTCTAAAAGGGACCAGTTCTGGCTACATTGAGAGGAAGAACACATATATCTAATAAAATCCATAAGGGAGCAATCTAAATTAGATATTGGGTGTATTCCACAAGTTCTGAAAGCTTGTATCATAATGTGGCAAGTAACATATAAGTGAGTCCCATCGAAGGATCCCGCTATTAAAATAATACTAAAACAAGTATAAATACTTTGGTGTCTGCAGGAATATACACAAATTTAACAGGAAACCTGTACCCAAATAAAAATGCTCACTACAATCGTATTTGATTTTGGGTTAAAATTTAAAGCAACTGTGGCACCTTCCATGCAAATGTCCTTAGCAAAGGTAAATTAAGTGAATATGTTTAAATTATGGGATTTTGGTAAATATATATTTCAGAACCGTCTAAGAAGCAACATGTGCGAAATTGTACTAGGATCCGGTGACTAAAAGATAAGTTGGGTTAGTATGTTGGGTTAGTATCGACTAAGGAACTATTAAATCTATCTATGTCATGGATATAATTCTCGTGCTGAACTTAATACAGGTTTACTTCAATTGCTTATGGTGCAACTAAGACAACTATTGGGCATCGACATCATCAGATTTATAGAGTGTAACCACTAGTTTTTCGAGAATCGAAAAGGATGCTCTAACTTCTGACTGTAGCTGTCAAACATAATAAAGGCGCCATAGCTAAGGCTGACAGTTAAAATATTTAAAAAGTAAAGGAATTCGTCGATCTTGCTAGCAAAAAGAATCTATTTTAGTCCAGAAAAAGTTAAAGCCAATCGCACCTAGCTGATGAACCCAGCTGGGCTAACGAAGACTACAGGCGTTGATCAAACCGACATCTGAGATGAGCGCAGGATTGAATAGTATTAGACGATTACTAATACCTTAGTCGGGATATCCAGATGTTCCAAGTCTTATGGGTATGGATGACCGATTGGGTCCAATTTAATCAGTGAATACCATATGCATTATGCGGCTTTAAAAAGTTGGTACTGGGGTACGTTCTCCGTATGTACTTTTCATTGGAATATTGAGAGTAATTCTTACATTGGTCTAGGGTACAGGTAAATCAATGAACAAGTTGTGTGAAATGTTTTTGAGTAAATATAATATTGACAGCAGCACAACAATTTATGAAGTCCTTTTGGAGTATGGCAAACATATATTCTGAATGCAACATCATTTCGATCAGTTTTATGAGTTCATTTTATTGCAGATATTAAGGTGGTATTAATTAGAGCTGCCCCATATAGGGGCTATAAATCCATTACGAACAAATGATACTAGTTAACAACATACACCAACTTTTTTAGTTTTGTGATTCTATCATCTCTTTTTGGGTCTAATTTGCATTTCTTCAAAAAGTAAGAAAATCCTTTTAGATTATGGAATTTAATCATAACAACATCTACTAAGGAAAAATATATACTCGAAATAAGACTTGAAATAAAATAAGTTAGTAACATATTGCTCTTAAATCGGCTATGAACTCTCTCTTTGTGTACCATTATATACAACTGGCTTTCTTAGTACTTCACACTTTAACAGACTGTTAATGTGTCCACATTTTCTCTTAGCCGCAATACGATATTTAATTTCGAAATTGAGCGTATATACAAATAGCGTAACTTTGGTAACTTAATTTTCGAAACTGGTTATTTATACCCACAGAAATTCAAATGTTAGTGAACATGTAGCTGTTGAATAACATTGAATGGAAAACATCAGTGTTGCTATGCTAAGTGCTGCCGAATTTGCTAGATAGTGTTAATGATAAATGTTATTGAATACTTACTAAAGTGAATTAAATACAATAAGTACAAGTGTGAGAGGATGTTTAAGCAATATTGACTTGTATTGATTTGGCATAGAATGCTTACACTGTTATTGTACTAAACCGTGACTGTGAAAGCTCAACATTGCTAAAACATTGTGAGATGAGCGTAAACTTCACAAACATGAACCATTGTTATAAAGACACTATTATATATAACATTGCAATAGGTAGTATCTAATGAATAGACATAGGGGCGTATGACTTGTTCCTTTCAGGGTTATGTTGACAAATCTATGGAACAGAATCATTGACGATGTTTTCGTTTTGTCCTTGTAGAGCCTACAAATAATGTTGGTGTTTAAGAAAAATAGAAATTCAAAAAAGTTCAAAACTAACTATTATTACGAATTTGTCTAGAAGAATTAGCATGTTTGGGAATAAGTGTGAGTGCGAATAAGTGTGTATTTGCAGCTCTGTAAGATAACAATAACCGAGAAAAATCGATATATAGAGAACCACAAATTGAAAACCAAAATGTTTATGGTATGGAAATATATATCTATTTTTGATGTTAATTTGATCGCTGAAATTTTCATTTTTTCATTTTTTCATTTTTTTCATTTTTCCCACCATGAACATGTTGATAAAAATTAATGTGAAATAAGAAATTTCTTTGTTTGTCATGTTATGGAATTACAATTGTAAAAATTTCAACAGAGAAACATAATTTTAAATCAATTTATGGACATATTTGTTTAAATTTCAACAGATTCTTTATTCCAGATACTGGGAAACATTCAATTGGCATTTTACAAAAACCCAGAAATTATATTTGCAATCAATTCAGTTGTAGTCTATCCATCCATCCCAGGAATTACAAAAAATACAAAGAATTGCAAACGTCGCCCAACAAAACAAAAATATTTCGAAAAAGCGAATAAGAGTTTTCAATTGAAATTGTACATACATGTATTTTAGTTGTTGTGTCATAAGTTTCTATTTTCATTGACATAAAAGTGAGTTCAATTATCCGCAGTCCTGCAGTGAAACAAATCTCTAGGTTTTTTTCATTTCCGCTTAACCGAATTCCATTGTATTTTACACATGAAATGATATATTGATGATCTAGTTGAAAACATTCTTTGAAACACGAAACAGTTGTTATTTGTTACAACTATTTTTAGATTGTTTCAATCTTTAATATCTTAATATATATTTACCCTCGACACTGATTCACTGACTCTGTCACGCAGTACGTAGGAATTTAAATAGGCATTCTATAATTCTATATAAATTTCTATAAATAATAATAATAAAAAAAATAATTTTTTTTTTTACAAAATTTTTTTTTTAAATTTTTTTTTTCCACAAAATTTTTTTTTTTCAACAAAATTTTTTTTTTCCACAAAAATTTTTTTTTTCCACAAAAATTTTTTTTTTAAACAAAATTTGTTTTCCATATTTCAACGGGCGCCATAGGCGCATTACAACTTACTAGTGTTTATATATGACTCGTTCGTTTGAATTTGAGGTTTCTAATGGGGCTTGCCATAAACGTGTGCGTTGCAAATTTCTCAAACCAATGTTTATCAGATATACATATTAGGCGTTTTCTTGCAGTTCAGGACACGACTGGCGAATTTTGCCCTATATTAGGGGAAGTACTGGGGCTTTTTAAATTCAAAAGTATACACGACTTACAATCAATTACGATCATTTACATGGGGATGCTTTTTCCATAGAAATTCAAAAAAGTTCAAAACTAACTACTTGTGCCCCTTAAAAATTCAGCAGAATGCCACTAAATGGGCAAATTTAGCATATAAATGGCATAAAATTGGCACTCGTACCCATTATATAAAAAGGACAGCTGTAATTCCACCCAAAATAATAATTCCAAACATATGGCGTTGAAAGTGGACAGAAATCGTATGCCTGGTTGTCTACTTACGGAAGGAACTCCATGATGAAGTAAATATTTACATACATATATATGATTTCCATCTTAATGCATTTGTTGCTTGTTCGTTCTAAGGGTGCTTCAACATGTATCAAAGTCACTTACATTTTGGGACATCAATGCGTTTTTGTTTCAGTGATTAAAACAAATATTAATTCGTGGTTTGCTGTTTGTTCGTCTCAATGGAAATTGGTAGAACTAATGGTTTTAAGTCGTTAAAAAGGCACAATTGAAAGTTATCCAGCTCACATCTGAAGTTGTAACCAGATGATAGGCCCTGGGCTCCATTTACCACTAACTGAATACAATCTTGATCGGTGAAATATCAGAGCGTGATGGCACTGGTCGTATGAAGCAGAAAGGCAAATATTATATGTGTCGGGAGGAGAATAAATTATGAAACACAAGACAGTCTTGCGTAACATCGAAGAAGCCAATATGTTGTGAGCGTAGTTACACTCAAACCAAGTGGAAAACTACACATTCTTCATCACACAACTTTCTATTTTTTTTTTCTGTTAGATTAGATTAATATTTTCTTGTTCGAAATACATTTTTCATTATTTATTGGTTCACATTATTTCTGAGGGTAGGAATAAAATATATTTTAGAAAAAAAGAAATGCCATCCGTGTGGATTTCGGACCACAATGTATTGAAATCAAAATTAATGTTTCCTATGTATATTCTGGATTGAATGAGAAATTTAGTCACTCAGTCCATAGCGATTTTTGATTTGATACATATTCTCCGAGTTATTAATGTTTGAAAATCGAAAATCCCAACCAGGCGTATCTTGAGCCTGCGAAGGTTAAAAAAACACATTGTACAAGAGTTGTTGATGTGTGGTGTTCTTGTTTGCTGCTGACAGAACTTTTTGTTTCGGCAGAACTGGCAATGTTTTCCGCAAGTATTCTCTTGGGTTTTATTTTCTTATTAGTTATTTATATCATTATTGAATCGTTTCATCATCATACTACATATTAAGAAACATCTCCGTCTGAACTCTCTTAAGTCTGTGAGCTGTGTCCATTATAAGTTCACTGTGTCATGGTCAGTCGACGGAACGTAAAAGAATCAGCGTCTAATATAGTGGTAAATGGATAATCAGTGTTATTGTTCTGTGATAGTCACACACACCACCTATTACATCATTATTGTGAGGTTAATGCGATCACATTTTCTGAGACGATCATATTTTCTTCCAGTGTTCCTAATTTTGTATTTCGATACCTTAATTTATAAAGGCGTAACTCCATTATTTTCAAAATACACATCCCACAAAAACCAAAATCAAAAAAAAAAATTGATTTCAGAATTAAATTTGTTGCGCATTTTTATTTAAAATTGCCTTTAACATTTTTTATGTCTGAAGTTTTTCAAATGTTATACAGTTTTTACCTTCTCCTGTAAAATTACGAAAATGCCAGTTACGCCCTTTCTAAATGAAGCCATAAATGCATAAATGTTTTCCCCTAAACATCAGTTTGGTGTTGAAATTCTCTACATTCCTTAGGTTACACTGATTTCCTGGTCTAAATATAGACAGACCACTGTTAACTTAAACTCTACCAAACCAGAAAAATGTTAATGCCACATAATATGTATACTTACTCTTTGCCAAGTTTGCTAGCTGTAAACAAAACCCCCGCAAAACAATAACAGAGAATGCATCATTAGATGAAAGAGAGATTACTAGAGAGACAGAGAGGAAGAGAGAGCAGGCGCATACCCAAGTGGAGTTTCTTCTTATTGGAGACTCTTTTTCTTTTACGGAATCTGAGACAGTACAACAAAATACCAATGCACTAACCAAGTCACAGTACTCCAAACACAACAATAATAACAAGAAAGCAACAACAACCACAATGCCCCACAAACAAAAAAAAACATCCATTCACACCAAAGAGAGCTCCCCCAAACACACGAACACATTTTTTGATGGCATTCGGCACTTTAGTATATACGCGAACTCTATACGGTGAACACGTCCGAAACGGATAAATGCGCGTTTATGATTTTTTCCAATTTTTTGTGTGTTTTGTGTGTGAAGACGTGTAAAATCGTGTCTATGAAATAAAGAAAACAAAAAGGAAAATATTAGAAGAAAAAAAGAAATAAAAACAAAAAGGAAAATATTAGAAGAAAAAATAAAAACGAAAACACACACAAGAGCGGTGTATGAAAACAACAACATAATCACTGTGATTACGTTAAAACGTATGTGTATGCAAAGAAACGTGTGAATGAAAGAAGAAGAAAAACACGAAAACCAAAAAAAAATTAATTATTTAACGGTTTAAAGCCTTGTAATTTCAATGCCAATGATTTTCCAATCTATGAATGGAAAAAGTGTGAAATATATATAAAGGAAAATAGCAATCATTTTCAAAAATTTAAAAGTTTGATTAGTCGTGAGTTTTCAGTCATTTTGACGAATTAGTGTGAAGTTTTTTTCTCGTGTGGATTGGCCACCACCTACCAAATGAGTGTGAATAAATGAGTGCTGAGTTTGATTGTGGGACTATGCCAACAATAGCTGCTGCTTGACACAACAAAACAAAAAAGGTGATAACTTAATTTATAACTGTAGTATCTCTCATCCCCATTCAAGTGCAAACACATGAGTGCATGTATGGATGTTTAGAGAAACAGAAACTAAAATCAATAATGACGAGAGTTGTGTCGACAAAAAAAAAACAAAAAAGAAAGAAGAAGTTTGGAAGGAGTTTATCACGAGTGTCCTCTTTTACGAAGAATAAATTTAACATCGCTGTTGGCTGTTGGTCCTAAATGATGTTGACTTCGTTAAGGTTGATTTTATTTTCGCTAACATCGTTTATTTTCGTAAACTCTGTCGAAGGATAATTAGAATTTACGAGGAATGTTATACGTATTATAGTCGTTCGTCCCTCCACCACCAGCACAAGGAACAACAACAACAGCAATACCGGCTGTACTCTGGCTCTGAGACTCTTCTTCTACTACTGCAACAACAAGGATAGCAACTACAACAACTCTTTGGCTTTGGCCTTATTATTACGGTTTTTGTGCTTGACGTAAATTGGAAAAATGTTTGTTAGCCGAAAAAGGTCTTCTCTAAAGTACCGTTATACACACACACACATACGTTCGTGTGAACACACATCCGAAAAAACGTGTGTATGTATTTCTATTGCAAACTAATAAAACTGAATGGCTTATACCGCCGTCGTCGTCTTGTCCGTCCGTCTGTTCTTAATTACCAGCGAATATCCTTAATTTTAATCCTCTACAGAGTCTTCAAAATAACGTCGCGAAATCTGTTTGTGGTTTTATTGGATTCAGGGCGTATGTGTGTGTGTGTTTGTAACGGAGTCAGTAAATACTGAAATCCCTCGTAGAACACGATATCAGCAACATACGAGAAAGTGTCTTATTGTTTTTTTTTTTTTGTTTGCATAATTCCTTTTGATATCAAGAAATCCATTCCGTTATTCACAAAAATACAATTTATTAATTTAAAGGGAATAATCAATGAACCGGCTTTCTATTTCACTGTCGACATTTCGTGTATTTTTCTTTGCAAATCAAGTCACTTGAAGAAAATTGCGACTATTCAAAAATGTATTTCCGTTTTAAGCATACAAATTGATATATGGGCAACAAATGAAGGTATTAAAAGTACCTATATCCCTTTTGATTTTTGGTATAAACATTTTGTAAACATAACAGAGTCTCTTTTATAATATAATGTAATTCCACATTCCAAATTAAACCACAAAAGTAGTTGTTAGTACAAGTTTTGAACTGTAATTTTGAAGTCCAAGTCAAAGCAATAATATTGCAAATATACACAAACTTAATTCCAAACAATTTTCTTTAACATAAGTCGCTAACAGGAATCTCTTTGTCTCTCATTCTCAAAAAACCATCGGTGCATTCTCCATTTTTGGGTACTCGGAAGGCCGCACAGTTTTGTCTATTTCCAGGTCCAATAAACGTATTTAATAATAGCATTTTTATTTTTTTATATTCCACAAGTTGTAACCCTTGCAACTTTTCGTAAAGCTGCCATCAGACGATATGTTTTTTACAAAAACTATCGAAACCAAGCAAGAGTGGACATTTTTTTTTTGAGTCATAAGCCACCTTTTCATTGGCCGGGTTACATATAGAGAATCACAAATAGAAAACCAAAATGTTTATGGTATGGAAATATATATATGTATATGTTGGATGTTAATTTGTTCGCTGAAATTCGTTAAAAAGGCAAATTTTTTCAGTATGTACACATTTTTCCCACCATGAACATGTTGATAAAAATTAATGCGAAATAAGAAATTCCTTTGTTTGTCATGTTATGGAATTACAATTGTAAAAATGTCAACAGAGAAACTTAATTTTAAATCAATTTATTTCAATAATACTTTCTTAATTTCAACAGATTCTTTATTCCAAATAATGGGAAACGTTCAATTGGCATTTCACAAAAACCGAAATCTGGCATTCTCAGAAATTATATTTGCCATCAATTCAGTTGTAGTCCATCCATCCATCCCTAGAATTACAAAAAATACGGGTGGTAGTACAAACGTCGCCCAACAAAACAAAAATATTTCGAAAAAGCGAATGAGAGTTTTCAATGGAATTTGACATACATGTATTTTAGTTGTTGTGTCATAAGTTTCTATTTTCATTTACATAAAAGTGAGTTCAAAGTTATCCGCAGTCCTGCAGTGAAACAAATCTCTAGGTTTTTTTCATTTCCGCTTAACCGAATTCCATTGTATTTTACACATGAAATGATATATTGATGATCGAATGGAAAACATTCTTTGAAACACGAAACAGTTGTTATTGGTTACAACTATTTTTAGATTGTTTCAATCTTTACTATGTCTATATATGTCTCGTTCGTTTGAATTTAAGGTTTCTAATGTATTATGATTTGTACAAAAAATGTTCAACGGGTTCTTAAAACCAGGGCTGTGGAGTCGGAGTCTGACAAATTTTATTTACATACATTTCACAGAAAATAAAGAAGAAGAAAACTATTGAAATCAAGTAAATCTGTTAATATTTTTTAAAATTTTAAATATTTTCAACTACATGAGGTTTTTAAGTTTAGAGTTTACGTAATGATGATTTCATAAACATCGGTGAATACATATATTTGTTTGTACGAGGGCTATTGTGACGGAGTTTGACAAATTCGCCAGAAATCGGAATTAAGAAATTTATTTAAGTCCGGCTCCGAGTTGTTCTACTTACAAAATAAGTTAATATCTGTTAATATTTTTAAAATTTGAAATATTTTCAATTACGTGGACGATACATTTTTTTTGTGGAACAGTAGAAGTTGGAGTCGAGCTGCTTAAAAATGCTGGAGTCGGAGTCGAGCTATTTTGGTTCGACTCCTCATCCCTCATTTAGATGACACTCTGTAATGAATTTGTGTATTTTCTAAAACGTTGGAATTTTTAGTTTGTATTATTTAATTAAGAAGTAGACCATTGATATAGAATATTACAGTATTGAAATAAACATTATTATGCTAAATTAAAAATATTCAAAAGGAATAAATAATTTGTAAAATTCTAATTTATTGAATTTCATTGAACGATCACACTACACCCTAAATACAAATCAAAACTCCAACGCATTATCGCAACTAAAAATAGTTCTCTTTAAATCATCGTGCAGAATCAACGCAATTAACATAAAAATAGCCGTAACTGTATTTGTCCAGTTAAAGGAGATAGTGTTGGGAAAGACATTTTTGCAGTAGTTGGAGATGTGTACTCTAAACTAATTTATAAAAAAAAGTCAGTTTTGGAAAATTTTCAATTGCAACCCTTTCTATTTAGAGTGGAAAACAAAGAATCATGCACTTATCTGATTTTTTGTTTGTTTTGAAAACTTCGGATAAGCAACATTTGTTTATGACGATCAAGCATATTTACTGTTTTATTTACTCAAATTCCTACTGGTTTCTGTCTGTATGATAGACACACCTTAAGGTGTTTTAAGATCATCGGTCACGATTTAATTAAAAAATAACATTGCAAAAATCTACAAATTTACCACAAAAACATTGTTTGATCAGTCGCCTGTGATCAAACCATCATAAATAACCGCAAATCATACATCAATTAGTTTTTGAAAACTGATTTATTTACTGGTGCCTTAAAGGTTATATGTATACAAAAAAAGAATTGAAATTTGTTTGGTCTCTAACAATTGGCAAATTTGCTATTGTTTTGAAGTTTAATTTGAAACGCTTATCATAATGTAAGCTGTATAAATTAACCTTAAATATTCAAATTATGCGGCCAACAACTGAATCAAATCATCCTATACAACATTTCTCTGAGAAGAAATACAACTTTATGTTTTTTCTTTTCGATTTTTAAGGTCAATGATCCAGACACCTCTCAATGTACTCCCATATGTAATTATTTTCATTTCATTCTCAAACACGTAAATAATATAAACCAAAAAAAAAAAAAAACAAAAACCCGCAGAATTCTGTGAATGCATCACAAAATTTTAACAAATCATATTCAACTAACTGAAACTTGTATTTAGTAAAAGTTGTACATAATGGTGTTTGTGTTGCTTATCTCTCGGGTACGTCTACTGAATTAATAATTCTTATATCGATCGTAAACATATGCAGTTGGCATTGAGCGTCTCGACCACATGTTCGGCGTGTGTAGTTAGGTGACAGGTTTAGGGCAGCAATATGTTAATGCTTTTATTACTGACTGCGCCAACAGACTGCAAATGTTTGTGGCACACCGTGATATGCGAATCAGGCATTTGAAAACAAAATGATTGTGGTGTAACCCATTTGTCTTCTAAGACAATTTAATAATTACTGTATAGTTGCTCATGTACTGATCTTAACAAATTGTGACGCATGTAAATGTGAACGCAGTGAACTACTGATAGACTCCATGATGTGGCAACATATACGTCAAGGATCGGTCTATCCGGAATGAGAGGAGTATAGACAGCTATTGTTTTTAGAAATCCCACCTCTACAAGGAAAGACTTAGCTTCGACTAATCTGATCTACTTACTCGTAAAGTTACAGGCATTTATCACACGGCGGCTGAAAAAATGTCTGAGGTCTTTGATGCCCGATGACTGCAATACGGTCACCTCATTTTCTTCTTACAAAATTTGTAATTTGAAATTGGTGCATTTCCGTCAAAAGTCTGAAAGTTGGTATTGGTAAAAGAAAGTTGGTACAAATAGCACTGTTCATAGATGCCTATTGCACATTTTGTACCAGATTTAAACATATTTATTAAAATACAATTTTAATCGGTTTTCTAAAACCGACAATCGATTTTAAATGAGATAAGTGCACATATGTTTGGTATACTGCAGCCAATTTGTAGGCAATTTGTATAGTGACCAAAACCAAAAAAACCCTCTCGCTTTGTGCTGCTAACACTATCAGTGCATCCCAGTAAATAATTTTAATAAATTATAATAATAACTTTTAACAATGTATACCATAGTAATTATCGCCATGTAGGTAAGGACATAACTGTGTAAGTGTGCATGGTTTATGGCTTCATCCATTTCGAGGTATATACATGTAAAGTCCTATATGTTGGTTTATAGGCCAGGTGGTAGTTATGTCCTTATGTTGCTAGGTGCGTAACAAAGCCCTAGTTTTATTAAGTTCATGACTATGAATTACAGATTTACTTTCGAACATTGTCGTTAAGGTAGCATCTTCTTCGTAGTAATAACCCTCAGTGAGAGCGAGGGAGAAAGACAGAGCAGGATACACACAGCGTGCACAAGTGTTTGCTATCGGTTGTTCACAATAATCCATTACTTTGCCTTAAGCATTGTGTGAACTCTAGTGAAAAATTGGTCAAATCATTTTTGAATACTTGTATAATAATAACAATTTTCAAATATTTTCGCCCCACTACTTTGATAACCTCGGGGGGATAGTTTTACCTTTGGAAATGTATACATATATAGGGATTATTGAAAAGTTCACTTTCCAGCGGCTTATGAAAGACAGATAACGAAAGTTAGTTAACGAATATTCTTTTGTTGTGTGTATATCTGTGTAGAATTTCAGGTAATTTCCGAAAATGAAAATACGTACATGGAATGACATGAATTTGTGCTTTGACAACATTGCATCGCATAGATCGTATAGAGTAAATGGCTTAACTCTATGTGATAATTTTTATTATCTCCATTATGTTATGTGTGGTGTTTTCCCTCAATTTAAAAGACAAGCTTTGGTTTGGATTTCTTTCGTTCGTCGAATATTTGTTATACTAGTCCGTTTAAACTGTGAAATGTAACTCAAGGGAAACACTTTGGCCATGTGGATCGTAATGCGTATTCACCAATTCTCTATTTTCTTATACGTAATTTACTTTTGGCGCCAGTGAAGTTCAATCCCCAGTCAAATGTTTTTTTTAACATTTTGAGCTCTAACAGCGAAGAAGACGTAAGCAAACACATGCGTTGAAAACCTTTTGTTGTGTGTAATTGCCATCGGCAAAAAATGCACTTAGTGGTTTGTTCTTGTTTAAGCAACAACTTTATATGTTCTCCGGTCATTCCTTAATTTTGTTTATGTTTTGTTGATCTATATTCTTCATTCAGTTATGTTAGTCAAGTTCGAGGTCATTTATTATTTCTATTTCTTAGCAAAAATAGAAATGTTTAAAAAAGGTTTAAAGCTTGTGTTTGCTTTGATTGCAGGCAAGGTGTACGGATCCGTTTCGGAAGCTACCACACGTCTTCTTTGCAAATGGATACCGATGATTTTTAATATGAAATGAAGAAATCAGTAATGAAATCAAATACTTTTCAAATGAAATCAACTACGTTACTAGGTCCCCATTTGTTCAATTGATATTAATTAATTTTTCATTTATCAGTTTAGTCCAACATTGACTTGGCAGATTTATTCTTAATCCATTCCCTAAATATCATATTACGAGTTGTTTTATTGGAGCAAAATAAGAAATGGATTTTATTACATTCACAGAAAGGCAAATTTCTCATTTGAAAGAAAAACGAAAAAAAAAATAAAGAGTGGTTCTGCAAAATTGGCTACAATTTCTAGAGTTTTAAAGCTAAGCCTCGGCTGTTTGTTGATTTGGAATGCTGAAGAAATATATTAAAAAAAAGTTTGTTAATAATTTTTTTTTTACCCAAAGTAAGTTTTTCGGGAAAATTTTTAAAGAAGACTGAAATAAAATATGTAAGATATAAAGCAAGCCTGTTCTTTTTTTTTACGCTTGCTGTACTCATATACACACATACTTATGTATATGATGGTGCACACAGAGTTGCGGCAAATTATACAATTCAGATGTAATAAAAATGGTCGAAAATGGGTTAGGTTTTGATTTAAGAAATTATTTAAAAAAGCGACACCTCTGATTTTCCTATAATTTATTTATTGTCATTAGTTCCTTATTATGTGAATGACCGTTTGGGGCTGTAAAAAAATTTAAGACAGAAAAATACATTATTCGTATTTTTTTCTAAGATTCCTCAGAAATTTAAGATGAAAAAAGTATCCATATGTCTTGCAATTAAAATTAGATATGGATTATACGAATTAATGGAGGGTTTTCAATATTATTTACAATTTTGTGAATCCTTCCGCAATCTTTATAAATCATGTGGTAATATTACAATGCATATCCCAATCTTATGCAAATTCTTCGACAAAAACTATTTACATCGTGCAGAAAAGGAGAGATTCATAGACTCAAAATATATTCAATTTCATATCGTATATATAAACTCACAACTTAAATCACATTGCTAATAAATTACACATTTTGTTCTTGTCTCATTTGCAGATCGGCTGTGTGAACGCCAACACCTTGACAACAAGCAAAATTCTTCAAAAGTACATCAGAGTTTTCATTTCGGCCACCACCCCTACAAAACTTCCAGCATTCAAACATATCAGTGTAAACATAAAAAAAATACATAAAACATTAAATATCAAAATAAATGTTTGATGAAACAACATACTATGGCATATCTCTAATTAAACAAATAATTACCTACAAATTTATTCAACCTGTCAAAAGTATTATCAAAAAAACAAAACAAAAAAAATCACACATATCAAATTCATTAAACAAAATGTATAAAACTGTTATATCTTTTAATTAATGCGCGTTTTCTAAAAGTTTAGAGAATGTTAACGAAACAGAAAATCAAATAGAAAAAAACAAAACAACAACAATAATAACAAATTATGCAAATACACATACATTTTGGAAAAATTACAAATTACCATTTCAACTGCCAATTAATTCATTAGTTTCAACACACAAAAAGGAAACAAAAAAAAAAGAACTGTTTTCGACGTCTCTTCAGATCGTCAGATGGATGGATGTTAGATATTCATGCAAACAAACAAACATATCTACATAGATCCACCAACAACAACAAAAAGCGACAACGACAATTGCGTCTAACAACAGGAACAACAAAATCATTGGGGTTTTTGCAGTTGTTCTCATTATTTGGTCCACAATTACAACGTCAGTCGTCCATCGGCGGTCGTCTGCGAAGCGGTCCAATTCTTCAGTCTCTTACACATTTTTAAGCCATTTACAAATTGTACTTAAATGTAAATGAGTTTTTGCGTTGCAGATAATGATGATGATGAATAAATACACTTTATGCTAAATGCGCGCGCCCCCCATCTCTAAGTAAAATCAACCAAAAAAAAAAAAAAACACAAACACACACAGCAAAATAACACAGCAGTAGCAGCAGCAAGAACAAAGTTTTAAATGTTCTGTTGTCTGTTCAACGTTTGCTTCAGTTTTCGACATTAATGCTGAGCGCCGGAATTAATGCAAATTGTTAAGTTTAAATCTAATCTGCTCGACCGACAACTACGACTACGCGTTAATAGAGCAGAAGGGCCCCCCACACACACACACAAACACACAAATAACCATCCCGTGTATAAATAAATAACTAAAAGAAAGTGAAATTCTAACAAGGATTGTCAGTTGGGCAATCGTTCACGCAATTTCGGAGACATAACAAAAAGTGGTGTTCGTTCGTGTTGTCGTCAGTGTGTCAGTGTGATATTACGAAATCATTTAAAGATACCCATCCTGGAATTTAATCACTCCGCCCTCGAAAGAACAACAACGACAAACTGCCATTATCAACACTGTGAAGATTTTGAAAGGTAAGTTTTTTTTGATTTACATTTACATTGAATAACAAAATATGTACATACAGAACAACTTAACTGAAATATGGAAATGGACATTTGCTTATATTTGAGCTTGTTAGGGTAGGTTGGAGCCTATGATAGAAACGGGAAATTTCTGACACTGTAGTTAATGGTAGCTTCATCCAATTGTTACTTTAGAATGATAACAGTCATTGGCCTGAAAAGATTTAATTATGCCTTCCTATATTCACATCCAATTTGTCCGTGCTTCTAGATAATGCTTATCAATAGTGTCTACACCGTAGATCACATTGTGGTGCCCTGTATTTAGGACTCTCTACATATATCTGTTTCTATCATCCAAATAGAAATGCATTTCAACACCGATTGATTCGGAAAGAGGGGAAAAAAATAAAAATACACGTGTATCGGCGATTTTCATGTACACGTCAGAATTTTTTTTTTTAAGTTTGAAGTATAAAGCTCGTAGTGGCCCGTGTGAAAGCCTTTGGACCGATTTTTAACCCTTTTTCAGTGATCCAATCGAGCAGATTTTTGGCAGGCAGACTCGTGGAAATGTCTGTATCACGTCAAATTTTTTAAAAAATTGATTTTTATCATTCCTCAGATTTTCCTAATTTTTTTTTTTTTTAAGGTTTCAGTTCAAAAAACATTTTTTTTTCGTAACGCTTAAAGGGTTTAAAAATTTGGAGTCTCTTCAAGTTATGCTAAGAAAAGTGAAAAAAATATTTTTTTTTCAAAAATAATAAAAATTGGGGAAAATCTGAGAATTGATAAAAATTGTTTTTAAAAAATTTGATGTGACACGGACATTTCCACGAGTCTGCCTGCCAAAAATTCGCTCGATTGGATCTCTGAAAAAGGGTTAAAAATCGGTCCAAAGGCTTTCACACAGGCCACTACGAGCTTTATACTTCAAACTTAAAAAAAAAAAATTATGACGTGTACATGAAAATCGCCGATACACGTGTATTTTTATTTGTTATCCCCTTTCCGAAAAAGTAAATTTGGTTCATAGGACAGAATGTGTGTAACACGGTGTAATAGGTCCCGATCAGTGAGTATGCTGATTTAAGAGTTGACATCAATTCCACCCAGACATAGACCTAGGTCTGTTTTGGCCTGACGATTATATGCCACGAATTTGCCACACACCGCAAGAGAGTGCCAATCTGGACAGCTCGATATTGAACATAATTGAATATTTCTGTGGTTTTCACGATTAACTGAAAGAAAATGTGAACTCAATATTTTTTTTTTTTTGATATTGCGACTTATGTAGAATGGATTAACTTAAGTGGTTATTTGCTAAGAAAATTGAGTAACGATACATTTTTTTTTTAAATTTGGTTTTGTTCTCGAAAAATTCAGATTTTGCCTTACAATTTCCAAAGATTTCTGGTATAACATATTTCTGATCGGAAATGCTAAATTCACCAAATTCTTTCTTATTATAAACAGCAATCCTCTACTTTTTAAACAAATGGAAATGTTACCATTTTTTTATGTTGTTTGCTGTGAGTGAACCTTTTTTCTCTGCCAAATGTGTCAACTTCGAACCCATTTTCCAAGAAAAACTTCAAAAAAAAATTCCACAAAATACTTGTAACTTTTCAATAAGACTAATTAAACTCGCTTGGTCGTCCTTTTTATGTTTCGTTCAATTTCATAAGAAATCCTGTCTTATGATTAATCTATTTGTGTTAGTTGTTTACTCGATTCTATTCATAGAAATAACAAAAATAATAAAAATTCAGCTTAGGCTTTAGGTCAATGGCACTAAAATGTTAAACTTTTAGGATGCGTTGTAATACGGCCAAACTCTTTCGCTGTTGAACGGCCCAACCGAACTGGAGTAGCTTGTTCATTTGTTTTATATCCGCCTAATAAAGAAAAACGTGTGCTTTTATGTCTAAGAACATATTTAGAAAATATATTTTGTGTCTTGTACATTTATCACAGAAAAAAAATCGAAATTATTCAGAAAATGACTGAGCACATTCGTAGAATGTTCAAGGTTGTGATATGTCAAATTTGGACCACATATACATGTTCTGTAAAATCCATATTTCATTTTGTGCTCTACTCAGACAGAATTAATGGATTTTTCTATGAACGTAGTATGAATGTGTATCAAAGCGATTCATTACGAGCATTTACATGGCAATTGAATTGTAACAAAGGCGATTTGAAAACTACAATTACCGTGTTAAACATTGAATTTATTTGCGACGACCTAAAATTACACAAAGAGTTATTATTTTTTATGAACAACAACAAAAACAAAAATGCCGACAAAAACCTAAAAACATGACCTTCTGTCAGCAATAGCGGCTTAAAAGTATTTTAAAAATATGTAAACACTTTTGGGGGCGCTAGCACAATGGGCATTGTATAATTTTTGGTGTAAATTCTTTAAAAAAAAATTCCTTATTCTTTAAACTCTTTTCAGACACTTATCCGTAGTTACAATAATGTTGTTTCTATTATTATCAGTTGGTAGTTAAATTATGTCGTCCATAGCTCCTGACATGAGTTCGGTTACTAGGCATGTCCTTCATAAGGAAATATTTTTCTTTTATATGAAAATCTAGACCCACATATTTCCCGAAAACATACCCGAAAACTTTGTCTTTTTCTTCAAGTGTCGTATCACCTCACCTTTTGATATGATGGCCTACGCATTCTCTACTCTATCTGCGTAAGAAAAGTAAAACAAAAGCGAAACTTTTACATGCTCGTGTTTTAAATCGGGCCAATTATTTCTTTTGCTGCTGCTGCGTCGGTTTGAGCTGTTGAAGCCCAAATATGTGTAGGTCAAAGTGACGTAGGTTTCGCCATAGTTACGTGTTTGCACTTGTACAAAAAAAAAACTCTTTGTTTTCTTCTGAATATACTTTGACACTTTCGAATTTTATTATTTATATTGAATGGTTTATATCATTATTCATAGATACGGTAGTTAACTACATATTGTGTAGGAATTTCACATTAAATCAAAGTGTTATTTCCGAAGGTTTTTCGATTTCCATGACGATTGCTGAATGTGTTTGGTATTGTTCGATATTGTGCTGGACAATACATTTTCGAACACTATTTCTATTGAACTTTTATTCGAAAGAGAAAAAAATATAGTCGGAAAATACATGTGGTGTATAGTTTAGGCGACTATTCCTTGGTTAGATTCGCATCTTGGTTAGATTATCAACACATTTTTTCAGCCGCCATGTCCACCTCGTAAATGCCGGCGACTTTACGAGTAAGTGTGTAAGCCACGTAAAAACTCCGTTCGGAGCCGTCTTTAAACAGTATGTTCCGATCAGTGAGTATACAAATTATATCGTACACATCACACTGATTTGAGGGACGTTCCTTGTCTTTTCCTTCATGGAATGTTAGGGGCAATAAGTAAGTAAGTTGAGGCAAAGGATGACCACTTTAACATCATATGTCACAAAATGCTAACAATGTTGATCATCGAACAGTACTCTGCTGTATTGATCGTAACGTGGCTGCAATCATCGTCTTGGTAGAATTACGGCCCATAAATCGCTCTTGAACAGCCTGTCGCTGCTTTTCTGGCTTTATTCCAAGACTGTTAAACCGAAGATAAAAAGTTGTCGTAGGTCGCACGGCTTCAGCTGTTGTATCAGCTGTATATGGTATGGCTTTAGACCGAGATCCTTACATAAACTAGTCCAGGGACATTTGGCGATTTTCATTAACACTAAGCAATATGTTGCTCCGTATAAACTCGACCGATGAAAACCTGTGCGATTGGTCACAATAGATTATTGATTTAGTTCTTTTTTACCACATTTTCAGTCATTCTGGGGGGGCGACCGTTTGGCAAATAAAGCCTAACGACAATGGAGTGACTGAGGTAAAATAGGTTATGAATCGTCATGAATGATACATGGATTCTCAGAGCTCCAGAAGCGCATATTTTTTTTTTTTTTCATGCTGGCCAAGGAAAAACTCGGACTTTATGTATACTGAGAGAAGATGTTATCGAACGTATATTTCTGTCTTAACCTGCTTTAAAATTATCTTGACACATGAATAATTAATGGCCAAGCAAAAAAGTTGTTATCAAAATTTTTAATGAATTCTGGACAGCTGACTCTGACCTTTTTGTTTGACATCGAAGAAAGTTAAAGCAAAATATGGTGGGTCAACATTGCAAAATAAAAAATGCTAAGAAATTCCAAAAAAAAAAACTTTTAAGAAATTCCAAAACAAAACATAAATAATCTCAGCAGAGTAAAACAACAAGTAAAGGTAGCTACATTGATACCGAAATTCCGAACAAAGCTTCTGTGGGGTTGAGCCGTAGTTTGGGTACAATAATTAATGGCTAATTAAGTGAAGCCAAACAGGCCGACAGGTTTTTCTGTTGTTGTTGTTGGTTGATTATGCCAGTTGCCGGATGGATGCTTGCGACAGGTTTATGTTTTTATGTTATTGTATGTTTTACAGTTTTTTGTTGTTGTTTTTTTTCTCTTGATTCTATGCCTGACCGTGTGTTTATGGTGTTTGACTTAAACGATGAAAGATTGTTGATGATGAAAAAAAAAATCAACTGTCAATAATAACTTTTTCAAATTTATGGCTCGCATAAAACGCAATCGTACAAATATCAATTATATTTTTAATTTATATTCGTATTATAAGCCTTTCAGCAACGAATAGGCCGGCAAACACTCGCCACTTGAGATTCACATAAAAAAACCAACAGAATTTCAATAAAACTGTGATAATTAACCAAAACCACTCATTCATACGCAGATTGTTTACAAGCGTATGTTGTATATCGATGACAAAATTGTTACAGACCTGAGAAGACAGATGTACATATTGTCTTTCCTATGAAAGGTCCCTATCATATTTATGACAATCACAAAAAAAAAAATGAAAACTTTGATTTTTGTTGGTTTCTAGGAAAGTATTTTTGTTTTAAAGAAAATAAAAGAATTTCTCTTCTTCGAAGAAATGGGAAATGGAAAATATAAAAATCATACACACAACAATCCTAAATTAAGCCGTTTGTTTTCAGATATCATGATGTAGATTGGTCATAAGTCTCTGCGGCTTGATTGTATGCGTACATAGCCCCAGCATCATGTGACATTTCGGTAGGCATGTAAGAGGGTGTTTGGAAAAGTAACAGAAACTTGATTTAAGTTCGGATTTTTGTAGCTCGGAATTCTTAATCTTAATATATATTTACCCTCGACACTGATTCACTGACTCTGTCACGCAGTACGTAGGAATTTAAATAGGCATTCTATAATTTTCTATAAATAATAATAATAAAAAAAATAATTTTTTTTTTTGTACAGAAATTGTGTTTTCCCCAAATTGTGTTTTCCCCAAATTTTTTTTTACCAAATTTTTTTTTTCCAACTTTTTTTTTTCAACAAAAAATTTTTTTTTTCCAATTTTTTTTTTTTCAAATTTTTTTTTCTAAAAATTTTTTTTTTCCAAAAAATTTTTTTTTTCAACAAATTTTTTTTTTCAACAAAAATTTTTTTTGGAACAAAAATTTTTTTTCCGTATTTCAACGGGCTCCATAGGCGCATTACAACTTACTAGTTTTATATATTTTTATTTAAGTGCATAATAGGATAGAAATAAGATGGAAATGGGCATATGTGTAGAACGCTTGGATTAATTTAAGCCAGAATAAATACTTGAAATAGTATGCAACTGGGATTGATTTAAGGAAAATTTACATTAATTAGACATATCATAATTCTATAAATTCAAAATAGGATGAGCTCGAAATGGATTTAAAGAGAGTAAATTTTTAACCGTTCACAGTTTTCTCTCTCAAAAATAGTTCTGCGAGTTTTTTCTACTACCTCAATTCAAATTGAACTTACTTTTCCTAATAATTATTTAACTACACTTAAATGCATCGGCATCAAAATTTTCAAATGATAACTGATGTTGACAAGCGCATAATCCGAAAAACGAGAAACAAACAAAATATTGTTTAAATAAATAGTTGATTTATTCATATTATAAGAATTTTCCTACTTGATTTCAAAACTATCTCAATTATACTTGTTTTAAGAATAACTAACTACGAATCATAGTTATTTTTTAAATACGATTTTAGTGCAAATAAAGAATATTCAGTTTGAATTTAGAATGTCATTTTTCTCTCAGTGTATACCGTGGCCATCTCCAATGTCGACCCGTTGGCTTATACTAGTTTATGTTGTTCTATAGAAGAGGTGCTTCCAAAAGGCCTTCCAAAATATTCCATATCACCCTCGTAGAAAACGCACATTTCCAATGTACGTGCTAACAGCAAACAGTCTCCTATATGTACATGCCCCTAAAAGTAAAGAGCTTTAATAGCTTAAATGCTATTGTTGCTACTTTTGTTATGGTCGTGTGCGGGTGCATGTGTTCTCTTGAGTTGTGTTTTTCGTTTGGTTTTCCAAAAATATGACATCAATTCCAAAATATTGCTACACCATATATCATGCACATAAAGGAACTACCGAACGAATGAATGAACGAATGTTAGTCCAATGTTTGTCTTTATTTTTCTGTTTGGGCCTATTTATCTGAACATGTATTTATCATTCATTCGCTCGTACGTTTATTAATTCATTCCGTCAGTCAGTCAGTCTTGTGGTTGGTTCGTTGTACTGATTGAAATATGTGAGCGAACAAATTCAATTCCAATGCTTCCGCCTTGCCAACAGCGTTACTCAGATTGGCTTCTGGAAGTAAAGAAATATTTGACATCGAAAGCATAGGCACAGCAACAACAGCAACATCGGCGAAAATGACACATTTTTTTTTATATATGAAAGCTGTATCCCCGGATTAGGTATTTATTCGTGTTCGTGTCATGTGCTTGTCCGTGGTACAGTGGTCGCTTCAAAAATTAACGCACCAGACTATAGTATGGGAATAGGCTCTTAGCACAGTCAAGACTGACGGAGTAGCAATGTCTTGATGAATGTTATGCGGCCCTGACACATTACAACTGGTTGTCCAATTTGATCAACCAGTTGTAACGTGTGAGGGCCGTCTTAAATTATTATTGTTAAGCAAAATCTGGCTTCCTCGTATAATAAAGGAAAAACATTATCGACAAATGGGAAAATTCTCAGTGAGAACCCGATACTCTAAACAGCAAACAAAAATTTCGCGCTTGTAGATTTTTCTGTCCTATGAACCAAATGTACATATTCGGAAAGAGGGGAAAAAATAAAAATACACGTGTATCGGCGATTTTCATGTACACGTCAGAATTTTTTTTTTTTTAAGTTTGAAGTATAAATCTCGTAGTGGCCTGTGTGAAAGCGTTTGGACCGATTTTTAACCCTTTTTAGTTCCAATCGAGCTGATTTTTGGCAGGCAGACTCGTGGAAATGTCTGTATCACGTAAAATTTTTTAAAATAAAAAAAAAAATGTTTTTTGACTGAAATCTTAAAAAAAACGATAACCATTTAAAAAAATAATTAGGAAAATCGGAGAATTGATAAAAGTCTATTTTTTAAAAAATTTGACGTGATACAGACATTTCCACGAGTCTGTCTGCCAAAAAACAGCTCGATTGGATTACTGAAAAAGGGTTAAAAATCGATCCAAAGGCACAGGCCACTACGAGCTTCATACTTCAAAAAAAATTCTGACGTGTACATGAAAATTGCCGATACACGTGTATTTTTATTTTTTATCCCCTTTCCGAAAAAGTAAATTTGGTTCATAGGACAGAATGTGTGTAACACGGTGTTATAAGATAATGCTTTTTAGCCAAACGCTCCTACCCATGCTTACGAATGATGTACGATTATGATTATGTATTGATTTTTTAGCGCTGACTTTACCGGCGAGTACTCATGTAAAATGTCTTTAAAAGAACCATTAGCCGGTTGCAGTCGTTTTTTAAACTCGTACACAACCCACTGATATCCGATAAGTTGCCTGACTATTCCTTCACTGCATGTTAGGGGGATACTTCCTCATACACACTGATGATCCGTAGTGCTCCAGTTAGATTTGATACCACTGTAAACCAGTATGTAATATCAAAAACTAACCAACCTCCAGGTTATTGTAGCCAATGTTTTGACTGCCTGACGATTGTCACACCAAGTCAAGTGTGCGTGTGTACGCGCTGCCACATTATGTATACAAAATAAAACAAGCCGGTATTGAATTGAAACAGAACATGACTGAAGTAAGAGAAAAACGCCACAAGAAGACGAAAAAAATAAAAAAAAACAAGCCCAATCTCATGGGATGATGTCAACAAGCAGCGCTTATACTGGCTGTCAATATGTGACAACGACGGGTGCTATACAGACAAAAACATTGACAGCGCACTCGTCGCCCTGCAGTAGTTGGAGGAAGTCGCAGCACCCGATAAATATGGGAGATGCAAAGAAATGCCAACGGTAACCAAATACAGCTCGTTGTAGACAAAATACATACTACCACCGATAAAATACAATCATCATCATCATCATCATCGTATATATGAAATTTAATACATCCAGCCCTATGCTGATCATGATGAAGTGGAGGGCAGCAGATGAAGAAGACGCACAAGAAAAATACTATGGCACATGTATAATGTTTTTATAACAAAACCACCACACACAAACAAAAAATATACAATATATTTGTTCAGCATCTTCTTCTTCTGTTGATGTTTTGTTTTTATTGTAGTTGTAACATTTAAGAAGTATTCGGTGAACAGACATATAGACGAAGCTTTAACATCATGATAAATGTTCACACGTTAAAAAATATTTCGGCCTTTTCACCCCCCCATTCGGTATTTGCAAAAGAAAAGAGGCGTACTCACATACAGCTGTAATATTCATGTGTATATGTATGAATATTTGTGTGTATGCGTATGTGCGTTCTTCTTAAATCATATGACAAATTGTTTAAGGTAATAAAGCAATTTGTTAAAGAGTGTTGTCAGCAAAAATATTTGCAAGGAAATGAAAAAAAAAAAACACGTCAACCATTTAAGAGATTACCGGTGTGGAGAGAGGAGGCGGTAGTGAGGCGTTGCCTGCGGCGTGTTACTGGGATGTTACATTGAATTTCAATATTCAATGGAAATTGTCGGTGTTTTTAAAAGAATTGTTTCGATACTGTTAAAATGTCTAAAGAACACCGATATACAACCGACATTCTGGCGATGCTGATGGAAGACAATGGAGGTGGATACTCTATTATACCCTATCATTGCCACCGGTCTCCTCTGTACACGGTACAGAAGCTACAAATATGTGTTTGGAGCCCCTGCCCATGTATGGGAGTTATATTGCAGTTTTCATGCAATATCAAATCACTGACCTTTGTATGATATAGAAAGACGTGTTAGAGAAGTTTTAGCTAACGTATAAATAACATTAACTAAATTACGTCACCTTTTAACATCGAATGCCGACATTTCATATGACAGATTGTACAAAAGAATGAGCAGCATTTTCTGACTGGCTCATAATTCATTATATTTAAAATCAACTTAACTGCCGACTATTCAGATCTGTCGAAGCAATGTCATTACAGGATATTTTCGTTTAGTCAGAACTTAAAAAAATACTATTTATTTATTTATTAATTACAATACAAAGTAAATTTATATTATAATTTTGGGTCCAAGGGTAAACCGGGTGACAAAGACCATTTGGCTTGATTTTTGCAGCGACAGACCAAAGCCTCTGGTGGGAATCGAACCCACAACCACCACGCTGATAGGCAAGCACGCAACCAACTCGCCTACCGGGGCGCTTACAAAAAAAAAAAAAAAAACAAAAAAAAAAAGAGAGAAAAAGTTCGGAGAGGATCAAACTCCACAATTTGTTCAAAGAGCTGAGTAAACATCTTTAAAAGTTTTTTTATAGTATTTTAGAATGTCATTACACACTTGTGATTACCTTCATACCGCGCACAGACTCGAAAAACGTTGAAAAAATTGTATAACAAAACCAAATCAAATTCTACATAAGGAAAAACGAAGCAAGCCCATGCTACAAACCATTGCACGACCTTTTCTGCCATTTTAACTAGCTTTGCTCTCACTGTGACATGTTTCCAGCGTTCACATTAGAAAACACAATCACCTTATAGCGCCATATCATAGCACTACTTTTAGAGAGCACTCTGATATCAGCCAAAGGTATCGGAGAGAACTCAGAAAGTTTCTAAAGTAAACGAAGCTAAAAGTTGTCCAACTGAAAAGTTTTCCAGTTTCTGTACGGCTTTGGTATTTTCATAGACTAAACATTTATTTGGAGATTACAAAATTATTATAGAGTTTTATCTGTCCTTTGAGTGCAGTAATCAATAAATGGAGCAAAGTATAAGTAGACAATTGTTGTCATGTCCTAACTGGTATACGAACGTCATAGTCACGGTCACTCACAATCAGATTATTATATTTCGACTACTCTAACAAGGATTTGGAAAGAGAAAGAGAGAAAAAAAATAATGCTTGTCACAGACCTTCTTAGAGAACTGACGATGCGAATCAGTACATGATCTTAGTTTCAAAATGTACTTTCGTGAAAACTTCTAGAAGGCATTTCATGAGATATGCTCTATAATTTCACCTGTGCGATGTTTTCACTGTTAACAGTGAATAACTTACAAACTTGGTAGCGATATATGCGTCTTTCTAATACATTTCTAGACAAGTAATACATGGTCGCCGGTATTTACAAGGAGCCGTTGATCTGACTTTGCTGTTCGATAGTCGCACGCTCTAGTTATTACACCACGGTCCACCACTCCTTGACCATCTTACCACCGTTAGAATAAGTTAGCGGGAATATTTTTGATTATAGATTATATATGATATAGGATTTAGATAAATGACGGTATTAAAAAGGAATTCTTCTCACCTTCTAAAAATACTCATTTTCTAACACCAAAATAATACTCTTACAAATACCCTTCGTTTTGGAACCTGCTTAACAGCGAAAATGAAATAAAATGCCATCCCTTTCAATGGTTTCCACCGAAATTTATATAAATGTGATTTAATCGAATTTCCGCTTTCCCTATGAGCATTTCCTAAAATTAACTCTTTTCACTTCGGGTGGCATTCCTGTGCATTTGTCGAAATTCTCTGGTAACATTTTATCTAAATTTTCAACGACATTTATGTCCAACATGAATCAACCTCAATATAAATATGAACGACTTAAGGAAAAGTTTCGAAAAGTGCTTTAAACATTAAAGATAAACCCACAGAAGAGAACGAGAGAGCAAGAGATGCAGAGAAACATACAAACTAAAAATTGGTAGCCAAGATGCCATGAGGCAAAACAGCGGCACTTATCAAAAAAAAAACGTGTACGCCACTATGTTAACATATCTGACGCCAAACCGCAGAAATATTAACGCAACCATTAAGACTCCAAACAACCAACAACCGAACGAACTGTCTTTGGCTTGGCTTAGCTTGGCCTGGTCGGGCTGATGAAGTGGGTATCTGCATTAAACACTTGGTTATACCTACTCATAGTTGGAGCAAGTTTAAATTTTTGCCCGTTCTCGAAGTTGTTTTGTGTGATTGGTCGCTCAAGTTGCTTTAGTTAAGGTTGGTTGTTTATTTAAATATTTCCAATGGCCATAGAAAATTGTGTATGTGTGTGTGTGTGTGAGTGAGTGTGGAGTGATGCTGACAGGCTTAAGGCGACGTTTTGGGATAATGTCAGTTTCAAGAGAATGGATGGATTAAAAACTCAAATAAATTGAAAGACAAGTCATGATAATAGTAACAAAAAAGCAACGAAAGCAACAACGTAATTTGCCGCCTTTATTGTTTATCTTTTGCGCCAGCTAACGACTGGCTTCTTTGTGTGACCGGCTTTGTCCGGTCCAACGCGTCAGTTAACCAATTTGTTTGAGGCATTCCGTCCGTCCGTCCGTCGGTCTGCCGTCACTCACTCAATCATTATCAGAATAGTTGAGCTGTCTTGCAAAGTAATCTGTATCTGCGGTTTCCTATGTTAGTCAATTAGAGAGATAGTTTCCGATGCTTTGAGGCTTTTCTTGTTTTCGGTTATAAAATGTGATAAATTTTCGGTAATATTTCGTTGGTTTTTAATTTGCGGCGGTAATTTGGTAAAAGTCATTCTGTTGTAGATGTTGTGTTATGCGTGTGTGTGTGTATGTGTGAGAGGTTGTGTGATATATGTGAATATAATTTAAATATTATCATCATTAAAATATAATTTAGCAGTTGGTTTTATTAACATTTATTGTTGCTGTACATAAATATGTGTATATGACGTCTACGTCTACGCCTGTCTGTGCAGGTGTGGCCTTCAATATTTCAAATTTAGCTCCATTTTTCTTTCTTTTTGTTTCGGTTTGGGCTACACAAAAAAAAATGCCAACATGCCATTTGGCTGTAGCCGAAGTGTAAAACATTTTGTTCTTTTACGATTATCATGTATGGAATGTATATTGTTAAACAGAATTGTTGCCACTACTGTTGTTGTGTTTTGCAGGGGTTTTATACGTTTATGTGTAAGTAAGTGTTATCCTCTTTTATGGCCCAAAAGGCAAACGGCGGCGAATTCAGAAATATTTTATACGACTTTGTTAGAAAAGAAAACTGCACCTAACAAATAATAAATTGTGGTTCACATATCCATTGAATGGTGGTTTAGGAGTCATGCACTACAATGTGTATATGCATTGATGTTGTTGTACGTTATAACGAATTTGGCTATCGATGATTATTTGGGGTATCGTAAATAATGCCTTGTTCATCCAATAGCGCCAGTTATGCATTCCTTATGTGGGCAAACCGATATTACCGCATGTATTGTAAAGGGTCCGCCATTTAACGATTTTTTGCTTACTTATTCTGCTTATTTCGCTGTCGTTATTTCGGTTATCGGGCCATGTTGAACGAATTATTCTTTACAAAAATTGAAGAGGAGGATATTGGCCACATTTGGTTTCAACTGGACGGCGCTACGTGCTACACAGCCGAAGCTGCACTCTATGTTTTGCGCCCCGTTTTTGAAGATCGCATTACCAGCCGCAGAGCTGATGTCGTTAGGCTACTGCATGGTTAGCCGAGGCAGCCATTTGAATGAAATTATTTTGAAATTTGAAAAAATATGCTGTAGTTTTTTTTTTTATAGAATTTTCAAAATAAAAAAAGGTTATTTGGCAGACCCTATATTTAAATATATGCTAGATTTGTGGACAACATATCCGCCATAGGATTAGATACAACATCTTACAGTTGCCTAGATTGTGTTGATACATATTTTCAAACATTTTAAAATGTGAACCGAATTTTAATCAAATTGTTCTTAGATTAGAAATTTTCGTGACAGGTGAATTTGTTTTAGTCATAAATAAAAAAACATCGAAACTAGAGCCCTCAGCCTGTCAAATTGAGCTTCGTATTACCAATGTTTCTTACTCTTCCTCTACAACTCCTCCATAAATATAGATTTATATTTATTACCACTTGTTTTTCTCGTAGGATCCGCTGTGCAACGTCGGATCACCCTCAAATTTGTATTCATTAGTCTGTCTAAATGGCGATAAAAACACAATTTTTCTTCGAAGTTGTTTAGTTTTTCTTATGATCATGTTTTTTTTGTTATTGCCTTATATTAAGAGTCTTATACACGAATGCAAGCTAAATGATTATTGTTTTTTTTGTTGTCAAATGGAGAGAAATGATGGGTCAGCGAAAGCACACAATACACAACCATACGTACACGCTGAAAAAAATGGTAATTTTAACAAATTTCAGCAAACAAGTTCGCATCAAACATATATATATTTTTCCATACCACAAACATTAACTTGTTTGTAGGTGATAAATATCGAATGCAGTTTTGAGTCATATTTATTTTTTTTTCAATTTGTGAATATATATATATATATATATTATATATATTATATATATTATATATTTACCCTCGACACTGATTCACTGACTCTGTACGCAGTACGTAGGAATTTCAATAGGCATTTGTTATAATGCAAATAATGCATTTTTGTGAAAAAAAAATTTTTGTTACAAAATTTTTTTTTCCACAAAAATTTTTTTCAACAAACATTTTTTTTTAACAAAATTTTTTTTTCAACAAACATTTTTTTTTAACAAACATTTTTTTTTCAACAAAATTTTTATTTTTTTTTGAACAAAAATTTTTTTTTCACAAAAATTTTTTTTTCAACAAACATTTTTTTCTCGGGCGCCATAGGCGCATTACAACTTACTAGTTTCTATATAACAATCCATCTCATGAATGCAAACAATTTACGAAACCAGTTGCAAATACACACTTATTCGCACCCAAATGTTGTGCTTTGTTGAATTTAATAAGTTCGTTGTCTGTTTTTCCCAAACACGCTATTGCTTATACACAAATACGTAATATTAATAGCACATGAGTTTTATATCCAAATATGCTTTGTGTAGATGGAAATAAGCTTTACTTGCTACAAACACCAAACACGCGTTTTACTTGTGTGTAAACAAAAAAAAAAGACGTATTTTTTGTCGTGTAGACGCGTTTCGTCGTTGGTTAAGCGACTTATCAATACCTTCGTGCTGCAGTAGTACTGACCTGCCGTTGCATGTTTATTTCGTTCTATATATACGTATCTGACTATGAAATAAATTCTGAGAACTACACATTACTGACGAAGAGCAACGATCAGTAACACTGAGTATCAATAACTCTACCGTTTTTCATTTAAAAAAAAAATAAAAAAATATTTTTTTTTCAGGGCTTAGTGACGACTACGGCAGCAACATTAACATCAGTGCCCACCGTACGACAACATGGTTAATAAATGTTGTTCAACTTTATAACAATCATGCGTACAGTAGGAGAGGTGGGTGCCGTATTTCATCGCACCCAATGTTTGGGCTACACAGCATTGACATTGAAAATAAGTTTGCACTACTTTCAAACGTGATTTTAACGTTCTCGTACTGACATGCTGTTAAGATTACGAACTGGGAAGAGCTGTTCCTTTGCGTTTGAGAATAAGGGCAACAAACGCTGTCATCACAATTGATAGTTTTAAATATCCATCTAGAAATGCTAGCGTAATCTCCATGTAACACGTCAATTAAAGAAGAATTAGCACTTAGGAAGTCGCCTTTAAAATTCAGATTCCGGTTAGTGACTACAAGAATGTTCCGTTGTCTAACTGTTCACTACTAACTGAACTGAGCATGGAGTTGTAGGCATCTTTATTTACAAAATATTATCGATATTGGTAATGTTACTGTACTTTTCACTTCACTCCTACGTACTTGTCTTCCAATTCCACTTGGTTTTATTTCTGCCTAGATTTGTCCAATACTCGTAGTTCGTTTGACAAGACACGAGTTTTTAGTTGATTGGATTTAATATAATATTTCCAATACCACTTACAGCCAACTGTCATTACACAAAGGACATTGTACATCCAATAACTAAAATTGATTATAAAATAAATATGCAATTTGCTTAAGACGTTGTTCCATGTAGTTGTTCAATCAACGTCATCATCACTGGAAAATACTTAATCCACAATAATCTTTAATTTGTCTCTGTAACTTGCAAATAAAAATATCGTCTTGTTTTTTGTTGAGCAGCTTAATGAGGCATGCAAAAATGAAATGAAGTGCAAATTACAAGACGTATTAATAATAAGTACACACACACAGATACTCACACAATTTATAAATCAATCTATACATCCATACATACAATATAAGTATCTACAGCTTGTATGCAAATGTGATTTACACAAAATTGTGTCGTTTGTTTTGTGCTGCTGCTGTTGCTGTTAATGCCAGCGATTTAACAGCAGCAGCAGCAGCAACAATCGTCGTTGTTGTCGTCATCGTCTTCTGTGCGAGATCTTAATCTATGCTTGAAAGATTGATACACACTTAAAGTCATACATATGTCGGTAATGATTTAAACATCTGATTGACAGACACACAGACAGAGGATTCTATGGACGGACATCTAAGTAACTGACTATACCCTAAGTCGAAGTAGATATGCAGCCGACATACGATATGTACGCGGCAAAACAAGATATACTACATGTGCTGAGTACTCGTACTTGTGTTTAGTAGTACATCATCGGCAACGTTGTATGTTTGTCTGTTTGTTTGCTTGTTTCTATGTCTGTCTGTAAGCGACAAACAAGTATTCGATAAATATATTTTCATGGGTTTTGTTCTCTACCATTCGATGTACGCCGGAGTAAACACACATATTGTACATCGATTCCTGTTACAGCGTTGTCGTCATCGGTGTATATCATGAATTTAATGTAACATATGGATTGAAGTGACAAATTGGCAGCGACAAGTGATGTTTATGCTGTTGTCGTATGTCACGGCAACAACTGTTGTTGACATTTAAGAGAATTTTGTTTTCTTCTCGCGTATAAAGACATTCATGTACATATATAGCGATTCTTGTCGTTCATCTCTGATGTTGTAATCCTTGAATCTCGCTCTATTTTTGTATGAGTGTGCTGCAAAGAATATAGATTGTTTTGCATTGGTATGGGAGCATACATTCATATTCATATACGAGGTCAGTATGAAATCTAGTTGACGTTGGCCACATCTTTAGAAACATTCAAATCTACTCAGCCCTTCCAAGAAAGAAAGTCACATTTAAATTTTGGTAGTTTCGAGATATTTAGATATGAAACGTAAATTCATATCTTTCGCGCCTTAAAATTAAATATTTTTAAAAAATTTAAAAAAAGGCAAGATGTTCGGCCATTGCTGGCGAAGGGGGTAGAGTAGCAAGAGTGTTAGCAGAAAAGTCACAAAATGGGAATTCGTGTGGCAATGTAACTTCTTAATTGAAATTTTGTTTAATACTAAAGAAGAATACACATCACAAGCAGGCGTTCATGTTTGTTTTAAAACAGTCAGACCTACTAATTCAGAGAAAATCTAGTCAGATATATATGCCTCTCAGAGGTAAAATATAAGTCTGCAGGGACCACAAAAAATGTGCCACCTTTACAGGTCCCACTTATCCAGGTTCGACTGTATATGCTTGTTTACTTTATGAATAATTGCCTTCGTGAGCAAAAGTTTTACCTTTTTGGTCACCCTATCTACCCTCATTCTTCAATTTTCGATTAATACAAACAGTAAATATTTTTCTCACTTTCCCTTTAAAACAGCTGGGTTTGTGCACATAACAAGCTGCTCCGACGTATGAGTGTTATTAGCACTTGATTATAAAGCAATCATACGTAGCAAATAGTAAAAATGTGCAATTGGGTAGTGAATTGAGTAACGTCTAGTCTTGTACGTATATCCTTTATCATGGACAGTGTACCAGAATATGGATCTCGGTTTGTCGTCGACTGCCCTATTGTGCTAGATTGTAGTCACTTTGAAGTTGCTGGTCGATAGCTGAGACATTGAACTTTCGGAACAGACGTGACGTACACATCTGCCTGCACTAGTAACTCCAAGTACTGTAAAGTGTCGTATTTCACAGCAGAAAAGTGTTGGATACGCTCAGTAGAGAGGGCTTCTGCTACAGAGTCAACAAAATCAGTATGCAACGCTCTAAAATCGCATAACCAATATTTGAACAATTTGTCTAATGTTTTATGAAGATATCCCTTTCTTTTCTTTTCGAATCGTTATTGAACTTTACTGTGTTTTTAATATTCAGCATTGTCTTTGGTTTTCGTTATCAGAAGAATCGTTTGTTGATACAAATCGCTGATTTAATAGCCAATTGCGAAAAGTTTCCAAGTCGCCCTCGTATTGATGTGCTTGTGTAAATTCTAAACTTGCTGAAAGTTAATCAATTACACTCTGCCCCTGTCATTGTTGTGTTTTCGTTGCCATGGAATTTTCGGGTCCTTTCCATCATTCTCATTGTTATATGGGGCATAAACAGCGGAAGGATTAAGTGAAGTGTCTGCAGCAGTGGTGTGAGAGACATGGGGGGGGGGGGGGGATGGGTAACAAAAGAAAAGGATGCGTGCTTTTTGCCAGATATTCATGGTAGTGATAAATGTTTATTGACGTGCGTAAATATTTCATGTGATAATTTGGTTTGATGAGGTTTTATGGTTAAATGTAATATTTTTATTGACTTATAACTCTTTTATTTATGAGTACGGCTTTGTGTACGCACAAGTGCTGGCAAATTGAAATGATATACAAAAGATTCATAGTCACGTTTCAGGCCCCCATGATGCTTAAGTTGATTTCCCCTCCACCGCAGACTCCTTCAAAGTCATTAACCCCATGCTATTGTTCAAATTTTCATCAGACACTGGCTGAATGATGTGATGGGAAGAAGTTAACATATGTTAAGGGTTGTTTATGTGGTCTTGTACATGCATGCATACGTATTGGTGTTTGCCTTTAATAACAAAACCTAACAAATATTTGTTAAACAGCTCTAAACTGGCAAACATATGTTTTTAGTCATATTTGATATTTGACATTTTCATTGATATGTTTACAAACAAAAAACAGTTAGACTCATACAGTAACCGGTTATTTTTATCGTTTTTCAAAAACCAGTAGAATTTTTCATTGAATCATATGACCGGTATCAACATTTAAATTATTGATATGGATTCAATGCTTTCGGTACAGTTTTTTTTTTAGTAGTGACATAAATATTGTTGTTTTCTGTTTCTTCTCATTTGTCTATAACCGCAATGAAATTTATATCATAAATGTATGCCACAAGGTATTATCTATTTATAAATATGTGTTATTTTGCGAAATCAAAACAAGTAGGGCGGTGGTTGTTTTGTTTTCCAAATTCCTCGCTAAAGTTGCTGTGCAAAAAGTGAAACAGTTGATATGTTTTTCTGAATGTGAACACACTTTTATTTGTCAATAGTGGTCTAAATTGCGTCGTTAAATCTGTTCGATAAGTGTTTGTCTATGAGGTATAATTTTCAGAAAAAGCATTAGGACTACTATTATTTCAGCCAAAAGATTTGAAGACAGACTCCATCGTTAATATGCCCAAATATTTGAAGAAACGCTAAGATTGGAGAAATGCTAAGATTCTTCAGTAAGGTAAAAACCTTTTTTCAATATTAAGGAGGCTACAATTGCCATCAACTTTCAATGTATTGCACTTCTTTCACTTAGTTTTACCAGACAATTTGACCGACAGACAGTGCACGTATTTAAAAGTAGTTTGACTGAACTGTCAGAAGTTCAGAAAGTAAAATTGTAAACAATGGGGTGTCCAAAAGAACTGAGCTTATGGGGTAAACTATTTTTGAGATTTTTTGGAAAAGTTAAAGTAATTTAGGATTCTGTTGCTAGGACGATCTTATGTTTTGTTGTTCAGAGGCATTTAAACTTATAATTTTTAGTAAGAACCCAAGGTTTTTTTTATTTAGACCCAGAAGACCCTAAAATATATCGAAATGAAATGTGACCCCCAAAATGCCCCAGTCGGTTTGCCGACTTGTAAGCAGCAGATGAACAGACCGGCAGTCAAAATGCCACTCTCGATTTAATGCTTTGATGCTTTAGAACTTCCATATAGTGTTCCAAATAACCAACCGTAATGGCTTTTGATCATAGGGGACCATATTTCAATGTTTTATTTTTGGACTTACGATACGCCCTACCCCACTCTGCAGAACGTTTCAATTATGATGCATTATCGTGACTCAGATTGGTAAGTCAGATTTGCGTAGCCAATCTAACATTCGAAACATATGCTATTACTCTTTATTATGCCTTTGATTGCTTTTCAGTTATTGATTATCATCATCTGTAATCATTTTCCTGTTTTCTTGAGTAAAGAAAAAACTGTAATCGCCTTTATTTAATTGAAACGTATCGAACCTATAGTTGCTATACAATAGAAACGTCTGGTTTGGTCTCCCCATGGCTTTCGCAAAATACGGAACACAATCGAATTGTAATTACAAGGCAAGCGGCGGATAACTACTTTTGACAAATATGGCGTATGACACATGAAAATAATAATAATAAGCAATAGAAGAAGAATAAGAACCACACATATCAAAGACATCTTTTATGATCTCTCGCATATTTCGTGGCAAATACACTAAGACGAAATTTAATTAGAATCACACAAAGGAAACGGCATACAAAAACAAGATTTGCTTTTACAACAACAACAAAAAAACATACACACACATTCATAAGCTTTACATGCCTATGTGTGATCCCACAGACACATAGGAGTTGCATGCACGTGTAAGCTCGACGTCTTCGTACGTTCCTTTTTGGAGAGCTTTCGGGATATGAAATACACATATTTCCAAGAAAGAAAAACGAATGAATCCCATTTTGAGCCCACATGAGCAGTGTCGTGTCATATGACAAAGATTTGTTTTTCAGATGTTTTTGTTGTTGTTATTTCGTACTTAATATTTTTTTTTTTTTATTTTTTTGGGCTGATTCAATTGTCCTTGTTGCTCATGTCATTTTAATATTCATAAATTACATATGTACATAGAAATATCTCCACATATAAATGTGAACATGAAGAAATGAACGGTTGAACAGTAGGGTGGAGTGAAAACATGCTTCTTTTTTAATTTGAAAAAGTTAACCTCGGAAAGAGATGTAGTCTGGGGTCCTAATGAGGGGGAAAATAAAGAAAAATTTTTTTAAACATTTTTAGGGGTCGCGCCACTCCCTCGAAATTTGGAAATTATTGCTATTTTGGCGTTGATTTTAGAAAAATCCTAAAAATTAACGACTTAACTTATTTTAGCTTGTTCAGTACCCAAACAAAAGTATTTGAGACAAATATGAGGATAATCGACTAATATTTGTAGCTTTGGTGGCGATTTCATTGTTCAGTCAATTTTCTGAAGAAGGGACGATTTGACTTATTTTACTTTTTGAAATTTTTGAACAATGAGAAAATTTTTTTTAAATTTTTTCATGCCCTTATTTCATTGTTTACGCTATTGCAAACATTTATTGACATATAACTTTTTAGGATTTTTCTAAAATCATCTCCAAAATAGCGATAATTTCCAAATTTCGAGGGAGTGGCGCGACCCCTAAAATTTTTTTAAAATTTTTTTCTTTATTTTTCCCCTCATTAGGACACCAGACTACATCTCTTTCCGAGGTTAACTTTTTTTTTTGAATTTCACTCCACCCTATTGAACAGTACGTGCATATAGACATACTCTTTGTACATTAATATTTCGGTCGTATATGTACACAGGCACTTTGTGCTTTTCTGTAAATATTATGTATATATTTACATTAAAAAACATATACATGCTCGCATGTACAATACACATACATGTAGGCACAAATACACATAAATTATAATAATGTTAAAATCACACCAAGGGCATTTTGACATTCATTTTGTGTGTTTGTGTGTGCTTTAACATTTCCAAAACTCTGTTTTCTGTTTGTTCCTCTGCGTAAATACGTTTCTATAAATGTAAAAAAAAATCCACATTTTCACTTGTTTAGTAATTCGGTGCGAAGGTTGGAACGTTGTATCATAGATGTTTTTTTTCTTTTACATACATCTGCAAAAGAAAATGTCACATTTATGCCGGGGGCTTTTTGCAAAGACGACATCTGATGGAAAACTTTGCACTTTGGCCATGCGAAATCTTTGCCAATTAATAAATTTTAAACAAAAATTTAAAAATTTAATTAATGCTAGACCAAACATATTTTTTATTTTTTAAATAGTCTATGGACGAACAAAGCCTTAAAGACTAGCTTACATCTAGATGCCAGTAAACAAATATGAACCTCGGCTTGTCGAATCATACTCGAATGAATCATGGAGTAAGCTGGAATATTACGTTGGCACTATGCTTTTAAAAGGTATTTGAAATTGTTACAAACAACATCAAGAGATGGTAGTTTTTGGTCCCTTTGGCCAATGCGTTTCGAACTATATTTATAAACGGTCAATCTCCAGTCGATTGGTCCAATTGATCCGGGTTCATTATAATCCGATTCCGGTACATAAAGACGGTGGCGGTATTCCGTTTCCTAGTAACCACAGGTACGAATTCCGCTCCACATATCATGAAGGAAAAGATGATAAAGTCCTATAAGAAATCAGTGAGCTTTACACGATGTAGTTTGAGTATCCATTAAACAGGAACTACCTGTTTACAGCCTTCCATCAACAGCTATATTAAAGAGAGTAATAATAAAGGATAGAATAATATATATTGATATAGGGAGATTCACATAATGAAAAACAATTATAAAAAACTATCACAAAATTGTCTACGACCTACAAACAAATTAATGTTGTGCTACGGGCAAATAAATGTTTGAAAACGTATTGTTTGCTGAAATTGGTTAAAATGACCAGTTTTTTTTCAACGTGTACGTATTATTATATATACCAAATATCCAAACTATTTTATTTGGCTGAATTTCAGAGGTCGCTTCTGCCTATGGCGGAATATTTCCGACAACATTTCCATGAAAACATGACATGATATAATTAATTTGTTCAAAAGCCAACATTTGCAATTCATATTAAAAATGTATTCATTAAGATTTCACCCAAAAAAATCCTCACAAAATAAATAAATACTCTTTGTAGTCGTATATATGATGGCGTTTCTCTGTATGCAGAATGCAGAAAAAATAAGAAATAAATGAAATGAAACGCTTTAAAATTTTTCATGGAAAAATAAACTTAAAATGGGTGAACAAATTGACATGAACATCTGCATATAGACTCACATATGTATGTAAATATCAATGTATATTGTTATACGCTGACCTCACAGGGTAGGAGGAGGGTATAGAACAGTTGGTATGATACATAATGTGAAGTATTGTAGGAGTCGTTTAAAAATCCATACTGGTACGACGTTCACAATTTGCAAGACTTACTAAGGAATTGCAAATGGGGTGCTTCTCTGGTTTCCTTTCATTCCGGTGACGCCCATAGATATTACCAGTTTACCCTTACATATTACGCATGAAATCTTCAACAAACTGCTGTCAATTGAACTCCATATAGAGTTTTGGGAATACAGTCCGACTAATTCGACGACAAATTGGAGCTCTAGCATCGACCCCTCTGATTCCTTGTATAGAAACAATATTTTATATATGTGTTACCATGATATTGTACACCAACCGGTAAGATTGTCTATACATTTGCATATGTACATATACTCGTAATGTTATATTTACTTAAACATGTACATAAATACGCACAGATTTTCACACATTCATTTAATTTATGTGATTTAATGTAAATATGCAATTTTCCTTTCCTTTCCTTCCTGCTCTCCATCCATTCCATGATTTCATAATTCCATCGTTGTCGCCCATTCATTTACACATATATATACGTTCGCATCAGTACATGCATATATGTATTAGACTGGGTAACACAAATTGGAACGAAAAACGTTGTTTTCACTCAGAACCCTTTATGCTCCATCTGAAATTTGTTTGTTCTATGGCTACGAAAACTTCATTGAGAAATACCTTAATTAAAAAGTGTCAGTATAGAAACAAACATATTTCAAACATTAACATAATTTCAAAGTAGAACTAAATTATTCTGTAAATCATCATAAAATTTGTTCTTAAGACACGGTGCTGTTGTTTTTATTAATCGACCCATTCTAATGTTTATACGCATTAAGTGTGCGTTGTGTGCAGAATGGTTGCCCACTCCCCGCATGACGATGTGTTTTGATGTTGCTTTTTCTGTAAATTGCATTGCGAAAAAATTGCTGTACTTAATCTACAAGTAAATTATCACAAGGACACTAAAAGCCTGATTTTTTTTTCGAGTCCGCCACAAGTGCACTGGAAAAATGTTATGAAATGAGAAAAGTTTTTAAATTAAGGATGTTGAACATGCATTCGATTTACTTTGTATATATTTTTTCGCTACAATTATTTTTTTTGAAATAAAAGGTTTGTGCAGTTTTTGTGGATGACTTTTGCGAATGCACATTTTGGTATATTGGAATGTAGTTTAAAATACGTTTTGATTTGAGTCACCATGAAAAGAATCGCCAACCAAGTTTCATTAAAACAAAATAGTTATATCAATTAAAAATGTATTCCTTTACAGCCAGTAAAAAGGATATCTATATTCATTCCATTGAGTTTTCAGTTAAGTTCAACCCAAAAAAAACTACTTTGCCGATTTAATTGTTCGGTACAGGAAATATTCGGGATCTTTAAAATTCCAGTTCAGTTAAATTCAGTTTGATTGGGTTAGAATTGGTCATACATAAATCTGTATTTACTTACTTATTTCCCTTAACATTTCACGTAGGAGCGGACGGGGAACTTCTCTCGAATCAGTGAGCTCTGTACGATTTAATTGTATACTCACTGACCGTGACCTACTGTTTATAGCCGGCTCCGAACGGCTTAGAAATGGCTTTCTTACTCGTAAAGTCGCCAACATTTACGAGGTGGAAACAGCCGCTGAAAACTCTTTGATGGTCTTACCCGGTCTTATATCGCACACAGCTTACTGATTCGAGAGGGCTCGATATCCTGTTCAATCGATGTAATAAACCAGAAACTAGCATATAAAATCATAGATTGTTGTATGACCAGTGAAATGGCGTAATGAAATATCTTAAGAGAAAAATCGGGATTCGGCGATGTGACACAAAATAGCCAAACCATAATAGTCCAAATTTTGTTAAATTCTTTTCAAGAAATTCTATATTAAGTACATCTACTGTATTTATCTTCTTCTTCTTAATATATATTTATCCTCGACACTGATTCACTGACTCTGTCACGCAGTACGTAGGAATTTAAATAGGCATTCTATAATTCTATTATTTAATAACTAGTAAGTTGTAATGCGCCTATGGCGCCCGTTAATTTGCTTGAGAAAGTATTTGTTACTTAATTTTAAAAATTTTGTAAAAAATATTTTGAGAAAACTATTTTGTAAAAAAAAATTTCGAAAAAAAATAAAATTGGAAAAAAAAAATTTGTGAAAAAAAAATTTTTCCTGAAAAAAAAATGTTTGTTGAAAAAAAAAAATGTTTGTTGAAAAAAAAATTTTTGTTGAAAAAAAAATGTTTGCTAAAAAAAAAAATTTTTGTTGAAAAAAAAATTTATGTTGAAAAAAAAAAATTTTGTGGAAAAAAAAATATTTGTGGAAAAAAAATATTTGTTGAAAAAAAAAATTTTGGAAAAAAAAAATTTTTGTAAAAAAAAAATTTTGGAAAAAGAAATTTTGGTAAAAAAAAATTTGGGGAAAACACAATTTCTGTACAAAAAAAAAATATTATTTTTTTTTATTATTATTATTTATAAAATTATTATAGAATGCCTATTTAAATTCCTACGTACTGCGTGACAGAGTCAGTGAATCAGGGAATCAGTGAATCAGTGTCGAGGGTAAATATATATTAAGATAATAACAAAAATAATATTTTTTTTTGTACAGAAATTGTGTTTTCCCCAAATTTTTTTTTTACAAATTTGTTTTTTTTGCAAAATTTTTTTCAACAAAATTTTTTTTTCCACAGAAATTTTTTTTTTCAATAAAAATTTTTTTTTCAGTACAAAATTTTTTTTTTTAACATACATTTTTTTTTTCAGGATAAAATTTTTTTTTTTCAACAAAATTTTTTTTTTGAACAAAAATTTTTTTTTTCAAGACAAAATTTTTTTTTTTAACATAAATTTTTTTTTTCAAGATAACATTTTTTTTTTCAACAAAATTTTTTTCCCATATTTCAACGGGCGCCATAAGCGCATTACAACTTACTAGTTTAATATAATACTAATTAGCAAAGTAATTAATTTTCTTTAGAAATTGAAAAAAGTCGTCGTAGGATGATTTTCAGCCAATGGCAATGGGGGCGGGGTAACATTGCAAAAAACCGATTTTCATTGTGATAGAATTTGTGTTGACCGAAATGTTATCAAGCAGGGCGATTGTCTAAAGAACAACGATTTACAATTAATGTGTATTAACGTTTTTACATTAAAATTTCATTTAGAAATGCCGAAGTTTTCGTAGTCAAAAGTCGGCTTCATTTTTTTTTATAATTTTTCGATTAATCGGCTTTTCCTGAGTAGAGATATACAACCCTAATTATGATGCAAAAAGGACTGTAATTTCGGAGATAAAACAATTTCGGATATAAAACAATAAAATGGATTCGCAAATAAAACCAAATCAATAATTGTATATGTAAACAATTAGAATACTCTGGTTCTGTTCCGATAACTACTCTCTCTCACTTTTAAACAATTGACCAAAATGCGTTAGTACGTTCGTGTTTGACTGTCATTGAAAGGATTGCGATTGTCCTTTATCATTTGTAAGTAATGACCTTGACAATTTCGTGTGCCCATAGGACATTGGTATTTTCTAGAACCCATCACTCAAACCAAAGTAGTGTACTCTACACCATATTCCTTGGTGTTACAAAACTACTGTAATTGCTGTAATTATTCCAATGAGAACATTCATGTGTCCTAGATCTTATCGAAACCAATGGGTATGACAAACATACACATAAAATGGGTGCCCCGTTGACAAATTTAAAGTACGCATTAAATTGTAGAAGTGGATCGCTAATACACCTATTCAATTTCAGGGACTATGCTTATTGATATGTTTTGGCGGAAACAGATTTGACTTACATGAATCTATTTTTCACACTAATTGAATAAATGTTTAGCAACACGTATTATGGTGTTTATTATTGTTAATGATGTTTCTAAAATGCGCAGCCTTTTCAATCAGTCTGGAGAGAGAAGTGGTATTTTGTTTTAAAACTATTTGAAAATTTCCCAATTTGTTTGGCCTCATGCTCCTCCTTTGAACAAAATACTACAGAAAACATTGTTCAACGGTGGTTGTAATGAAAATAAATATTTCCAATACCAGTAATTAAACCATTTTCTCTTGCCATGAACAAAGAATAGACCCTGCGCCGATGTCAAGCCAACCTTGACCTCAAGCGTGTTTTTATCGGTTCCATTCAATATAGCATTGTGTCGTCTATGTGCTCGTCGTTGTTGTTATTTGTTTGTTAATTAAAAATGATAGAGAAAAGCAATAATCCTTTCATACGCTTTCACATTAACCCTAATGGGTGTGTTAATAAATACAAGTTATGGATATCAGAAAAGCAAAGAACGACAAGAAGGAACTAAATGGTAACCCATAAACAAACATGAGCATGTATCAGGGATATGTATTCAATATGTATGTCCATATATACACGCATATATAGGTATTATAGTATTCATATAGGATATACGTGTATACTCTAGAATAGACATAGAGGGAAAACTGATTAATATTTAAAAGCGCGCCTTTGTTTATAGCTGCCAATTATCTAGATACGATAGACTCATTTATATAAAAGGCGCTATAGAAAACTTGCATGATTAATAAACATTCACATATGAGTGCGTATTTAACATGTAGCCTGTATCGGTATATATATAGATATATCCAAACACACCAACACATACATTCTTATATGTAGCGTGCTGATTTGGAAAACATCCAACACTTTCCGTGGAAAACCATTTTCTCGTTCTTTTTCAATACAATACAAGAACACTTTTTTGTAAGTCATTCGCTTGCTTAGAATGCTAATAAAAAAAAATGTTTGGCATTCTGGCAATAGAATCTTATCGTCATATTAAAATGGAAGCATGTCATACATTCGATTAGGATTCGATAAGGTTACCTCATGGAATGTTAGCTAAATGTTTTTGTGTTCGTGTGCGTGTTACAGTCTCGCTCTTCCCTTCGAAGAAATCCATATTTATTATGACGCTAGCGTAAGTTGCAACGCCTCTGTTTAATTGACATTTTCCATTGGCTTGTAAATAAAGCGTACGTATACGTACACTGTCATGTGTTTTGAACAGAAAATTATTTTTTTTTTAGGTTTAAGGTATTTTTGTAAAGGGTGTTTTTTATTGAGGTATAGAACTTCGAATTGAAATAAAACACAAGAAAATCGTTTTAATGTCCATCAATTTGGCTTTATTGGAAGGATAATTTTATGCCATTAATGTTTAAATATGATTTCAGGCATGTGATCGCCGCGGCTGGCTCGAATAAAGCCAATTCTACAGGTCCAATTTTCAACCACTTGTTGGAACCACAACTCATCCATATTCATGCCATCCAATTCGGGAACAAAATAGTCGGTTATCATGGCTCTATACCGGTCTCCATTAACGGTAACTGACTCTCCAGCATTATTTCGGAAGAAGTATGGCCCAATGACTCCACCAGCCCATAGAGCACACCAAACAGTCAGTTTTTGTGGATGTAATGGCATAAAATGGACGGAGCTTGCGGTGAACTTCGCGAAGAACCATTACTTTCGAAATAAATTTGCACGATTTGCAAGCGTTGTTCTTTTGTCAACCTGTTCATGATGAAATGGCAAACCAAACTAAATATTAATCACTTGACAGCTGACAAAATGACCGCCAGTTAAAAAAGTGATGCCAACTTAAAGTTCTATACCCCAATAAAAAACACCCTTTAATTGTCTAGACATACCAGAAACACAGCCCTATGCACCTGCCTAGAATAGTGGCAAAAATATGATGAGTTCTTGTATGTTTAAGTACGGAAATATTCAAGTATTCATCAAAACCAATCTGCGGAAAGTTTTATCCTGTAAGTCCCCCTGTGGCAAGTCCCATTGATTTTCGAGCGTACGTTTTTTAAGTCTGTGTTATACATGACATACCGGTCAAAACGAAATTTAAAAAAAAAATCGTAGGGACTTTTTATGAATTATGAAGGGTGTAATTACTGGCATTTGTGAGGGTGTCTGAATTTTGATACAGAATATATAAAAGAAATATAATATAGGAAATACAGATTTGCCCAAGTCTTGTTTCCAGCATATATTTATTTATATACATTTAATATATATTGTGGTAATTACTAGTCTTGATGTCACTAACTCTGTGTGACGCGGACCAGACCGAGGCACCGAGTGCACATTGATACTTATGTCGCGGTTAAAGTTCTACTGATGATACGAAGTAAATGATGTTGGGGTGCGAAGCACATTTTTACACACAACCTTTCGTAACTGTATGGGTATGTCATGCATTTCAAAATATATAAAAAAAAACCTAACAACTTTGTTCATGATCTCCCGATTTTTCTGTGTATAGGCATCAACGTCTTCTTTGAACATTGAATAGGTGTAGCCATATGTTATTAGTTACGATTTTCAAGAGTGCAAAAAGAAAAAAAACCTTTAGAAAAATGAAACGACTTCCTACTTTGGCTTACTATTCACATGCAATCATGCTATCGGTAATATTAGTTGATTAAATCACTTTGATATAATTTTCAATAACGCTACCAAAGCTACCAGACTGTACAAAGCACCAAAAGCATAGGAGCCATACATAAGGAAGCAACATAAAGTACATGTCAACGAATAGACGGGCGTTTGCAACACGGGGTTTGGGGTGTTGCCTGGCAAGTCCTTTCTTTGCTTGTTTTGAAAGGCTCTTTTGATTTGTATAAGAAGTATTATATCATATCTTTTGTTGGATTGTTATTTGCTTCTGTCTATGCTTCATCTTTATTTAAATATTGAATATGGGTACTATTGAAAATTTCATCAATCTGTTTCTTCAAACATAATATACATTGGTTTTTAATCAGTTTATATATATTTTTGTTTGCATGTAATTCTTTTGAATAGAAAGTGTGCTTGAAATGGGTGTCCAAGGAGAGGATACTTTCTGTTAGCAAATATGCGTTCGTTTCTATATGAACGGCATTCTGAATAGGATGTATCGACCAGATGCTACACGTAATAATACATTTTATGAGATTTTCTTTTATTTCAAGAAAAAAAACTGTAATATTTGATATTCCATATGAGTATCTGGTAAACATATCTGCTGCTTGTAAATATTATTAACTGTAATTTAATGAACATGTTTTTTCTTATTCTTTTCCAGGTATGTGGACGGAAATGTATCAAAGTTATAATTTGGAATTATTCTCTGATTTTGTAAGTAATTAATAAAACAAGCCTAATTCAACATTTCATTCATAACACCGTGTTACAAAAAATAGATTTTTTCTGTCCTATGAACCAAATGCACATATTCGGAAAGAGGGGGGAAAAAAAAATACACTTGTATCGGCGATTTTCATGTACACGTTAGAATTTTTATACACTCTATCATAGGATGGAGTATATACTAAGTTTGTCATTCCGTTTGCAACACCTCGAAAGAGTGATCTGCGACCCTATAAAGTATATATATTATCGGTCAGTGTAACATTCTAAGACATTCTAGCGATGTCCGTCTGTCCGTCCGTCCGTCTGTTGTCTGTTGAAATCTCGATAGAGTGCGAACGACCAACGCTAAGAAGCTGAAATTTTGTAGGAAGATGTTTTTTGCCCATAAGCTGGTAAAGTTCGAGAATGGGCAATATCGGACCAAAGGGGAAAAAGTTCCCCTTTACGGGACTAAATATATCCCGGCCATAATCAAATTTTTCAAATATTTTTTGGTAAAATTGTTCTAAGTTTATATAATTTATAGATGGGAAAAAAAATCCCAAAAATGGGCGTGCTCATGGGTTCCGTGGCCACTGGTGGCCCAAAAACCGTCCCTTGACAAACATGGACATATGGGTATCGAAATGCAACGAAATTTTCTCGCGAACCCAAATATGCATTTATTTTCATGATTTGGATAAAATTTGTGATCGGGTTCCTGGGACTATCGGGTCACGAGCGGCCCAAAAACCGGCCCCTGACAAACATGGACATATGGGTATCGAAATGCAACGAAATTTTCTCACGAATCCGAATACGCGCCCATTGATAAAAATTTTTTTTAAAAAATTTGACGTGATACAGACATTTCCACGAGTCTGCCTGCAAAAAAATCAGCTCGATTGGATCACTGAAAAAGGGTTGAAAATCGGTCCAAAGGCTTTCACACAGGCCACTACGAGCTTCATACTTCAAACTAAAAAAAAAAGAATTCTGACGTGTATGAAAATCGCCGATACACGTGTTTTTTTATTTTTTATCCCCTTTCCGAAAAAGTGAATTTGGTTCATAGGACAGAATGTGTGTAACACGGTGTTATGGGTACTTCGATATTACCATTATTCAATTGCATTTAACTGATTTTTAATTGCATCAGCGTTTTATTGACATCTTGAGTAGGGTGGACAATTGATACCTTAATTAACTGTGAAATACTTTGTTTTTCCAACACAATTGGACTTTGTCGTAACTTTCACTGAGTTTTAGCAGTATGTCCACATAATCCAAATGCTCAATAATTTAAAATGTTGTTATGTTCAATACAATCTTCATTCAAAAACGAGTGGTCAGTTGCCGGGCAATCCCATAAATTGTGGGCTGCAGAATTTTGTGTTTAAGATCAATACGGTGTTTTCTATCTCACCATATGGGTTTATGATTGGGGTGTGTTCTGTTTATTTTACGCAGTGTCAACTTTTGTTCATTTTGAATTTCAACCACTTTTGGAAGAACTCTTTTATGTCAGCTTTGGATTGGAATACAATGTGGATTGAAACCACATCAGACAACACCATTACCACAGTTGGACATACGCGTTAATAAAGTTATTAAAAATCCACACCTTTCATTGTATTTTATGGCCATTAATCATTATATCGGTGGCTATGAATATGGGATTTATGAATTTCAGCATAATAGGCACTCCAGACCGTGTACGTTATGTACGAATGAATGTCTTTATTAATCGTTAGTTTTATTTTCCATAATTATAATTGACAAACAACAACAACAATAACAGTGCGGTAATAAGAACAATAATAGCTCCGCCAAGTGCTAGAGATGACAATAATGTTATACAATTTTAATGTTTTTTGATTGTTGTTTTAGTTGTTTTCAACGGCTATTTTTTTTTTATAATGATCATTAATTTTCGTTTCGGAACGTATACAGGAGATTGTATTAATTTGCCAATGCTCGTAAATGGGATGAAAGCTGAAATAAATAACACCAACAAATATAAATTCGAAAAAGAAATATGAAAACAAAAAAAAAAAAACATATCACAAAGGAATTTATGGAGGTCATAAAGTAGAGATTGGAAAGACTCTCGTATTTCGGTGCGTGGTGGCTGCGCTGTGTGCTTTTGTTCATTTCCTGTCATCGGAGTTCGGAATAAGCGACTTTGGTAGGTTTGTTTTGTTGGTTGACCAAAATATTTCTTCGTTTCGGTTTCTGTTTCTGTTTCTGATTTTGCTATTATTGTTGTTGTCGTCGTTACCAAAATTAGAATTGCAAATTGCCTTTAATATGAATAACAACGACAACAGCAATCACACAATGACAAGAGGCATCGTCAGCCCACCGGCGGACGGACATCATCAACCGTCGAAGATGACGTTGATGAAATTTTATTGGGGATTTGTGGCATATTTAAAATATAAATGCTAATATCGAACCGAAAACAATAATATAAGATTTAATTTGCAATCATTTGCCAAAGATGTTCTTTTTTTTTTTGTTGGCAATTTGTATAGACATTTTGTCATTCGTTTAATATTCAACTGTCATGGCAGTCTGAAGAGGGGCCACTAAAGCAAGGGCAATGGGGACTGTGAACAAATAGTATTTATCGGAGAGAAATTGATGTTAGGAAATTTGATGTCCAACAAAGTTTTGAATATTGTAAGAAATTGCAATTTTTATGTTTGTATTGACGAAATAAAATGTTCTCCGCATATAATGCTTCCAAAATTTATTTTCGCCTCATGAACAGTTTAGTTTAGTGTGGGCTGTGTCCAACTTATGAATTGATTCGTTCAAACCTCGGCCCGAGTCTCGGTCTCCATGTGAGCCTGTATATAGGTGGATGGAATCATTGAGTTAATTTGACCAGTGTGCTCTAGAAAGCGGAACGCCGATGAGTTCAAACGTTTTATGGCCGATCTTTTTCTCGCCGACTGCCTTTTCAGCTGCATGAATTACCACTTCTGAGATTGGATTAAAACTCGCATAACTTTTCCTCTATTGAACGAAATTTGTATATAGTAATCGTCAGTATTTTCATTAGAGATTTGTGCATGTTAAAAAAGGCGGGGTTTTTTTCTATATAAGAACGAGTTTTTTTTGTGTCATTGTACGTGAAGTACATTATCTATGTATTTTGAGATTTCAAGTTACACGAGGTCAAGTGCAATATTCCGTTACACACAAGGAGGCAGTTTGTATCTTAAGAATAGCGCACAGACTGTCGAGCATGCTTTAGTCCAATTAACACAGTACATAGACATTTCAATGAAAGGATATGCCTGATGTTGTTTTTCATTATTAACGGCATACCGTCCTTATTCTCAAAAAATTCCATTTTTCTTTGAATACAAAATAACACCTCTTGTTGGAGAACCCTGTACTAGATCGTTTAGTCGCTTATATGAAACTAACAAACCACTGTTCTCAACCTAACGAAAGGTGGTCTCCAAGTCTCCCCAATAAAGTCTGATTCCTCTTAGCGATAACAAGTTTCTGTCATAATTTTTGGAATGTTATTTTGAAACGCCTACGCGTTTTTTCTTTGGCATTATTAGCATTTGAATGGTAAAAGTGATTGTTAAACGTGTCATAAAACCCGATCACAATGATTTGTTATTACTAATCGATGGGTATTACTCACATTTTACCATTGTGTCTCTTTTGGCTTTTGGTTGTTTTCCATTAATGAAATTTTTTAATTTCTCTCAGAAAGCATAAAATTTGTTAACAAGATATTATAAATAATTCCTTATCGCACTGTTGAGGTATAAAAACGTTCGCTTTTTTTGGTGAATTTCTCAAAACTTCAGTGGGTAGATTCCGATTTTAAATATTTAAACATCAACAACTAAATTCCCATAAAAAAAACATTTTAATGAATCTTCTTATTCACAAAATGTCGGTTTGTCAGTCTTTCTGTCTGTGGATGTCTACATATGGCTGGCAGTAAACAATAAAGTTGTTAATATATGTCAAAAGGTACATAAAAACATAAATCTCAATAAAACATTTCGAAATAAATCCTCATTGGAGATGGAAAATCGTCTCGTAGTTGGTGACAAAGACATCTTCAGATATGACGTTTATATGATCTTATGCGAACCTTACGGTTATAAAATCTCATAAACGGTATTACAGTGCGGTACCGCACTGACTTGTTTTTGTTTTTTTTTTTGGTTTGTTTTTGTCTTCATGGAAACTTAATATCTCTATCACTTGACATGGTTTGTGTTGCTTTTTTTTCGATATATGTTTTTATGTCTGCACGAACGCTTGTATTCGAGCTCTGTGTGCAAGTGGCATATCCACTTACATATGATTATATCATGAAGTTTTATAGGGATATGTTTTTCTTTAATATATCTATCATAATTTTCAATATCACATGGTGTACATTGAATGTTATTCTTCCATAAAGTTCCTCTCCCCTCCAGAGCCATAGACTTACAGCAAACCTGCGTATGTGTAGCAAGCATACTGCACTAGTATCAGTATCACTTCTCTGATAAATTTCAAGTGAGTTCTAACGATTTGTGTGCATACTTACTTACTTACTTTCTGACGACGCCAGGAGCAGCAGCCCAAAAAATATACACATGTATGTGTGTAGTTGACTCTGTTCTGCCTCACAAGAGTAGTGAACGTACCACGCTTGTTGTGAGTATGTGTCAAAGATATGGCAAAAGAAGAAATCAATTGCCATCTTGAAAATAAATACTATTTTTTCAATAGAATCGAACAGATACATTGAAAGTGTGTACCTATGTCGTTGGTAGGTAGTTGTTTAAATTCCCCTTATATACATTACATTTTGTCATACAGATTAACACAACATTTAACAGAAAAATCAAAAAATGTATTCTTTGCAATACTATTTCAGATATTTGGTGAAGGAACCATCCCGTTTTGAAACAACGTTTCAAGTGTAGTCCTGATCTATAAGTTAAGTAAAGTCTGAGAATTTCTTCGATAGTGCATCGTCGTTAAAGGGAGACAATAGAGTTGCATACCTAACTATCCCTTATCTAGTTGCTGTAAAGTAGTCTTTGGGGCCTACCTTGTAATTACTGGAGTGGAAGAGTAATCCCTAAGTCATGTAAAAACTTAGCCGTTCGTAGCCCGTATTAAATAGTAGGCCGGTTTGAGTCGTTATTTAAACTCGTGGCCCCGGTCTGTAATAATACAAATTGTATCGTGTACAGCTGACTGATCCGAAGGAAGTTCCCCATCAGTTTCCTTATGGATTGTTAAGGCAAATAAATAAGTAAAGTCCCTTTCTATACATTCCAATTCTTGTGGTATTACGGTATTACAACGGGATGAACCCATGTGATATATGCCTTGGACAGCTGCCAAATTAACCTAACTTAACTTTCTTTGGCTAAAAACTCTTGATAATAAATGATCAAAACCAATAACTATTCTGTGACTATTTTTTCCCTTCATTCCTTGGACACCATATTTTGGGCGGACACGCTTTTTTTATTTCTTTCGTTTCCCTATAAATTTTGTTTATTGTGCATCTATATTTTGTTGTCACAGAGGTGTGTAGGAGGTGATAAATAAACAGGAAGCTTTTCTCTCTCTACCATCTACAACAAGTCTAAGAACCAAGTTTTTGAAATTCGTCAGAAATATTCTCTACCATTTTGAACACAACCACACCTCGGCTGACTGTTGGATTTGCAATGATAACTTCAGGAATAAACAAATTAAATAAATGTTAAGCTACAACATCAACATTACGTTCCATCACCAAAATGTTGTAGACTTGTCGGAATTGTAACCTGTAATTACGGTCAACCTAATAAAACACATTTCTCAAATGTTTTAGGCTCTGCTCAGCATTTCTTGTGGTATTAAGAGCATTCATACATTTGAACGGAACAGTGATTTTTCACCAAATATGCGTATACACAAATAAAAATATATGTGTGTGTGTGTGTCTGTTTTTTTCGTCCCTGTGTTATTATATAAAAATGAAAATATTTTGATAAATTATTTGTTGTTTATCATTGCCGATGCGATATTTTGTTGACGGAATTGTGGGTGTTGGTTTACTACTGTTGAAAGGCCGGTGTATTTTAATAAATCAACGTTTTAATTAATTATGATAGACATGCGATTATGGTAATGTTACTTAGTTAATAACTAATATAATAAAGAAGAAGCAAAAGAAAACAATCATACGCCCCCACTAGAGGAAATCCCACATTGGAAAGAGACCTATATGCCAAAGCGAATAGAAATAACAACAAAACGAACAAGATAAATAGTTGTTCAGTTCTCGACGTATACACGTTTTTTAATAATTAAAGCAGTGAACACTACTAATAAGTGTAATTTGCATACAACAAGTCATTCCCGAGGACATTTCCATTCAGATTCCCTGACACAACATACTAATGAATATTTCATGTGATAAAGTCAGTCAGACACAAACAAAAAAACCTATTTATGTGGATATGTTGCTGAGTTGTGTGCGCCGCTGTTTCACCACTCACACCTGGGAAAACGAATAATTTTTCAATATTTAGTAGCTGTTTGAAAAGAATACATTTTTTTTATATGATGTTTTGGTGCACTTAACTTTGTTTATCGTATAACAATATAGTTTGATATTCCTAAATCAAACAGGCCATAATTTGTGTTTTAGGGAAGTGATCAAAAAAAAAAAACATGTCAAAAAAACTTTTGACCTGCCTGAACATAGTTTAAAAAATTTATTTTATGTACATATTTATGCAGTTCATTACAATTATTTTTAACTTTACAATAAAAGAATTTAATTTAAAACAGAATATCGTGTGATCAGCAAATCAAAAGATTGACGACACTTTGACCTGAGTTTCTCATTAAACTTAATAACTAAATAATAAATAATTGTGGGGAAGATAAAACGGAAACCTGTGGTGTGAAATTCAGTATTCATATTCAGTACTCCATACCATTGGAGAATTATATACTTCAAATGACCTCCTTGACTTTGTTCGTTATACCACAGGCGAGATGTATAATTTGGAATGATAATTTATGCAGGATCTAGTCAATGATTTAAGTGATGTTCTCAAGTTGTTCAAGTCCACATGCCATTTTCTACAAAAACCCTCGTTTTTAGAGGACTACACCCAGGGCTGATTTTTACATAGATTCCTTCAACACAACATTTTCTATCTCAGATTTAACCAAAAAAGGCAAAAAATGCTAAATATACCAAATCTGAATACAGTGAAACCTCTCAAAAGAACAATATTTTTTTGGCTCAACCTGATGTTGATAGCTTATGGTGTAAAGCATGCATGTCAAACTCAAAGCCTAACGAGGGCCAAATAAAAAATGTAAAATATTATTTGGGCCACAAAAAAATAAAATACTTTAAATTGTATAGTAAATTATATATACATAGATTTATTTTAAATTTAAATTTTCGTTTATTTTTTGTTCTATTATACCGAGTGGGCCGCAAAGTCATACAATGGCCGCGAGTTTGACACCCTTGGTGTAAAGTATTTTTGAGAACTTTTTCAGATTTTTTGGAAATTGGTTTAAAGTTGTCACAAACCGTTGTTTTTTTGCGAAAAAAAAAGGGTTTTCTGAGTTTTTTTCGTATTTAAAGCACGATTTGGTCAATAAAAAAACATTTTCAGGGTCGTTGAATCTTCATCTATTGCTCGTTTAGCTGTCACATATCCATAAACTAGAAAAGAAACGTGACATAACCTTTAAAACAATTTAATAATATTGTAAAAAACTAATGATACGGTATTGATGATGCAACAATTCTAAGTAATTTTCAAAAAGAAATATCGATTTTACTGTTGGCTTTTCAAAGTTATTTAAAGTAACAGATGCGATGCAGTTTATGCAATTTAAAAAAAAAACATTTCATAACTTTTGAAAGTTTCATGAAAGTGTAAGAAACTAATGATGCAGTTTTAAAGCTGGAAAAATTCCAAGTAATGTGAAAAAAAAAAATTGTTAAACCATTGTAACAACAGATTCCTTGTTTGCAGTATCGGGTAATTCGTTACTTTGTGTATCGATTACGAAGTTTCTGCAATTCGTTGAAAAACAACCATCGATTCATTTGTTGCAATGGATTGAAACGACAAGGGTTAAATTGACAATTTTCAAAAGTTATGTCACGTTTCTTTTTTATTTTATGTAAAATTTCCCAAACATTTTTACATAAACGAGCAAATACAAATTAAAAAACTTATGATTTATGTGTATTAAATTAAAGCTCGAACATTTTTTTTTGTTTGAAATGATGACTCAACGACTTTGATATGGTTTTTTATTGACCAACTGTTTGTTTGGGTAACTCTTAACATTTTCCACAAAATCTGAAAAAAAAAAAACAAAAATTCTTAGGACCAAACGAATGAACCCCTATGGAAATTTGTTGGAAACCCTTGTGTCCACATAAGAAAGATTAAATACATTCATTCTGTAAATTTCGTGCTGTAGTCTCCTAACGCCAAAAAAAAAACCAAATCATTGTATACGACAAAAAAATATATAAAATAGAAAATTAATTGTTGTCACTTTCTTAATCATTTCTATAAATTCCTGTATCAAAAACATCATTGGGTTCCATATCGCGGTCTCTTCTTTGGTTGTAACTGTTACGCTGTCAACCTTGGTATTTAAATTTAGATAAGTATAGAGTAGAAATGAAACCACAGCACGGTATTCACAATTGTACGGCTTTAGAGGTTATGTCGCCTTCGCCGTCAAATTCCTAAATGTCTGTACCCAAAACAGGTATGAGGGTAACCATATTATCTCAATCCTTTTCAACCAAATTGTAATTTACGTTCCAATTTAAATGCTTTTAGATTTTGTCCACATGTAGGGTTTCAAACCATATAGAGTATAAAATTATGATCTTGCAAGTTTAAAACTAAAGCTTTGTCTTTTAATAATTGTCCATTGGCTGGAACTGTCGACCGGAGAGAGTGTTCACAACTTGGGGGATTCACTGTACTTACATCCATCCAGAGTATGAGTTATATCAATTCAACATTTTCTGATTGGCTACGGTATTCAACTTTGCATACTTACCTTCAAGTACTCCTCGTTATGTAGTACATGGGAGCGAATGAACAATACAGCCGCTACGACTGATTGCTCATACGCACCCTTACACACAAACAAATGCTTATTCATTGCAGCACCTCAACAACACTGTGCTCCACCCGACAACTGGCAATATATTATGTACATAATTGTCATAACAGCTCTTCGCCATTAAATAATTCATAATTCAAAAACGAAGCCGTGAATTGTTATCCAAGACTAGAATTTGAGTTTTGTTTGCACTTGCACAAAATAAATACTTGTATAAATACTTGACAGGGCTTTCGCGCCTATGGGAACAATGACTTTCAATTAGATAACGTTACGAATCATTTCACGTTTCCAAGTGAACCATGTCGTCGCCGTCGTCTCCCTTATCCTTGCATACTTCATCCATAACAACATTTATTGATTTCTTTCTGTGTCTGGGTATGTGCGCAATTACTTTTCACGTCTGTCGTCAGCGAGTAAACGTAGATTATATTTCCAGTAGACAACTTTTGAAATTGTTAAATTTTTAATAATGGACATGTTTAAATTGTTTAAGGCATGTATTTGATATTGAACTCTCAAGGTAAAATTGATTTGTTTAAGTATACCTTAGAAACAAAAAAAAATAATATATATTTTTAATTAAATATGTAGTTAGAGAATATAAAAAAAAAAAAACAAAAATAATAAATACATGTCATAATATTGGAAAATCACTTAATAAGCCTCATATTTTAAATAGCTTTAACTTATTCATTTGTTGTTTAATCAACAAAATTAGGTTATTAGAAGGAGCAGTAAGTGAGTTGCGTTCGTTGATATTTCTCTTGAATGTGAGAAGGTCACAGTTAGCAGAAAAGATACTTGCTGAACGAGTATTCCACATTTATGTCCTTATTTTGTAAAACGTAATGTATAAAACGTTTCCAAAAACGTCTGCTTTAACGAAATTTGCGTTTCATCCAAGCAACAGCACATTCTATAAAACAATAAGAATCGTTTTCCAGTGGAAAAACTGTCAGAATCAAAAAATAAACGTTACGATATACACAATTCAATGAAACGTAAATTACGTTTACGTTTTACAAAACGAGGTCATTACAGAGTTCGTCTGTTAAACAGTTGTCTGTATAGTGCGTTCAACTGACCATTCGACGATGAGCGGATGAGAGTCGCTGAATAGAAGCATTTGATGTCCTAAATTTAATATATCTGTAGATCGACGATGTTGAAGGTAGACGATAGATCTGAATACCGCTGTATCCTCTATCAGCAACGCCCTCTATTCTGTACACGGTCCAGAGCCAGCAAAGATATTTGCGATATTAGATGGGGTGAAGTATTTCTTGCACGGCTTCAAAACGACTAAACACTTGAACGTCCAGCGAGCATCATCAAGAGTATCTGATTTCTCAAAAACTACACCACCAATATGGACTGACGACAGACGCTGGTTCATCGATTAAAATTAATTAAGGAGTAAAACTTTACTCTTGCCATGTTACTTCCAATTACTATAATCTATTTCTATCAATAATTTCTGAGTGTTCAGAATAAAAAGGTGAATTGGTTGCATGACTGTTTGCAAAATGAATAAACATATAGTTAGAAACGAGTGTCACTCTAAATAAAATCTATTCACATCGAATAATTTGAATTTTTAACCTTGCGAACATTTAAATCATTAAGACCTACCTAGCTGTATGTGTTTATAGGCCACATCGGCGGAGTCTAAGTATGAGTCTATGAATAAATATTAGTAGTACGGCATCTGTTGCCATTTTGAATGGGTCAGAGCACATATCCTACATACACATGGCAAAATTAATATTTATGCTTGTGTTAAAACATTTGCAAGTACATTTCTAAACACACATACACAGCTTACTCATACTAATACCTGTCCAAAAAGTTGTGGGCTTAAATGGAAATCGTATACCACGGTAGACGCTTAGTCAGTCGTACCTAAATATGCGTGCTACAGAAAATAAAAGCATTCCCATGTAGGGGTTTATGTCGTGTTCTTCGTCTTTGCATATCCGCAGGATGAATATGTGAGTGCGCGATTATGTGTGTGTGTGTGTGCGTATATTTGTTTGTATGTGCTCATGTCAACTTCCGTTTTAAAAAACATTGACTTATAGCCTTGGTGTCACAACATAATTGAAAAAAGCAAAGCGTTGAAAGTAAAGCAAACAAATTACATGACTGAAAAACGAGTACGCGTGTTGCGCGTAGGTACCTACGCATACAAACGCACGTTAACTACATGCTACTCTAAGCCATCGTACAGACACACATAGATATACGCATGTATCGAAGCGGTAGTGTGGTAGTGGTATGAAATACGCCAACCATCCTTATTGTACGTTTGAATGCTAAAGGATAAATACGCTGTGCGCTTTCACTTCACTTCTCCGAGTCGTCGCTTCTTGTTCGCATTAGTGTTATTGTTGTTATTGCTTTTGCTCTTTGTATATATGTGTGTGTGTATGTATGTTGTGTAGTAGTATCTCAGAGAGGGCGTAATATACCTGTGTGAAACACGCATATTTTGTTTATTCTGCACTTCATCGTCAGTACCGCCGGCGCTGAAAGTACAAGTAAATCCAATTCCTGTTACCACTACTCTGTGTTCAAATAACAAACATAACACAACTTCAAACCTCATATTAATCACAGTGGCACGCGTATCTAGGAAAAGGAAGACTTATGGGCCTTTCAATACACTAATCTGCTAGTTATGTATGGGATGGACTGGAGATAATATTTGCCATTTACTACACGCTGAAAAAAAAATGGCCATTTTAACAAATTTCAGCAAACAAATTCGCATCAAACATGTATATATTTTTCCATACCATGAACATTGTTTGTGGGTGATAAATATCATTGCATTTTTGTCTTACTTTTTATTTTTTTTTCCAATTTGTGAATTTCTATATAACAATTCATCTTATTCTCTCGGTTATTTCATTTTATTTGAATGCAATTAGATGAAAAAAAAAATTACGAAAACAGCTGCACACACTTATTCGCACTCAAATATTTTACTGTGTTGAATTTAATAAGTTCGTTATGTGATTTGCTTGTATAGAAAATACAGACTAAGAATGGTAATTCCTTGACCGATTTAAAAAAACTGAATTTTCTTGAACACAAAATGTGACTCTAGGAAAATTTTGCGAAACAATTTCAGTTTTGTATTGGAAAAATTTTAAACAATAAATAGAGTTGTTTATTCATCCAAAATCTGTTCCGCTTATTGTTAAACCGTCTCAAAACAGGCTCTAAAAATACTGCATGGGTCCGAGAAATCTGTCCGTCTATGTTAGCTGTCCGCGAGTAGAGCTTTTGCTGTATACGTAATTTGAAAAATAAAAAAAAAACTTTTTTTTACCAAAATAACAAAAAGGTATTGTTGTCAGTTTTGTAAAAATCCATTTTTTTTTGGATGAAAATTATTCACTAGACCTAAAAAACAATATACCGAGAGCCTATATTCAAAATATGTCATCTTAAATTTTTGGCGCTATGAGTTTTTGATGGGAAATAACTTGCCTATGTAATACCCATCTGTGATATAAATTTCAACTCAAAAACATAATTTGTTCTCGTTTTATCTCAATTTTTGTTAATATGCTATCTCAAAATACATTTTTTTTTGTTGGAAATAAATGCTATCTCTCATATTAAAAATACAATATTTTTGAAATAAATTTATTTATTATAAATCTACATCATATCTCATTGTAATTGACATGCTGAACACGAATCTGGTGACATTTTTTTTATCCAATAGCTAATTTTTGAGATATTGCAGTTTTTAATCCTTTGGCGACGAATGATAGATATATTTCCTAATTTTAGTTTTTGTTGTAGTAGCTACATTTTCCAACCGATTTTTCTCTCTCTCTGATCACATTGCTATTATTGAATCTACAAATAACAACAACAACCTCCATCACTCACAACTACACTCTATAACTTCATGGGTATTTGGAAGTATAACCCATCGACTGTTGCCACTTGTGTGTATAGACAAAGGATAGATGTCATTAGACGTCAATGTCGGTTAATGTCAAATGTGAAATGTAATAAAAATCAAAAATTGGTGACTTAAACAATAATTCATAATTATTATCAATTTACGTGAAATTTATAACTACAAATTGGGTAAGTTATCCTCTTAATGTATTTACACATAAATATATAAAATACCCAATATGGTTTAGTATGATGGATGAACATACTTGGAACGGCAATGCTCTACAACTTATTGCTAGGGATTATGAGTCCTCATCGGATGAAGAAAACATAGTTATTGTTCAAAAAATCGTATTTTTATTTTCCGACAAAATATGCTATCTCTTAAAAAATATTTGTTTTTTGATATAATAAAATATGCTATCTCAAAAAAATACGCAATCAAGTGCAAAATATCAAATTTTTTTCACAGGTATAAATTAGCCGCAATATTTAAACAAACTTATGGAAGGCACATTGTTAATTTTTTCAATAATAAGCGAAATAACTAGTTTTTAAGCTCTCCTGAGAAATTGAATTTTTTGAGATAGCATTTATTGAATATAGGGTCTCGATACGTCGATATCCAAATTGATTCATTGATTTAGGGATTGCTAGATGACTTCAAAGTTGAGTGTTTCCATATGGATACAATGTAGCAAAAGGGTTAACTTGATTTACTGTTAAGTTCCCTTTTTTTCCTGTCAGTCGTAGCCAGAACCAATCTTCAAATATTCCCGATCCAGATTAGATAATATCGATCCACGGTTTCGTTTATACACTTCATTGCTGAAATGCCTGCTCCCTCTCCATTGCCTTGCTGAAGGCCTTGAATGTACGATGTCTTCAATTGTTTTCTTTTCACGAAAATTACGTGAATGGCCTACCAAAAAAAAAAAAAAAACAAGCAGAAGGTAAGCGGCCTTTGGTTTTCTGATGAACTCAATCCTCCAACACTGTTCTTTTCCCGGAAAACAAATCCTTTACGCTTCACAGTATTCGTAAATGTGTAATAGTTTTTTTTTTATTTTGTGTAGTCCACATTCAAGGTGCTCTGTTATTCCCGGAAAAACAAATGCCTGAAAGCTAAGCAAAAGGAGAGAAAACACGTAGAATCAATTTTAATGGGCATTTTTGTAGTAGGTATTTTGGTTTAACCGCAAGTTAACCTAAACACAGACCACGTCAACAACAAAGTACGGCAATGTTGATGGTGTGTCGCCTGTGTGCATACTTTCACGTGTATTCGGTACGTGTAGTATTCCTTAATTCCATTACACTGACTGTCGTGGACGTACAGTAAGAATGGCAGGGTAAACACAAAACAACAACAAAGGCACATGCCTTTTGCAGCTAAGCTATATATATGTGTTTTTCTTTCGTTGTTGTTAGACTTTCCCTCCGCTTTTTCGCGTCGTTTGTTTTCCGCTACTCCATATTCATTTTGTTTTCATTTACAAGCTCTAGAAGGAAATTAAAAACAAGGAGGAATGAGAAAAAAGGCCAAGCCACCTATTTATGCAGTTTCGTGTTGCCTTTTTTTTTTTGTGAAACTAGTACTTTAAAATAAGCGTATATATGCATGAATGCAGTGCCGGATTAAGCCTTCGCTGAGCCATTTCAATTTGATGTATGTGTAAATGTATTCTTTAGGCGAAATGTGATTCTAAATTAGTTTGAAAAGTTTTGTGATGGTCGGGCCTTCAAAATATTGCGACCCCCCTAGGTCCGTCGCTGTAAGAATGCATAAATTCGTTTGAATGTGTGCGTATGCATAAAGACACGAACATGCATGAATGAAATACGTTCCAGTTTAGTTTTTTATTTCTCCCTCCTTTTTCGTATATGAAATTTATGTCACAAATAGTGAAACTTTTACCTAGGCAATGTTACGTATAGAAGCATTTGGAAATTTCCACATAAACTTAATAAACAGAAATTTAAAGAGTTCAGTTGGCCTTTAAAACTACAGCGGGATTTTTCAAATACATCTTTTTTAAAGCCTTTTTTATTCAACAAGATTTATGCCCAATTGTACCGTTCTCAATGAATTTATAATTAATTGAATGTAATAATCAGTTTGGGGAAGAATTTAAATGAGATGCGAGTGAGCGAATAAAATCAAAGACTGCTAATAATAAAAAAGAGAGATTATATTTTTCCATAAATAAATAGGTTGTGATTAATGAATAAGGAAGATTTTATTTTTATGGAAATAACACCGGAAATCTTAAGATGAAGTAGTATCATCGAATGGAAAGCGAATGTCAAGTCCGAATACAGCGACAAATGTCAGACATTCTCATTATGATGCGGCTACGTGCAGCCTGTAATCCAACCAAGTAAAACCGTTATACCTGTGGAGCCATTTCGATAATTTGCTGTGTGTTTGCGAATTCTCCCTCTTGGTTAAGCATTGGGGAGTATCTAATACCTCTGCTAATCTATGGGTCGAAGCATCATGATCGTATTGGAAAGCTGAGCCGAAAACTCCCTAAGATTTAGATGGAAAACCACAGTCACCTCAAAACTCTCGTTTTCTTTTTGTCAACTATTGTATTAAGATGTTAGAATGCCACAAAACGATATCCAACTGTTGGTACCAGATGCCCTTGATGCATTGGACGATTGATAATGATTGGTCGCTCAGGTGAGATATATGTTATTCGGTCGGCTTAAGGGAAAATTGGACGTCACCTCTCCGAATTGAGGCATGTAACCTAAACCTTAAATTCTATATAAAATTAGGAAACTTAGGAAATTCTGTTTTAGGGAACTAAGCCACACCCCACTCACACCTCTTTCCCTATACTGTTCAAATGGTATTGGAACTCACTTCATGGCGGAGGAAATATGACATTGGTGGGACCGAACATAACTATGAATTTTCTGACAAATTGTTCACTTGAATTGTGAAGTTTTTGCTTAAAAGTGACTGTGACTTATATTAATTTTATAATTTCCTTCTCATCTTCTTAGTTTCTTCCCTGTTCGAAGACATTTGGCATGTCTGTCTGTCCAAAGTAGACTCCTATTTTCCACTAAAACCTCAATGTTTAGTTTCCCAAAAGTTGTTAACATTTTCCGGACTTTTGTCTCGTCTATAACCTTTTGTCGTAAGGTCTTGCACAGTACATACTTTCCCCCCCCCCCCCCCCCCCCCCTTCGCCTTTTGCGTAATATTTGTTATTTTAAAGATTTCCTTGATTACAACATTTCTCTGCTTCGAACTATTACAATGACCTCTACTTAATCTAGCAACATGTAATTTTCTTCCCTTTTTATGCTTACAAAGTAACCTTTCAATTGCACTGCAATGAAATAAACTTCAACTCTGTTGAATGCCTTTTGTTTGTGTTAAAAGAAAAAAAATATGCAAATTACTTTCGAACAGAAAACCAAACAAATACTATTTTATTGTATAAAACTCCAACACACGCACACGTCCATAAAATGATTATGTTTTAATTCACATTAAAACCAAAAGAAAAGGGTAAACATGCAAAAACTAAATTTTACTACACAGGATATAAAGTAAACAAACATATTTTCCAAAGCAAAAAAAAAAGTTACCGCATTGTCCTTTGTACGGATAAGCAAAGTTTCTGGTATTTGTTTTAGGAATTAAATTATTTTTCATTTTTGTTGAAACTTTATTTTACGTTTTTGCTGGCGGTCAGAGATTTCGGATCAAGGAGTTCGAAGCGTATGTCTGTGAAAGTGAATGCCTTAAGCAAACAGGAAATTATAATAAAGTCATAAAAATCTCATCATTAAAAGCAGGCAAATGAAAACATAACAGCATTTGTATACAAGCACATCGTGCACTGAGACAAAATGTTTTCTGCCAGTAATGAAATCTTACGTTTTATCAATGAAGGTTAGGCTAGCAAAAAGTTCTTAAATTTACTACTGGAATCAAGCAGACTTTAACCGTCCATGCTCCTCGGAGCATACTATGGAATTGTATCAAGTTAGTTAGCCGTAACCTCTGTGATTGCGGGCATATCTTAAGCTCATTATAGAAATGCTCTTGCCCGGATTTGATTCAGTTTTTTTTTTCATTGAGAATTAGGCCCAGTGTTTTTATTTGAATTTTAGTTTTATTCAGTAATTGAACTATTGCAATGACTCACGTTTCCTTCAGTGTACCTATGTAAAATATAAAACAACAAAGAGCAAACAAAAATGTACAACAAAAATCAGTAATAACCATAATTTTATAATATTCCATAATTTCATAATAATAACGTCAATGTACTCACATTTGTACAACAACCAAAGGCGCAGTTGCTTGCAATCATTGTTGTTATTATTATTATTATTATTGCTTTTCTTGTTGTTGTGTATTGTTGGTTGTTTTTGTCGTTTTGTCGTCGTTGTAACAATAAAAATGACAAACTTTTGTGTTCGATTTTATTAGCATTCGCTTTTTGTTTCCATTGTGGTTTAAGTGGTTTACGATTGTTTATTTAGCCAAAGTTAAGAACAGTACTGCGAGTAGAAAAAAAGCACAGCTCCAACAAAAACAACAATTATTGCATATAATTTAAACTTTTTGTATACAACGATCAACATACTTTGAATTTATGTGGCATTTGTGGCAACGGCATAAAACCCGATGATGGTGTTCAATTGGGAAAATGCGTCAATGTGTGTAATGAACATTGTTATGCATTTTTAATTGGACAACGAATTGGATTCTGTAGAACTTGGAACAATTACATAATTGACAACGGGGTTTTTATTGATTACATAACGTATTATCGATTATCGCACATAGTGATGTAGCTTGAAGGAAGTAAGAAAGGTTTCAAAGTTTCATCATTATGTTTGTAATAACATGGAATAGGAAACTAAGACTCTGTGGTATATATATTTTGGTGTTATTCTCTTTTACTATTTACTTCGGACCACGACGCCCCATAATGTATTGCAAAAGTCAAGGTAATATCGGACTACTTCTTACAGAGACGATTTCTCAGTAACATGAGGTTTGAGATTTAACCGCATCAAGAAGGTCAGTATCACAAACAAGAACATCCCACGGTATCAAATGTCTCCGACAAATTGGCGTAGACGAAATATGAAACGTTCAATATTAGACAAGGTCTTCGTAAAACCACAAATAGTGTAATGAAAAATCTCCAACAAAAATAAAACGCATCATATGTCGTCAGACAAACGAATTGACCAGCTCTGTTCATCAGCCACACAGGGGTGATAGTTACCACCGAGCATAATTTACAATGATGCACTGAACTCGGCACATACGTCACCCTACGAGTTTCCCTAAATTATTCACATATTTCCCATATTCTAATACATTTACAATATTATTACTATCAGCTGCTGTTTTCCACCTAGACAATGATGGCGACTTTACGAGTAAGAGAGTAATCTCTAAGCCATCACCGGCTACCGGCTTTCAAACAGTATGTTCCGGTAGGGTGGAGTGAAAACATGTTTTTTTTTTAATTTGAAAAAGTTAACCCCGGAAAGAGATGTAGTCTGGGGTCCTAATGAGGGGAAAAATAAAGAAAAAAATTTTAAAAAAAATTTAGGAGTCGCGCCACTCCCTCGAAATTTGGAAATTATCGCTATTTTGGCGTTGATTTTAGAAAAATCCTAAAAAGTTTTATGTCAATAAATGTTTGCAATAGCTTAAACAATGAAATAAATTTAAAAAAAATGTTCTCATTGTTCAAAAATTTCAAATTTCCGGTCAGTGAATATACAAATTATATTGTACACAGCTCACTGTGTTGTTATTAAATGCAGTTCTTTTTTTGTCAAAAACCTCTTATATTAATTTTTTTTAAAAATAAGATACATACTTTTAAATTTATAAAGTTTTACAGTCTCTTACTCTCTATTATTTCCATTAATATTCCATGATGATGCTGGTGGAGAACTTTTCTGACATCAGTGACCTCTGAACTACATAATATGAATATTCAACGAGTGGGACCAACTGTTCCAAGTCGAAATTACTCTCTTAATCGTAAAGTAAGTCCATAGGATTGAAAACAGCAATATTATGGAATGTTCTTTATTTATTTTCATTTTATTCAGACTACAACTTAAAACTAAAAGAATTTTAAAAAAAATTTAGCCAATGTATCACAAAAAAAAAAATGCAGACTATAATTGCAGATACGATTGAATTGCCTCAGAGCACCGATAAGTGGTTCATGAACAGAGCAATTAGTTCTATGAAGGTGTATAATAAACATTTCATTACAATGCTACGATCTTGCGGGAACATTGGAATTCAATATTTGAAGCAATTGACTACAGCATTACAATTTTGAAATTACAAAATGGTTGTCCTGTACAATTTTACAATCCGGTATTTGCCACCATTTAAATTTTGACGCAAATCGAAATCTGTGTCAATTATTATTTCTGGCTACAATCGACTCTGATCAACTCTGATGATTTTATTTGCTTATCAAATAGCCCCACAAAAGTTTGGCCGATAGATACCAGGGTGGTTTTGTCATTACGAGACATTCTGTATACACTACAAACTGAGTTGTGTATACACTGCAGTGTTGCATGCCGCACCATCTTGTTGCATGCCGCATTTTTTACGAGCAAACTTAGTAAACCAACATCCACCGTTATTGTATTCCATCGATGTTACGCTTTCTCCGTAAATATGAGCAAACCCCCACACCAAATCTCGCATGGAGTAACCTTTCCCCATATGCAGGAATTTTGTTCAAGTCACCTCTAGGAAGCAAGCGATGTGGCTTTATACGGAAGCAAATGCAAATCAACCTTTAAAATGAACCACAACGAGTTTCCACAGATGTGCAAATGTGGTCCATGATTACAATTTTTCGTAAGAAATCAACCAGTTCATTGGAATGACTCGGATATTGATGAACTGTATGCGTACCATGTCCTACTCTCCCATGCTTGTTGGGATGATATGCACGTTAAGTTGACGCAAGTGAACGAGAATTTTCGATTCGCAATTTCGACGAATTGTTTCCGTATAAATCGATTAATGCTAAAAAATTTTAGTGAATTTACTTTTAAAAAACATGGGGTGCCTCCGAAAACCAGTACCACTTTTCGAACTACTAAATTGAACAGGGTCCGCCAAATAACTTTTTTCTTTTGAAAATTCTAAACAAAAAAAAAACTACTGTATATTTTCTCAAATTTCTTTTTTTATTTGAAAGTACCATCCTTTCGGTTAATAATGGAAAATAATTTCATTCAATGGCTTTGTATGGCGTCATACCAAGGTCTTGTTGGCCCTGTTTTCGGCTTTTTACGCTTTGGTTTATCGATGAGGTTGCCAGTTTCTTTCACTTTTTTCACAAGATAACGAAAATACGGAGCTGGCGGTGCTTCCATTCTTCTAAAATCCGAACGCAATTTTCACACACATTCTGCAACATTACCATGATTTTCAAAGTATTGTCGCAATATTTCCCAGCGTTGTTCAGGCGTATACACAACCATATTCGTTCAGCGGAAAAACTAATTATCTATCAAATTAGAAATAAGCACTAGTTTGAAAAAAAAACGTTAGATGGCGCACCCTTTATAAACGGCATGGCAAACAACGAGTCAAGGTGAAAGTCGGCACTTAAAAAGTCACTGAGCACACTTACAGGAATACTCGCAGGACAACGTCCGATTGCTACGAATGCCAATTGCAACGAATGTCAATGAAATTATGTATCTGTTTGCGATGAAATTAAGTCTACTAGAAAATAAACAAACTACAAAATTACACAGGAATTTCCAACTACTTTAAAAGCAACTCTGAATTAATCGAATTAGAATGTTCGGCAAAAATGCACTTTAAATATTATTGTACAAATATATTTGCATTAAATAAAATTAAATACACAATAAATATTGGCCCGAAAAGAAATATGGCCTATGCAGATTCTTATCTTTGCAGTAGAGCATTTCTATGATATACTAGTAAGTTGTAATGCGCCTATGGCGCCCGTTAATTTGCTTGAGAAAGTATTTGTTACTTAATTTTAAAAATTTTGTAAAAAATATTTTGAGAAAACTATTTTGTAAAAAAAAATTTCGAAAAAAAATAAAATTTGTGGAAAAAAAATTTTTGTTGAAAAAAAAAATTTTTGTTGAAAAAAAAAATTTTTGTTGAAAAAAAAAAATTTTGTTGAAAAAAAAAATGTTTGTGGAAAAAAAAAATTTAGATGAAAAAAAAATGTTTGTTGAAAAAAAAAAATTTTGATGAAAAAAAAAATTTTGTTGAAAAAAAAAATTTTTTTGGAAAAAACAAATTTTCTTGAAAAAAAAATTTCTTGAAAAAAAAATTTCTTGAACAAAAAAAATTTGGGAAAAAAAAATTTTTGTAAAAAAAAAATTTGTAAGAAAAAAAAATTTTGGAAAAAAAAAAATTTGGGGAAAACACAATTTCTGTACAAAAAAAATATTATTTTTTTTATTATTATTATTTATAGAATGCCTATTTAAATTCCTACGTACTGCGTGACAGAGTCAGTGAATCAGGGAATCAGTGTATCAGTGAATCAGTGTCGAGGGTAAATATATATTAAGATTAAAAAACTAATATGAGGATCCTGTACAGATGTGGTTGGTAGAAGCTACAGTTAACAGGGTGTAAACCAATATTTTACTTTCGGACTTGTTTCTGGAAGTAAAGTGTTTTTTTTTTATCTTGGATAATAAAAATAATCATATCTATCAATGTTAGATTTACATACTAGAGTACATTAACTACACATTTCTCTACGACTATAAACGTCTACGTCTACGACTATAAATATTAATAACAGTTATCGTTTCTAAACGTTTTTTTTTTGTTTGTTTTTGCTTAGGGCTTTTATTTATTTACAAACTAAATATTGTGTTTTTTTCTTCAGATTTCTAATTTCTAATTAGTCCCCAACAATTTAAATATCAGCATCATTAATTAGCTGTGGGGATAAATCGAACTGAAGTTTAAACTTCAATGCGCAATGTAACACAAAATAAGATAAGAAGTTGGTAAGCAACCATAACCCCTGAGGATAACTAACGATGTCGAATTATTGGAAAATAATTAATAAATCAAATTGCAAAAAACAAAAAGCAAAAAGCAAACAGAGCATGACGATTCAAGATTAGAAATAATTGATTTAATCTGTAATCCCCCAAAGGAGCATTTTTTCTTACTTGTTTTGTTTTATTAAGCTTTAAGGCTTCAGGTTGCCCCAAGTATGAGTTGCTGTTCACAAGTACATATGTATGTATATAAATACACATGGACATGAGTGTACATGGCTGTTGGTAGGCACCTTAATCTATACTTTTGACAGACTATAATTTTTCTACAATGCAGATGTAGACATATTTTCTTTAAGAAAACAAGAATACAACAGTGACAAACCTAAAGGAAATCCTAAACTATGTACATTTACATAAATCTTAAGTGAAGTGGAAATATGTATGCATGTAGGTACATTTATGTACGTATGTGTAAAGATGTGACTCCATGAATGTAGTGTTGCAAAGAGGGTGCAGAAAGTAATACAATTCAGACAACAAGGCCAACGACAAGAAAAATCTGGGTGTTGTGACTTATAAAAGCAGAAAGAACGAATTCTGTCTTCAATGTTACACGTATGTTTGTCTACGTTTTAATGTAAAATACATATCTATATGCATATGCATATTAGAACGGGTCGGCTTTATAAACGATAATAGTAATGCTAGTGAAATAATAGGGTTGATCGGTTTGTTGAACACGAGATATTGGGAGATCGTTCACATGCCGTTTATCAATCGCCAAGACTTTCAATGAATTGTCGTCTTTGGGGAATGGCGAGAGATCCCTGAAACAACATTGCAAATACTCATTGGCAATTTTTTTGTTTAGAGATCGATATCTTGAGAAGTTTGGTCATTTTACGCAATTACGTAAAAAGACACCGTGGACTGTGACCCCAAATTAACAATAAAAAATCTCTCCAAAATGTAGGGGCTTTTTTTATTCTGCAATTTCACCTAACTTCAAATGTGAAAAAACCTCCCACATAAAAATGAAAAACAAATCCAAAACCAAAGTGAAAAAAGTAATATATAGGGTGTTTTTTATTGGGGTATAGAACTTTAAGTTGGCATCACTTTTTTAACTGGCGGCCATTTTGTCAGCTGTCAAGTGATTAATATTTAGTTTGGTTTGCCATTTCATCATGAACAGGTTGACAAAAGAACAACGCTTGCAAATCGTGCAAATTTATTTCGAAAGTAATGGTTCAGTTCGCGAAGTTCACCGCAAGCTCCGTCCATTTTATGCCATTACATCCACAAAAACTGACTGTTTGGTGTGCTCTATGGGCTGGTGGAGTCATTGGGCCATACTTCTTCCGAAATAATGCTGGAGAGTCAGTTACCGTTAATGGAGACCGGTATAGAGCCATGATAACCGACTATTTTGTTCCCGAATTGGATGGCATGAATGTGGATGAATTGTGGTTCCAACAAGTGGTTGAAAATTGGACCTGTAGAATTGGCTTTATTCGAGCCGGCGGCCACATGCCCGAAATCATATTTAAACATTAATGGCATAAAATTATCCTTCCAATAAAGCCAAATTTATGGACATTAAAACGATTTTCTTGTGTTTTATTTCATTTCGAAGTTCTATACCTCAATAAAAAACACCCTTTATATTATTCTTAAGAATGTTTTGATGTTAATCAATTATCACATTTGAAAAATTATTTCTGCGAAGAATGTTGCCTATATTAGACCAGAAGAACATCATCAGACAAAATCACGGTACTCCTGAGCAGTGCCATCGAATAGTTGAGGTAATAACTAATACTTTGGAGAATAAAAGGTATTGTTCGGCAGTATTTTTGGATGTTCAACTGGCCTTTGATCCAGTGTGGCCCCATGGATTTCTTCTGCGGAAATTAATTTCATTGCATACCAATTTCTAACCGGACGAACTTAACATTGGTTACACTTAGATCTTGTTTTTTTTTTTATCAATTTCGGCCCTGTACAATGTCTCGTACTCCCATATGCTTAAAGATGTTTAATTTTTCGCCATATTTGTGTATGGTTGTTGGTTTCTGTTGTTGTTGCTACATTGTTTTGTTTTTCTTGGCATTTAATTTACACATTTATGTGCTCTAATTCGTAAAAAGCCTTAGTCGAGGCCATTACTTACTTTACTTAAGTTTACCCAGCTACGCTGTTTATACACACGTTCCCAACAAGTTGGCGTTTCTCCCCACCGACACTGCTCTCTAATATTTTTACCTAGAAAATGAAAGACAACACTTCAGAAATCTTTGCTGTATGTGTGTGCGTGTGTTTTTCTTCCTTTCTGTCGCCTTCTTTTCTTTCTCTACATTTTATAGCACTTTCTGGTGTATTTATGAAACAGAAATTATATGCTTAGGCTTAAGTGCGGCTGTAAGTTGTGTAGGTGGGAGCAACACCTAAAATAAAACGATACAAAGAACACAGAAATTTAAGAAGATTTACATTTTTGCACGGAACGGAAGTTGAGAAGTGGCGGTAAGAGCGATTTGACAGAGATTTACATTGTTGTGTGCTCTCTTGTCTCCTTTTGCTCTTGGTATACTTGCTTTGTCTTTGGTTCCTTTGTACCTTTTTTTTTTTTTGATTTTGTTTTGTTTTACTGCTCCCCTGTAGTATTTGTTCAGGTGTTTGGCTTTTTCTATCGTTGTTATATTTGAAATTATTAAATGGGGATTTTAATTAATTTATAAGGCATTTTGCCACCTTTCACCGTGAATTGCCATAGTTTGGAAAATTGATGGCTGTTTGTATGACTTTTAATTAATTGTGTTTGCGGTGATGTGTTTTCAGTGGGATTAAATGGTGGGAGTAAATGTTTGTATTGGTATACATTTTTTTTTTTGGTAAAATTTTTAAAGAAAATTGTCTATACCGTATGACACAACGGTAAATTCCTGAGCAGCTACCCAACCACGTCACATGTCATGATTTGCCAATCTTAATGCTAACTGAACAATATTTGTATTTAAAAAAAAAATGAAAATTCATATACGAAGAAAATCAATAATTTTGGTCAGGCGAATAATTATTTTAGTAAATTTCTGAATGCCTTTAGTTCTATAGTTTTGGGATACAATGGAACGTGCCTTTAATGCGTACTGGTCTTGTATATAGGAAACAAAATTGTCATGATCTGTAGGGTAAGATGACTTGTTTTAAAGTCTAACTTTAATGAATTTGGTTATTAGGAAAAAATTGGATGCTGACACATCTGCAGTTGTCTGTTGATCAAAACACATCGTTCCAGAAACCCAACAAGCAGATACATGCCTTAAGAACACATGCAGCTACATTCGTACTCTTATCGACTACAATTGCAGAGTATTGCCAAAGCAAATGTCTGTAGTGTGAAAACGTCTCTACAATAGAGTACCTCTAATAGTCCAGTCGATTCAAGTGTATAATTCAAGTTTTTTTTTTTTAGACTAATTCAAGTGAAATTTATTTTCACACTTAAACACTTTGTTTGAAAAGCTCCCACTCGATGGAAAGGGCAAAAAAACTATTGATTTCCTGTTAAACGAAACACGTTATCATATACCAAGAA